>SEMN01000727.1:0-225828 GCA_005408345.1 Macquaria australasica
CTCCACCTGTCCACCACCTGTACACCACCTGTCCAGCACCTGTCCAGCACCTGTACACCACCTGTCCAGCACCTGTCCACCAGCTGTACACCACCTGTCCACCACCTGTCCAGCACCTGTCCACCAGCTGTACACCACCTGTCCACCACCTGTCCACCACCTGTCCTCCACATAGGTGGAGACCAACCCTTAAAACTAGTGTTTACATTCTACCGCTGTTTTGGTTTTGTGGATTAAACCTGAATCACCTGTTCCTCTTTCTGAGTGTCAATAAAGTGCAATTGAACCTTCGGACTGATTGATTGATTGATCACAGTATGTGTACAGTTATATGTGTTGTAGTATCAGTATCTGTGTTATTGATAAGTTATTTGTAATCGGAGTTCACACGTAAATAATCTTAATCCAGAGATAAAAGTCGATCAATAAACCAGACTTACATTGAAAAGACGCGACTTTAAAGTTTAAACTTCTTCTTCTCTTCTCGGTTAGTTTTCCTCCACACATTCATGTCTTTAAACCTTTTTATGTTTTTAACAAAACAGACAAACTGGACAGAAACTAAACTTTAAAACTTCACGAGCTTCGTTGTTTTCAGCGGCTGCACGTGGAGCTTTGTTTGGCGCGGGTTGATGACGTTACGCGGGGGGGGGGGGGGCATCAAATCAATCTTTTTTATCGGTATGAACTCAAACCAAAATAATAATCCCATTTTAACTTCTTCCTTTTCCTTCATCGCCGCAGGAAAAAACTAATGACTTTTATATTTGAAGCATTACAATTAACTCAAGAATTAACTGTTAAGGACCTGATCGATAACGATCGATAACTGACGTCTCCAGAGGTTTTTTGAAAATAGTTTCTTTCAATCTTTTTGATTTTATCCTGTTTCTTAAGAGCAAAACGTCCATACTTCACACCGCTGAGGCTGATGGGAATGTCTGTAGTAGAAGTTATTCCACTTCATCCTGAGGCTGAGACCTTAAATATCTGTAGGAAACTTCATGACAGTCCATCGAACAGCTGTTGAGATATTTCGCTCTGAACCACAAACGTGAACCTCATGGTGGCGCTAGAGGCAAAGTTACAGGATCACCACAGTCAGCAGGGTTCGTCCTCTGACGACCACGAACGTCTGTGTAAAAATTCATGACAGTCCATCGAACAGCTGTTGAGATATTTCGCTCTGAACCACAACCGTGAACCTCATGGTGGCGCTAGAGGCAAAGTTACAGGATCACCACAGTCAGCAGGGTTCGTCCTCTGACGACCACGAACGTCTGTGTAAAAATTCATGACAGTCCATCGAACAGCTGTTGAGATATTTCGCTCTGAACCACAAACGTGAACCTCATGGTGGCGCTAGAGGCAAAGTTACAGGATCACCACAGTCAGCAGGGTTCGTCCTCTGACGACCACGAACGTCTGTGTAAAATTTCATGACAGTCCATCGAACAGCTGTTGAGATATTTCGCTCTGAACCACAAACGTGAACCTCATGGTGGCGCTAGAGGCAAAGTTACAGGATCACCACAGTCAGCAGGGTTCGTCCTCTGACGACCACGAACGTCTGTAAAAATTCATGACAGTCCATCGAACAGCTGTTGAGATATTTCGCTCTGAACCACAAACGTGAACCTCATGGTGGCGCTAGAGGCAAAGTTACAGGATCACCACAGTCAGCAGGGTTCGTCCTCTGACGACCACGAACGTCTGTGTAAAATTTCATGACAGCCCATCGAACAGCTGTTGAGACATTTCGCTCTGAACCACAAACGTGAACCTCATGGTGGCGCTAGAGGCAAAGTTACAGGATCACCACAGTCAGCAGGGTTCGTCCTCTGACGACCACGAACGTCTGTGTAAAAATTCATGACAGCCCATCGAACAGCTGTTGAGATATTTCAGTCTGGACCAAAGCGGTGGACCGACGTTGCTATCCATAGAATTAAAAATGAAAGAGCTTGAAGCGGCATCAGGAACTTAAAAAGAGTTTTTAACAGCCGATCTCTGGTTGGATGAACTAGTCCAGGTGTGAAGTGACAAATTCCTCCCATAACATCTTTAAAAAGAAGAAACAAAAGACATGCAAAGTATTTTCAGACAGTTTTTGAATGAGCTCTGGTGAAGAGAAACAAAGTGCAGCGTGTTGGAGGAATAATACTTTATTAATTAGTAGATTATATATATATATATATATATAAGAAAGTATATATATATATATATATATATATATAATCAAATATTAACTTCATACATACATAAATATAGATACATAAACATACAAATATCCTCATATGAACAAACTTGGCACTGCAGACTTTTCCCAGTGAGTCCGACACTGTTGGTTTGAATCAGAGACACTTTTAAACATCCCCTCGTCTAAACCAATCACTCTTTTTAAGACTTCATGATTCTCAGTGAATTAGCAATCAATCTAATTATTTTTAACAATACAATAGTAATTATAATAATATGATATCTACTTTAAATCAGGCCAGATGTACAGAGATTCCTCAGCTTGGTTAGTGAAGGTAAAGGTGCAGAATCAAAAAGGCATTAAAGACATAAAATAAAGTCATTTAATCAGGAGACGGGGAACTTGGATTCAGTCACGTCAGTTACCAGAAACACTGCAGAAATGAGTTTTTTGTTACACATTTTTAGTTGCAGACATTTATGTCCTTTCTTCATCTTCCCTTGAAAACTGACTACTGCCAGGTGTGTAATTATTTGTGCTTGGACCCCGGCTTACCTGCTTCCAGCTTTCTCAAGAACGGCAAATAAAAGTCATGAAAAGGAAAATGAATGCTGCATTAATGGATGTCAATGCATTACTCGTAAGGATGGGAGGCTTGGTGACAAAACTCTTAGGAAAAGATAATGATGTTTAGATTGTAATGAGGTTGGCATCTTGGTGGGGTTCAACACAGAAAAGGAGGCTTAGTTAACTTCATATCATCATATATTGGTTAAATTTAACAAATTTAGCCACGAGTTAGGAGGCTGCGTGTACTTTATATTTTAACGTGATTCCTTCCTCTGGCTGCAAAGCAAGAATTTACCTAAATTCTACTTCCAGGAGGCAAATACTCAAAGTTAACTGCAGGAAGCTGCGGAGGTTATACATGTTAGAGTGCAAATTAGTCAATTAAAGTAAAACGATTTAGGGCTGAAACTACTGACTAATCGGTTTAATCGACTAATTGTTTCAGGACTAAAATGGTGTTTGTTTTGCATTGAAGTCAATATTCACCGTTTTTGTCCGACTGTTCAAGACACTGCCCACTTCATATTGGAATGCAGCCTGTACCTCCTATGTGAAGGACACCTAGTGTATTTCATATTGGAATGAGTCCCCCAGTGTCCACAGAGGGCTTGGGGGCTTCGTGTGAATGTCTAATGGCCCGGTCACACCAGCATTTAAAACGGCAACATTTTTAGCTGAAATCGATTAATTCCAATTCATTTCAACCCGTGTCGAGTTCAGCTCAAGTAAACTTTGACACACAAATTTGCGCCATTGACCAATAGCGTGCCGTTTTGTCAGTCAGCTGGTCTTTGAGGGGATGGAGAGCCCGAAATGGAGGAAGCTATCGTAGCTGATTAGCTGTGTAGCACCATCCAGTTTTATTTAAGCTCCTCCGTCAGAGTATAAACTGCTCCACAAAACAGGAATAATTTACACAGTTGTGAGACGAGAGTCGACGGTACAAACACATCTTTTGAATAAACTGAGCGAACTTATTGTCCCGTAGCGACCAAGCGAACAAGTTTGCTGCGTTAGCAAGCTTGTTAGCTTGGAAAGATGTTTTCCTCTCTTTATTAAATAAATGATGCACAATCGTTTAATTAAAGTGTTTAAAATAACACCTTGGAGGCAGTTTATTCTTCATCTTGGAATGCAGCCTCTGTGGTCTTTTAGAGCACACTATAAACACTTTACAGCATAGTGTATATAATGTAGTGCTTTTAAAATGGAATGCATCCTTTTACCACCAGCATGGTTTGAGTTTCAATGCATAGGAGACAAATTAATGTTCATATTGGAATGTAACCTCATTTCTTTCTCCAGCCTGATCTTTGCTCAGGAATGCTTCTTTTCTTCCTACATAAACAGAGAGTCTATACTTCATGTTGGAATGCCTCCTCTGACTTCCCATCCACCTCTAGTAAAGAAGGAAGGAATAGAAGATTCTGCTCAGACTTCATGTTGGAATGCAGCCTCAGATTTCTCTGTTATCTCCAGCTCGGCCTGGTGGACTTGCCCGAGTCCCTAGAGTTAGTTGACTTGTCGGAGAAGGTGCCGTCATTCCGCCGGAGGCTTTTAGGAGAAACCAGCGAGTCGTGGAGCAGTGAGTGAGGAGTTGCCCTGATGGTCTGAGACCTCCTCAGCGGGGAGGAGGAGGACAGGTTGAGGGAATCTGAAGATCTGGAGGGGGCGGAGACTCCTGTTTGAGTAAAAGGCGAGGAGGTGCCGGGTGGGGTGACGGAGGAAGAGGTAGTCTTGAGGGAGGATTTAGGTGAGCAGTGTGAGCCACTGTGGGGTGAATGGGAAGGAGAAGGAGGAGCAAGCGTGGAGTTGGTTCGCCTGAAAGAAGACGAGGCAGTGTTTCGGGCGAAACTTGGAAGTGATGATGATGAAGGGGTAGTGGCTTTGTGCATAGGAGTGGCAGGGGCACTGACACTGCCTCCTCCTCCAGCCTGGGTGAGCGCCCGCAGAGTGGAGCGACACATTTTCTCCTCCGGCTTGGGTTTGGGTTTTGGTTTTGTTGAGGGCTTTCGGATGGCCGGCCTCCTTTGCAATTCCTGGTTCTGCTCTCGGGCAGATGCCTGAGTACCTGAAACCTTCTGGTCTTTCAAATCCTTGGGGTCCTGTGTTTTGAGGCTGGAGCGTCTGGATGAAGGAGCAGTCGATGGCATCTCTCCTGGTTGGATGGAGGTGCTGTTGACGTTGAAGACGGCCAGACTGGCAGGTGACGTAGTGCTGGAGGAGCCCCGGTGGTTGCCGGGAGGCTTCTCAGGACGTTTGCCCAGAGACAGAGCACCTCGGCTGGTCCTGGAGATGGGTACAACCCGCCTCATGCCCTGGTCCTCAAAGTTGGTGAGGGTGCGGACAGGTTTGCATTTGTTGTCGGCAGAGGCGGTGTTTGGGGTTGAGGGTCTTATCCCAGCAGGTTGAGTTTTAGAGGTAGGGAGGTTCTTGGTGGATGGTTTGGACAAAGTCGCTGGTTTTGTCTTTCCTTTAGTGGAAGAAGCTGCTTCTGTGTTTTCATTGGTTGCGTGACAGGAAGCAGTGTTGTTTCTGCTCCTGTCATCTGTTGATTGTTCTGGGACAGTCTCCACATCTCTCTTCTCATTGGTGGAGCCCTCTGCTTCCTCCCCTTGATTCGCTGGTCCTTTAGCTTCCTCAGAGGCATCTATGGTGAGAGCAGGCGCTTCATTGGCTGATGCGGACTCTGATGGGCGCCACATGGGGGAAGAGACAGGAAGTGATGGGTCGTCACAGCGGGAGACAGGCACCGGTTGGCTGCTGATGGGTACAGGCACTGACTTCTCATTGGCCGGCTGAGGTTCTGAAGGCGTGCGATTGGCTGGGGCAGAGGAAGCTTGCTGGCTTCCTCCCTGATTGTCACTCCTACACGGATCCTTCTCGGTATGTGCATGTGTGTTGTCAGCGTGTGTGAGCTCGCCGGCTGCTTCGCACACACCTGTCACACACCATACACCCACCTTTTCCTCTCGTCCCTCATCAGATTTTTCTGCATTCCAAATCTTGGAGTTATTCCACACCTTCTGGACTGGAGACTTGTCCACTCCCTCTTCTTCCAAAACTGTGATTAACATATCGTCCATGTGATATCCATGGAGGTGACTCATGTGAGTTCCTTTGTGGTGGCTGCTCAGGGTGGTGAGCTTGTCAAACACTTTCAGCTCAGGCACCAGTGTGCATTTCTCTAAAACCACAGACATGTTGCCTGTAGTACCGGTGCTGCTTTCGAACTTCTCGTCACTGCAGGCGATCTGTCCACTAAAATCCTGATCAAGTTTGTTTGTTCTAGCTAGTTCCCCCCTCAAACCAGATTGAGTTTGATGGTCTGAAGGCGTTCCCGGGCTGCTAAAACCCAGGCCGAGTCGATCTTCATCATTGTTGTTGTGGTCGGATTGCTGGTTCGGATCAGAGGTAGGCTTGACTGTAACTTCATTTGTGGGATTGATGGTGTTTACTCGAGTCTGGATAGCATCATAGCTGAGGTCAGTGGCGGTTGTATGGTTTGTGTTTAGTGCACTCAAAGAGGTCTTGGGAGATGAGGATGGGGTTTGCGGTGCCATCTGGCCCGCTTGAGGCTGCTGGTTTTGGGGAAAGCTGCATGTTGTGTCCCTTGGACTTTGCGGCAGAGTCTGAGGAGAGAGTCCTGGACCTCTAAGCCCAGGTTCGGATGAGGCTGATGGAAAAGCTGTCCTTGCCTCTCCCTCTCCTCTCTGCTGGGTGACTTGGTCAGGGGCCACCACCCCCAGGAGTGTGCTCAGTTCACGCTCAGCAGCAATAAACGCTGAGGTGGATGGAGACTGTCTGGAGCGTCGTAAGGTCCCCGAGCGTCCCAGAGGATTGTGGGAGTTGTTTACAGGTGAGTGGGGGCGAGACTTAGGGGTCAGAAGCTCCACCAGCAGCTCGGCTTCGTTGTGTCGTGACACGGCAGCTGACATGTCCGCCTCGCTGCTGCAGCGCAGCCCGAATGCTTCAGCCACCTACAGCACAATCACATAGTGGTAACTCATTACTAGTCAAGCAGTTTTTTGTGTGTATTTGTGTGTCAGTGTTTGGTTGCGTGTCCTCTTACCTCCTCACCCGCCCACGAGTGCCTCTTCTGGTCCTCCAGCTCCTGTAACCGCCGGCGACGGGCTGCCTCCTTAACCTCCCTCTGCATGTTCTCCTTTAGAGAGAAAGAGAGACACACAAGAGTGAGTTTTATCACATTTCTCTTCAGACATTATTTCACTTAACTACCATCTCTCTCTTTGAACACCAGGTGGCAGCAGAAGTCAGCTGAGTTCTGAAAAGTGGCTCCAGGGATGTTGAATGTCCATATAGTTGGGATACCTGCAGCTTATCATGCTGCGAACATCAGCACAGATCAGAGCCGGTGATGTGGACTCACCACAAGAGCTTTTCCTATGAGATGACAGGATCACATGGCCAGTTGTGTTTTACTTGCCTCAGTGACGGTTTTTAACAAACCAGCTCACCTAAAATGTTGCTTCCCTGCAATATTTAAAACTGATACACACATTTCACAGTAAAATTACAAAATTAATGTTTTTACTTAATTAAGGCTACCCGGGTGGGTGGATGGGTTTTGTTTGAATGTTTGGGTATATTTTGTTGTTGTTTTTGTTTGTTTGTTTTGTTTTCTTTCTATTATGATCTATTAAATATGAAAAAAATGGAAATACTGGAACTTTAAATCTTGTATGCCATATTGGATATTTTCACTAATAAAATATGTTAAAAACAAACAAACAAAAAAACAGATACGCCAACAAAAAGGCGTGAAAAATCAATCACATCACGTCTTGCCTGTAATGCAGCTTTTCAGACCCGTGGAACACAACTTTTAATCAATAACCAGTTTCATTATCAAACAATTGCTGTATGTTTAATTGAGTGTATGAACCTGCGTGTGTGTGTGTGCGTACCTTGACAGCACCAGTGAACCTGGAGCAGAAGTTGTGGAAGATGCTGAAGCAGTCGTCCAGCCTGAACGTTTCTTTGTCTTCGCAGAAGAAGTCGATCAGCTCGCTGCCTTCCTTCTTCAGCTGCTGCCGACTGTCGCGCAGCGAGCACAGAGACGAGGTGGCCGACTGACACACAAACAAACACAGAAACACATGTTAGCAACAAAAACACAACACGAGATACAACATATTCATTGATAATCTTTAGAGGTGCTGGTTGGTGGATTCTTGAGCCAGGCTAGCTGTTTCCCTCTGTTTCCAGTCTTTATGCTAAGCTAAGCTAACTGGCAGCTGGCTGTAGCTTCATATTTATCCAGAGGTGGAATGTAACAAAGTACTTTTACTGAAGTACTGTACTTAAGTACAAATTTGAGGTACTTTATTTTACTCGAGTACTTCCAGTTTATGCATCTTTATACTTCTACTTCACCACACTTCAGAGGGAAATATTGCACTTCTTACTCAACTACATTTATTTGATAACTTTATTTACTTTGCAGATTCAGATTAATAACACAAAATATAATCAACTAATAAATTACGATGTATTATTATGGACAAAGATAAAACTTTATTGATCCCAGGGGTAAATTCAAAAGCTACCCAGCAGTATATAAAATCATTAAAATTAGCCCCACCTTTACCAGCTGCAACATTACAGTGATGCAATACTTTTAGCATCACTCAAATAAATCAATCGAATAATGGGGAAAATAATCAGTAGATTAATCCATAATGAAAATTGGTTGCAATAAAATCCTGCTTTTACATGAATGTATGAGGAATAATAATCCAATGATCTGACTTTTACTTAAGTAACATTTTAAATACAGGGTAATGGAGTATTTTTACAGTGTGGTATTAGTACTTTAACTTAAGTACATGATCTGAATATTTCTCTACCACTGGTATATGTGTGTGTGTGTGTGTGTGTGTTACCTGCAGGAAGCTGTCGAGTTGCTGCAGCAGCTCTGTGTCTCCCTGGGCATTCTCCTCTACTGATTGTGTGCGAGACGTCAGCCACTCCAGTTCACCGTCCAGCGTTAACAAGGAGATCCTACAACAACAAAAATATATAAAGATATCATAAAAATAACAACACATGGAAAGTATTCAGACTCTGAACAAAATGATGTCTCTGTCTTGTTAATATATTTTTGCTCACACAGTGGTTTTTGTTGTGTTTTAAATGCAATATTAAAATTACAATAAAATCTACTCTGCACTTCAGACTGTGATCACAGGCTTTGGAGGGAGAGAGAGGCAGCTGGGATAAAAACCTCCAATATTTATCCTCATCAGGGAAGGTTTGATGGGAAATGTAGTCTTTATTTGGAGAATTAAATAAAGTGTTTAATATGTGAAAAAGCTGTCTGACCTGGCTGCAGGCTGGACGTGACTCAACTTCAGTGGAAACTCCAACAGCGTCTTGTCTTTGTTCTGGGCTTCCTGAAGGAGAAAGAAGAATTTGTCTTTTTTATTATTTAATTTTTTATAGTCGTTTTTGTGCCCAAGTGACTTCTGAAGAGGTAAAAATATCAAGATCAGCTATTTCACCTGAGCAACAAAGTGCAGCAGGTTCATGCCCGGTTTGTTGGCCTTGGTGTCGGCCAGAGACAGGAGGGACGACAGCTTGAAGCCCACTGCGTTTCCTGCATAACCTCCCTGCAGCACACACACACACACACACACACACACAAAAACACACAGTAATTAAACACAAACACAATCCTCTACATTTAAAGGTTTTAGCACAAGAGTCTGCGTTTTTAAGTGCAGTAAGAGAACTGCATTTACTCAAGTACAATTGTAAGTTACTTTAAATGTTGTACTTTTTACTCCACTACTGTTTATTTAGTTACAAGCTCCTGTGCTGATGATTTTATGTGCAAAACACATGATGCTGCTGTTACACAGTTAAACTACCCAACAGTACAAAATCAGCTCCAGCTCGACCAACTACAACATTAATGCATCAGTAATAATAATCCAATAATATATTACATAACAATATAACAGTCACAGGGACTGTTTGTCTGCATAGCTAGTTTGCTATTTAATGTCAATTTTGCTGATAATCCTTTTGTACTTTTAAATAAGTTAGATTTTGTTTGGTTGGTTGCAAAACAGCCACAATTACAATTAGCAACTATTCATTGATATTTTTTCATATTAGAATATTTAAAGTTGTTTATTTGGTATTCATTTACTACACTGAATAAACAACGTAACTATTAATAATGCACGGTTTATTATTGCCAAGAATCGGGGCTTTAAATTTGAGTCTTAATAAATTCAAACAGTTTTCCTCTTAAATCTCACTGACTTGCTGGTGCGTCTGTCTTTACAAACTCGTGCCGGGCAGCCAAACATCGATCAAACCCAGAAAAACTTTAGTGGAGATCCCAAAGTTTCAAAAGATACCAAACATGTCGGGCTTAATTTTGGGGAAATTTGTCTAAAATATTGCAAAAGACATGGAAAAGATTTCTATTTTAACAAAGCAGCCATAAAACAAAACATCTCAGTTTAAACATCATACAGCTTCAAAGCAGAGCACAATGACACTGGCAGACAGACAGAGGTGTTAACTGAACAGTGAACCCTCCCTCTCTGTTCTTTGACTAATTATTCATTAATGCAGTTTTTCCACTCACAGCGTTGAGGATGTTTCCAGCCTGCAGCACCAGGTGGAGAACAGCATGGAGCTCCTCACAACACATTAACTCTGGAGAAGAGAAAGAAGACACGACTTTATTTGCATCAATAGACAAAAGATACACAAACAAACAAACAAACATCACCTGCTTTAAATCACAACGTGGAAAAAGATTAAAAAGACGAACGAACGAGGCATCGAGGAAGAAACTGAGACATCTTCATGCACACAATAAAAAAAGATAACGAGGAGCTTACAATCCTAAAATCCCTGCGTGCACCACAGAGTGTGAGTGTGAGGAGGCTTAGTTAACAATTCAGGCAGTTATCAAGTTCACACACACACACACACCTAAAAATAGTCCAGGTGTTAGTTTGTATTGTGTGAGAGTGAGAGGCTGTTTCACTGCAGTTTGTATGATGTTGGCGTCTCACTTTGCATTTTTCATTTGCACCAAATATTGAGACAAAAGCAACCAATAAAACACAACTCTGGACTCTTTGACATATTTAAAGTACAAGTCTGGTGTTATTCTATATTTTTCTTAGTGTCAACAAATCCCATAAAAAGACCCAAACCAACAATGTGTAAAGGCCTGGTCGCTTTAAAAACATTAAAATCAGTTACATTTTCCACATAAAAAAAAAAAATGTTCTTAATTTTTATTTTTTATTCGTCAGATCGATGTATAATTAAGAGTACTTTTATTTCTCTTCATGTCTTGGGTTGCTTAAGAGGGCGGGATCTAAAAGCACCCCAACTCAACTTGCGTCTGATTGGCCGGTGGGGCCGCTCATTACGCCCATCATACATTCCGTCTCCTGACAGTTATATACAATTAATAAAGGCAAGTTACGCCGTGTTTTTTCCTACTAAAATGTTAATTTTTATCAAACAAACAGCAGGAAATAGTGCATTTGTTGGGGACTACTTTCAGCGGCGGATGAATCCACATGTGGTGCTCTAGTGAGTATTTGGATGGTGTGCAGGATGGTGTGTGTGAGATTGAGTCCAAATAGACTAGTGTGTGTGTTCATGGTGATGACTGATGTGTTTTTAATAGTTTAATAGTGGATGACAATGGGGCTCTCGATGCAGAGAGCTGCGTACTGATGTTGTTACCTTTGGTGGCGGAGCGAAGGGTGTTAATGTCTCGTTTCATGGACTCGCACACCCTGGGAAACTCCTCTTTCAACAGCATGAACTCAACACGGACTGAGTAACTAGAGAGACAGAGAAAAATCAATTAGTAATCCCTTTTATTGCTAATTATTCTGATCTCTCTCACTCCCTTCTATGCCTTCCAGGCACACGTCACTGTTTGTAAACCAAAGTGCATGTTAGACGCTGCTGTTAGCCACTAATGTTTCTCCACATTAACAGCACATTTCCCATCAGCCCTGCAGCTTCATGTCCCCTCAGTCTTTTCATTCTTTCCACCATCTGCTGAAACCAGAAACTCTGAAAGCTCCATTTGTTCAGGAAGAAGAGCCTCTTCAGTCTGTTTTTAAGTCTTTATTCTTTATTTGGATCCCCGTTAGCTTCCACAAAGTGGGATACACATAAAAACAGCAATTTGAAAAATCACATTGTGTGAATGAAACTGGAAGAATGAAGAAAAGAAGTGGCTGATTTCACAAACAATAAAGACTATTTATCACAAACAAAAACAGCCTCTCCAGTGAACTGGAATGAAAAGGGTGATAGCAGCATTTAGGGGCATGCACTGTGTGCAACAATTACTAATAATAACTCAAATTACACAAATGATTGTGCAGTTTTTCCTCCTCTTACGCCTTGTTTGAGCAGGAAACTGGCCTATTTCTCCAAATGCTTACAACAAACACAAGAGTACCAACATTCATGAGAGATGACAGATGAATCGGCCGGGCTGCCTGGTATATTTTCCTATATTAGCTTATTGCAGATAAACTGTATCGGCGTAGACATTGGCTCATTTTCACACTGTAAAATGTCCCACTCAGTTTGTATATTGGCAACAATTTTATAAAAACACAACTTTAAGGGATTCTTATCAAAAGTGTTTCTTTATGTTAAGTGTTAATGTTAAAAATGATCACGTATGATGTGAGAACGAAGGTATCAGGTCAAAGCTGAGCGTGGCGTCTCACCTGGGGAGCTGAACCAGCAGGTACGCGAAGGAATCGGCCAATGAGAGCTTAGAGACGTCGCCACTGTACAACTTCAGCTTCTTCACCTTCAAGAGAGGAAACAGATGAAGAAGAAGATCCTAACATGATGACGTCAATGTGCGTGTGTGTGTGTGTGTGTGTCACCTCCTCATCCTCTGGCAGCAGTTTCATCAGATCTCTCAGAGGCTCCACCCCATAAGGTTTACTGTTGCCATGGTGAATATCGTCTACTATCGTCTGATTGGCCCTGGAGGAGGAGAAGAAATTTGACATTTAATTAACAGTAATAAATTACTCACCATTAGACTTTTGTGGCCATTTTGAATCTCTTTGTAGTTGTTTTGTATATATAAAATAATTTAATTTAATATATTATATTGTTATTTATTGTTCAATAAGCCATCCAGGGACGTCCTCTAATGTGACTTGGAGCCAATCACATCCTTCTGCCTGCATTCATTCTCAACATGCCAGCATCACACATCTGTTTACCCATAACACCCCGGGATGAGGGCGAGAACACATGTTACGCCATCACACACCAGACAGGCATCGAGGAGATATTCGGGTCTACTGGAAGCGTGTTCAATCCATTGACATTTAAACTCCCATCCATAACTGACATGTGCTGTAAGTTTGTCAAAGCCTCTCACTCACATTCAGCCTGGATCGACTGATCCAATCAGATTGACCAACACAGGTTTTAACCAGCATCAGCCCGACAGCGGTGCACCTGGTCATGACCTTCTTCTAATTTTTCTCCTCAAGGAATAAAACCTGTGAACTTGTCGTTTTTCATCCTTTTGATTTGACTTTTAGACTAAGAAATTAGCACTTGATAGTTTTTAAGAAAGCGAATAGGCATATTTCCTGTTCCTGTTATAATACCCTGTCTCGTAGTAAAGAAATTAAAACTAGCTCCACCTTGAGCAGCTACAACAGTAAAATGCTGCTCTAACATTGATGCATCAGTATTAATAATTTAATAATATATAATAATATATCAGTCAGTGGTCTGCAGTTCTTTTACTTTGATTCTTTAAGCACATTTTCCTGATAATAGTTCTGTACTTTTACCTGAGTAGGATTTTGAATGCAGGACTTTTACTTGTATTTTTGCAGTATGGTATTGGTACTTCTACTTAAATAAATGATGTAAATACTTCTTCCACCACTGTGTAGTCGGGGTTAGGTCTTAGGTCTTTCAGCGGGAAAAAGCAGAGGTGAAAAGTGTTTGTTAGTGAGTCATAGTCACAAAGCGAGATTTACCTCTTGAACTGTTTGAGGAAAATCCCAATGTTCATCCCTCGCTTGGAGTCTAGAATGGAGACCTGGTGAAGAGACATAGACACACACAGGGAGAGAGAGAGAGAGAGAGAGAGAGAGAGAGGTGGAGGTGAGCAGGTGTCAGTTACAGGCCAGAGCCCAGGCTGAAACTGTCCACACTTCACCTCCTCCACACCTTCAATAAACAGCAGCACACGCCACCCTGCATCACACACACACACACACACACACACACACACACACACACACACACACACACACACACACACACACACACACACACACACACACACACACACACACACACCTCGTCTTTGGCCTCTTTGAAGGTCCTCCTGGTCCTCCCTCCCCTCTTGGGCGTGGCCTTGGCGTTTGATTGACGGTCGTTCTGACTAAACAGCTCCTCCATGGTTTGGACGTCGATCTGATACTGCTGCTGCACTGTGCCCTGAGTCCACAGGTTGGCCCGCCCCTTCACCTGCAACACACACACACACACACATAAATACAAATGCTTTCATGTAATAAAAGTGTGAATTCATTATGCCGAGCGGTGACTCTACCTGATTCTCTGGTATCGTTTTCCAAAAGAAACTCCTCACCCTCCTCTTCTTCCCCGGGCCTCCTACAGGGTCTCCCAGCCCTGGCAACAGGGATGGCAGGGGAGGAGGAGGGGGAAGAGGAAGAGGAGGAGGCGGAGGAGGTGGAGGTGGAGGCGGAGGAGGTGGAGGAGAAGGAGCAGGGGGAGGCAGTTTCGTCTGGCTGCCCTTAATATCAGAAAATCCTGATGGAAGATGAGGAGGAGAAGGAGGAGATGTCGGCACGGCGACAGCCACCTCCTCCTCCTGGAGGGAGAAACGCTCCTTATCATTGGCCGGTGAGACGCTGGCCATCACATGCATCCCCGCAGCCGATTGGACGGGACAAGAGACGGGAGGCGGAGGGTTTGGCGGCAGACAGGTCGTTCACCAAGCCGATGGGTGACCATGACGCGAGGTGTGGTCGCGATGATGAAGACGCTTTGGGAACATCGGAGGACGTTGAAGGTCGAAGGTCAGATCCAGAAGTCAAAAGATGAGAGAGCTGGAGAGAAATTAAGAGAGAAAAGTGAGAGAACGTCTTACTTAAAAGAGAAATACACTCATTTATTTATTTTTTGCTGAGAGTCAGATGTTCAGATTGATCTGTCCGTTAAATACGAAGCCACGGCCAGAAGCTGGTTAGCTTAGCTTAGCATAAAGACTGGAAACAGGGGGAAACAGCTAGCCTGGCTCTGTCAGGCATGTTGATGTTAGCATTTAGCTCAAAGCACAGCCTCATGTCTGTAGTGTTTTAATCTTGTTTTTGTCAAACTACTGTTTAATTAAGTTTCACACTCAAACCCAAATTTCTTGTTTTGTCCGATCAACAGTTCAGAATCCACAGATATGAGATTTAAAATGAAATAAGACAAAGAACGGCAGCGGAGGCTCACATGTGAGAAGATGGAACCAGAAAATCTTTGTCGTCGGTTAATTTTCTGTCGGTCATTAATCGTTTCAGCATCACACTGGTGAGAATTTCTACTGCTGTTTGTTGTCATGAAGTCTCTTCCAGCAGCTACTAATGACGCTTCTACGGATATTTTAATGGTCTTAGTCACAATAATAAGAACATTTACAGCAATGTTTTGTACTCATAACTGTTTTCGTGCTTTGTTTACTCCACTGTACAGTGAAAGACTGGTGCCAGGAAGTCCATAGATGGCTCACACGGCATTTGGACTAAATTCCTACACTGCTAAATTATTAAACACACACACACACACACACACACACACACACAGGGTGAAGTTCTGGATACATGTCGACAAAGATATACACTTCCTGCTGATGAATTAAAGATGAATGTGTGTGTGTTACATAACTTAATCTCACATCTCAGTTTGATCGCCCGATTTCTTCCATCAAACTTCCAACCTAATCATGCTAACAATGTGTGTGTGTGTGTGTGTGTGTGTTTGTGTGTGTGTGTGTGTGTGTGTGTGTGTGTGTGTGTGTGTGTGTGTGTGTGTGAGTGTGCAGTGGTGGGTTGCAGCTGTAATACATTTTCTGACCTGATTACTGCTGATCCATTTATGTATTTCGGGGGAAAAAAACGTTGCATCCAAACTCCATTTAAAAAAGTAGTAATTTTATGCTGCCTTGCTCATGGGCAAAAATAAGTGATTAGTCTGAAATGACTAAACACTTATTTTAAATTTCTGGGGTCGGTTGAGAAATTCAGCTCACATCTGATCCAGAAAACCAGCCGTATCAAAAATGTTGAGTTTCATAACCTTTTATTCTTAGTTTCTATTTTTACAAAGTTTTTTCTTTCCATTTTCAGTTTAAATGTGGGGATTTTAGTTGGGATTTCATAATGACTTACGGACCTGGTTCTTGTTCTTTCTTTTAATTAAAAATAAAATAAAGACAGATTTAAGAAAATGTGGTTAGTTTAAAATTTCACTTTCATCGCATTTTTCAGCACTCATACTTAGTATTATGTATTTATTTTGGCAGGTGCAGAATGCAAACATCTTCAATAGAGCTGCAATGATTAGATTAATCGTTTAAGTAATAAATATTTTCTTCTTTGATATCTTCTTTGGGTTTCTGGACTGTAGGCCGAACATAACAACACATATGAAGACGTCACTTTGGACTCTGGGATCGCGTGACGGGCATTTTTCACAATTTCTCAGACCAAACAATTTCTGTATTTTTATTTTAGTGTTACAACAGAAAAATATTGCTTTGGATCAAATTTAGCCTTTTCGCAGTCTCTTTTTTACTTGCTACTTACTACTTGCTCTAATTTTGGTTGACAATAACAACTTTGGTAGCAAGCTGTGGGAATCACCTCAATAACTGGTCTGTCTTTCCATTAAAATAAGAATTACTTGGTGACTTTGTTGAGCTGAATTTACTAAAACATGTTAACACATCAGAAAATATCTGAACTCATTTCATAGGCTTGATGCATTCACTAAAAAGAAAAGAAAACACAAAATTAACCAAATTTGCAATGGAGTTTGGTGCATCATGCTTTCCCTTGTAATAGAGAATGCAAGAGAAGGCCGTGTGTGTGTGCATGTGTGTTTTAGATGCCAGGGCTGGGGCGCTGCCGTGGCAACCGGTCAGAGTGCTACTGATCGTCGTGGTAACAGACCGGGCAATAAACAATGACAGTTTGTTTACTTGGCAGACAACAAAATCGGGGTCACAGTGTGTGATTTTTCCTCTTTTCTCTCCCTCCATGTTGTTTCCTCTCTCATCCCTCCATCTTCAAAGGCTCGTTGTAAACAAAAGGTTTGTCTCTCAGTGTCTGTCTGTCTGTCTGTCTGTCTCTCTGTCTCTCTCTCTCCCTCCTTTATTAAAGCCAGGAAACACTCTCTCTGTCTGTCTGTCTCTCTCTGTCTCTCTCTCTGTCTCTCTCTCTCTCTCTCTCTCTTTTTGAGGGGCATTTAAACTCAAGTGACCGTGACATCACTGACATCATCCAATCACGCGACCCAGAATGTAAAAATAGACCGGGGCCCAACTGGTGACCCGGTTCACACGAAGGGTTCTGATTGGTTAATTAGGTCGTGGGGTTGATGATATAGCAGCATACTATTATGAGTGGTACTACTACTACTTACTTCAGCACTTACAGTATTACTTTTAAATCAAAGATCATAATTGATCTGTTTACCAATGAATACAATAAGCAGGTTTTAGATCAGCACTCTAAACTTTATTCTTTCACTTGTTATAGTACTTTTTGTACATTTACTTCTGTTTTTGTACTGCATTGTAAAAAAAATCCCAAACATAGTACATAAAATTTGAGCTTAAACGATTAGTCGAGTAATCAATAAGTTAATTAGTCAGTAGGTACTTTGACTGAAGCAGATTTTTAAATACAGGACTGCAGTATTTTTACAGTTTGGTACTTGTACTGAGCATCTGAGTACTCCTCCCACCTCTGGTGTTTACACACAGGTACTGTTGGAACAGAAAGCTCCTGATTGGCTCATGAGACTCCACATCACCTCCAGGTGCCAGATGTCTCGACACCTTCGGGTGCCGCAGCGGCGCCGGCTCAGTGTCAGAGTGCATGCTGGGAAATCTGCAGTGACAGTAAACGTCTAATTCTCCCGAGCTGTGCTGCACCGCTCCTCGTAGGCCTCCATACATCCAGCTCCTGCCTTCAGTCCACATTCCTACAACGGCCCTGACCTCGATACTGAGAGAGAGAGAGAGACCAGAGACCAGAGAGACCAGAGAGATCAGAGAGACCAGAGACCAGAGAGAGACCAGAGAGACACCAGAGACCAGAGAGAGATCAGAGAGACACCAGAGACCAGAGAGGCCAGAAAGACCAGAGAGACAAGAGAGATCAGAGAGACCAGAGAGACACCAGAGACCAGAGAGACCAGAGAGACACCAGAGACCAGAGAGACAAGAGAGAGACCAGAGAGACAAGAGAGAGATCAGAGAGCCCAGAGAGACACCAGAGACCAGAGAGAGACCAGAGACCAGAGAGAGATCAGAGAGACCAGAGAGACACCAGAGACCAGAGAGAGATCAGAGAGACCAGAGAGACACCAGAGACCAGAGAGACAAGAGAGAGACCAGAGAGACAAGAGAGAGATCAGAGAGCCCAGAGAGACACCAGAGACCAGAGAGACACCAGAGACCAGAGGCCAGAGAGACCAGAGAGACCACAGAGACCAGAGAGAGACCACAGAGACCAGAGAGACCAGAGAGGCCAGAGAGACCAGAGAGACCTCACATATGTGTATTTAAGTTTTTTGCTATTTTCCTGATTATATATATATATATATATATATATATATATTTTTTTTTTTTTTTAATTCTTATTATTATTATTGTTTTAATATCATTATTACCTGATGCTTTGGCAATATTGTCATTGTTACATTCATGCCAATAAAGCAAACTGAATTGAGAGACCAGAGAGGCTCAGCGCTGGACACAAACGCTGGAGATGAACTGACAACTTGTGAAAGGAAAAACAGAGTGAATGAGTAACTGACAGTGACGGTGCATGAAAGAACCTCTGATCCACCATGAAATATCCCTCCTCCTCCTCCTGTTTTGTCCTCCTCTAACGGCTCCTCTGACAAACTGTCCGCCGACTGGCAGCTTCACGCACATCCGAGTTTAGATGTTATTATGAAAAACTGTCAGCTGCGTGTTTCCGTTCTGGAGGAAACAGTCTGTTAGTGAGTAATAAGCACGGAGCTGGTTGAACAGGATTGTCTGTTGTGTTGTGCTTTGTCTGTAGATGTGTTCAGCCACAGTACACACATTAACACCATGCAGGCAGGTAGAAATATTCACTATAAAAGTGAAAACACCCCAAAATCTTCATTTACGTATCAAAACTGTGGTGTGAAAACGTTGATAAAATCCTCTATCGAGATTTCGATATTGTGATATATTTTCTGGTAAATCAACTGAGAAAACGTTTATGGATAAAATAACCAGACAAATCAAAGTACGTTATAATAATAGTCAAGTTTCCAAATTAAGATCAAATTTTAACAGAATTTCCACAAAATCTGCAAGAGAAAAAGCAAATGAACGCACGTTTCCATCCACTACTGTCGTGTGAATATTAGTTCATTGGTTGATGGAAATATGACATCAATTAGTCTAATAATGCAGCATAATGATGTTCATATTTCTAACATTAATAATCCCCATTTCATTGATTACGTCTGGTATTATGAGCCTCTGTGTTGCATGTTTAACCTGATAATGTAGTTTAACGTGTCCTGTATGATGTTTTTTTTTACTAACATTAATATTCTCTTTTCTTTTTATTATTGTTCTGCTTATAAATGATCTCAATAACTTTAACTTTAATGTTATATTCTGTTTTTAGTTGTAACATCTGTCCAGATGAAAAACAGACTGTCATCATTTATTCACTAAGACTGTTTCCATTTGCACTTTGCTGCATTTTGTTTTATTGACACACCAACTTTTTCCCCCTCAGCCGAGAGGAAAAACTTTTTTTAGCGTTTTTTCTTTAGTTCGACTTTTTTTATGCACAAATTAAAAACATGGATGAAGACAGGTGGACGGAAACTAACTTACTGATGCAAAAACCACACAACAATCACGATCACATTAGCATTAAATTAAGGTTTAGCCTCCTTTTAATGATGGACTTTGATTGATTTTTGCTTTTAATAAAACATGAAACTCCAGTTATAACTTCCACCTGCATGTTAACATTCACAGTGATTTCTGAGCGATCATGGGACGTCTGCGATGGAGTTTAGGGAGTCCCTGGTTGCCATAGCAACGGCCACGGAGCTGGACTGGGAAGCCAACATGGCTGCCGGTGAACGTGTGCAGTAAAACTCGCGCACACACAGACACACACACACACACACACACACACACACACACAGTCACTGCAAACCTGTTTGAGAAACAATACAGTGACAAATATTTACACTACAAATTAATCTGACCTCTCCTCTGTCACACACACACACACACACACACACACATACATGGCCTTTACTAAACACCATGACCTCAAACACACACACACACACACACACACACAGAGGACTAAAGATGACTATCGCGCTGACTCACGCCGCGTCACAAGTTATAATTTTATGAGATGATTAAAGAATCAAATATCATCTGGACGTGATGTAAGAAAGAGGTTTTCTAACTTCTGCAAACATTTTTCAACAGAAAGACGCAGGTTTGAGGACTATCGGCCCCCAAACTTCTACGCTCACACTGTTGTGACGTAGAACCCCCGATTGATTGATTTCGTCCATTGACAATTCCAATAAAGTTTATTCAAACAAGACGGCCAGAAGAAAACAACATGCAGAGACAATACAGTCAGTTTTAGCTACAAAATCTAAATTACTACTCCAATTATATTAAAACAAGCTCACTACAGTTTGTAACGGATCTTTTGACAGAAATCGGACCAATTTCAAATCCAACCGATTGTCAAACAGCCAGATTGTTGATTATTGACAGGCAATCAATCAGGCGTCAATGATCCGGAGCAGGAACAGGAGCGGGCGATATGGATAAAATCCTCATCATGGTTCTGTACCAACTATGTCAGACTGAACGTCAAACAGCCGTCTGTCAGAAATTTGGCCCAATTCTAAAATTAGTCGGTGGCAACAAATTCAGTGTTAAAATTTGGCTTAATCAGTACAGTTCCCCCCCAACATAAGTGTAGTTAAAGTGGCTATAATCAATATTTATATAACAACGTATCAAATGACAATGTGAAAACAAACAGCTCCTCTCGGCTTCACAAATCACAAAATTTGCCTCAAGGGAAGTGATTGTTGATGTTGGTCTTTTTGTCAGATTTGTTGACAATAAAAATTAGAAAAAAAAAAGATATAGAACAACAGCAGCTTTATAACTCAGCTGCCGCAGCTCACAAAACTGCCACCTGCAGAGGTTTTCAGATGACTCAGCAGTCAACAGGTGAGTCACTGACGCAGCGGAAGGTGAAAACAGGAAGCTGACGGAGGACTCTGTGTGACGTGGCGTCAATGAAACAATCTCCAACTCAATTAAGTAAGACCGAAGAGCTGCTGGGGGACTTTTACAAGACAAAACATGTCCAGACTTACAATTACCTCGATAATCACCTCAGTGGGTACTGTATACTCTAGTATACGTGACCTGCAGCAAAGGGGTTAAAACATACAAAACCACCACAGTCACTTCATCGCTGACGGCACTTTCTGTCACGTTAATGCTTTTTCCAAAATGCAGCAGCTGTCGATTCAGCGCTGAAGTTTCTCCGGTGACTCGGCGGAAAAAAACAGTCTGTGGCATCTTAATGTGAAACTCAAGAAAGTTTTGGATCCAAAATGGTGAGACGGGAAACAAAATAAGTGCCGGTTTGCTGAAAGAAAGAGGACAAACGAGACCCTCAGACCCTCCCGTCTGATCCGCGGTGGTTGAGCTCAGATAGTTTCCAGCCTGAGACAAATGTCTGTGGACATCAGATCCTCCATCACTGTGACGTCTGGGGCTGCAACTAATGGTTATTTTCATTATCAATTAATCATTTAGCCTATAAAATGTGTGAAAAGTGCTCATCACAATTTCTCAAAGTGACGTCTTCAAATTGCTTCTTTGTCCAACCAACAGCCCAAAACCCAAAGACTCTTCATTTACTGTCAGAAAGGACAAAGAAAAGCAGCAAATCCTCACATTTAAGAAGCTGGAACCAGCAAACGTTGACTGAAATGATGAATCGATTAACAAAATAGTTAGTAATTAATTTTCTTTTGATCAACTAATCGATTAATCGTTGCAGCTCTAGTGACATGTGACCTCTCTCTGCCAATACAGTGCGAGTTTCTGCAGGTGACTCTCTGATATGTCCATGTTTGGTATATAAACAATTTGATACTTTATTATTGTGTTTTGTAAAAAGGAATGTAGATAAATAAGTTGTACGGCTTTAATTGTAACTTTCTATGCTCTTTTTAATATTTTTATATCTTCCTGTGTTCGCTCAGATGCGATAAGAAACCAGTTTTTTCTTTGTCTGATTATTAAAACAAACTGAAAACGTAAAATGTGTCACTCCTGTACGTCAGGGAAGAGCTTACAGATTGAAAGTGTTAAAAAGCATCAGTTACACATTTAGAGGAAGCTGTGATCAATTATTACTATAACATCCTTTACACCTCGTCAGCGCAGAAGAATCTGATGAACTGACGGCATCATGGTGACGCTGTTTCTGGAGCTCCAGACAGCAACTTGTGAGTCACAGCAGGCTTTAAATATGTTTTCCTCTCCCTTGTGATTTCTTCAGGTTTACGGGCCGGCTGGTTGTTGCTCAGCAGTCTGACAGATTAGCTCTCACACTTTCTCCAGCAGTGACAGATCTCCCAACGCCTCAGTTTGAGAGATTACAGCAGCAGGTCAGCCGACCGCACTGTCATACTGGATAAATGAGGTTCAGGCTGGAGGAAGAGAGTATTCATCTATACAGAGAATGACTAAAAACTGCACACGAGTCCAGAAACCCTCCAGACGCCCTCCTGAAACTCTTCAGAGACGATCCAAAAATGGTCCAGGAAATGTTCCAGAAGTAGAAAAAGCTACAAAGTCTTCCTTGAGTTAAGATTATTTGGTCAAACTATCATTTCCAAGGTCAAGAACTCTCACGCTCAATTGTAAGAAACTGTCCAAGGATGGACCCCAGAAACAATCCAGACCCTCTCTAGAAACCACCCAAACAATTCTTGGACACAACCTAAAAAATATCCAGAAACTACTTTAATATGTACAGAAACCACACAAGAAACTGACAAATGATGTTAGAAATGACCTTTCCAGAAAACATCCAAGAAATGACCTAAACACATTCATGAACTCAACCTAGAAATGATCCCGAAACTACTTCAAATAATTTCATTTTCCAGAAGCTGACAAGTTATCTCAGAAATGATCCAGAAACATTAGCCTGCAGCCACGCCACGAGCTCTGTGAGGCTGTACTTACTTAACGTCAGCATGCTGACATACTCACAATGACAAGAATCTACCCAGAAACCAACAATAAATATCCAAGAAACCATCCAAGAATCTACCCACAAAGAAACTATATACAAACTACTTCCAGAAACTATTTCCAAGTGTATCCAAAAACTATCCAGAATCACAGGTGCTGGATACAACAGACCGGCAAACACACAGTCACCCTGGAAACCCCAGTAAAAACTCCCTGAGGAGGAGAAGGCCTCTGTCTTATTTACCAGACAAACAACAGTAAACACACATGTGTGTGTGTGTGTGTATGTTGTGAGGGTGAAGCGAGGACCCCCCACATTGACGTGGCTCAGGAAAGCATCTGAACTGCTTTTTAAACAACATTAGCATGAAAAACATCAGTTTTGGCTGAGTTTTTTGGGCTCCGTTGTGCCAAAAAAAGTGTTCAAAAGCAGAAAAATCCCTTTAAATCTGTTTCATGGCTCCACTGAACGACCGGTGGCTCCTTTCTTCAGCAGAGGAAGCGAGAGAGAGATTAAGTTTACTGCTGTGTTTTACAGTCAGGGAGGGTCAAGCAAAGCAAATGGGTTTGGCTGAGCATCGCTCGTCTCTGGGGTTACCATGGCGACAGAAAGTGAAAGACAGAACAACCGACAGACAGTCCCAAACAGCGTCCTGTATCTAAAATGTCATCCTGTGGTATCTTCAGCAGAGCTCCAGGCGGGGTCAGGGGGTCGGGCAAGAACACCCAACCCGCTGAGGGAGCACTACGGCCTGGCTACAGTCTGCTGGGAGGCCTGGGGGAAGAACCAGCAGGAGACAACCACACACACACCTGTTTGCCTGATGGAGAAACCTCACACACTTTATCCAGGAATGGATGATTTGGTGAATGAAACCAGGGCTCTCTCTCAAAGTGACATGAGCATGAAGTCTGAAGCCAATATGTATACCTGCTTTCATTACAGGTTCACCCAAACACAAGTTGGTTTTGGTAGATTTCACTTTTGCTGAATTAACCATGAATCAAACAAAGTCAAAGATCAGGTTGCACAAAGTGTATGTGTGTGCCAGTAAGCGGCACAAGATAAAATTCATAGATTTCTAAATGGAGTCTGGTGTGACAATGTCTCCCTTGCAAACAGGCAAAGAAAGAACAAGCACTTGGGCTTATTAGTAAGAGAGGACACTCTGTAAACAAAAACATTGTAGGTTTAATCCTCCAGCAGCTGATCTGCCCTTCTGAAGTGCCCTTGAGCAACACACACCCTCGATAAGAGCATTAGGTTAATGTGTATAAACTGTTAATCTAAGGTCATTTAGGAGTTGTAACGTCCAAATGCCAGAAAATAAAGTTATAACCATATTTTCCTAATTTTCTCAATGATCAAACACGTTTCTTTCTGTGACCTACATGCAGGTGAGTTTGACTTGTATGTTGACACGTGTCATGTGACTTTCAACACCTGGAGGCCTGAAAACCTGCTAAATACTAATGTAGAAAAACATCCTTTTCTCTCTGCAAATATAATGTGTGATTCTGCATGCACTTGATAATAACGCTCAGAGGAGGAGAACGCAGAGTCGTGCTGGAGATTGATGGAAAATGAATTGATTAAAAATATCTACAAGTGATTAATAATTCCAGCCTTTTATTCAGTAATCACACACATTTGAAGATTATAACAAGTTTCTTGCTTTTCTGTTCATTATAAACCGAATATTAAGCACTTTAATTTGGGCTCTGGCAATTTGTGATGTGCATGTGTCATTGTTATTTATTTTATTTTAGTTCTAATTAATCAGAAAATAAAAAAAATATAAGATTGATTGGTTGGGTGCAGTCACAGTGTCGATGCCGATGGAGACGCCACAGAAGAGAAGCTAAACTGACTGGAAAATTACTATTAATCACCACAAAAACTCACAATAACAAATTTCTACAGCCAAGAATATTATAAGATGGTAACCTAGTGATTAAGACGTGTAACATGTCACAGGTTCAGTGCTGCCATGTGTCACCTCTCTTTCTCCACGTTTCCCCTCCAACACAATTAACTGACATTTATTTTCTTCTGGAGAGTTCCTGTCTGTCTCTCCACGGAAATATATCTAATAAAGGCAAAAAGGACAAGAATATCATAGAGATAAAACTTAACAGTGTGCAGATTCACTACAAACTCAGTGAAGAGTCCCATAAGCAAAAAAATGGCTGAAAAAACACTGGTTCCAGCTTGTCAAATGTAAATATTGTCTCATTTTCCTCCTCTTATATGACAGGTAACTGAATACATTTTGATTTTGGGCTGTTGGTCAGATAAAACAAGATGTCTGAAAACGTCACCATGAGCTCAGCAGAACTTTGCGACAGGCATTTATGACAAATAATTAATTGGTCAATCAAGAAAATAATCATTAGTTTTATTATACCACACTACAGTTCGCTGCATTATACTGACACTACGGTGGAAAAGTACCAATAATCACCTCAAAAACTACAAAACTACACTACTGAGACCCACTGATGCATTGCAAAGAAGATACCACAGGATATAAAGCACTTTACAGTGTGACAGAGTCACTATAAAGTCAGTGATAAGCACCATAAATATGGATATTGCAGAAATATCATAGCAGCATCATAAAAAGAAAGTGATTTAGAAGCACTACTAAGCAGCACAAACACTGCTGATAATTATAGGAATATTAGTTAAAAACACCATAGAGGTATTCAGTATTGAACACCGACACACTATAATATATATCTCCATATATCCTCTGAATAAATATTTATGTAGCCTATAGAAATACGTTAAACATCAAATAAATAAACTCACTGTTGAGTTAAATACAACAAAAACAAACTGGAGGAATATTCTAGAAATATTATTGCATTGCTATAAGAGATAAAAAATTATCTGAAAGTGTCATCAGACCAATACAAACTCACTATGATGAACCACAGAGACATAACAAGCATAAATAAACCTTTAAATAAATATCAGGTGAAGATTTAACGCCTTAAAGTTAGTTTAAGTATCACATACATACTGCCGAAATACTGTAGAGATTGGACACCACAAAGTGAACCACTAAATTGATATTATAGAGGCTGGTTGTAGGCTCATTCCTAGATACTGTGGAAATGTGAATGCAGTCTGGTTGGTGCGAAGTGTCAACGTGTTAAATAGCTTGTTAGCCTGCAGAGGTAATTCCGATCAGCAGTGAAATGAACTGACGGTGACACTGAAATCAACAGGGCTAAAAAAGAAGACAGTGTGGGGTGTAATTCCCAGCTCAACTTACCGGAGTTAACGGCTCCAGCGGCGCGGACGCTCCTGCGCAGAACCTCCGTTTGAAAATGTCCACATTTACAGCAAAACAAGATTTAAGGCAAAATCCCGCTTGACTCCAGATCTCATCCACAGGCAGCGCGCGCCGAGCAGCCGACCGACAGCACTTGACACCGGCTGTGGGCGCGTGAGAGTGCGTGACAGTGCGTGCGGAAGAGAGAGAGAGAGAGAGAGAGAGAGAGAGAGAGAGAGCAGCCTGCGCATGCGTAATCACTCAGGTGGAAGGGAAAGCGCTTTGGCTTTCTCTCGTACACGCCCACCTGCTAGGATACATGAACACACACACACACACACACACACACACACACACAGTTAGTTAATTTGACATTAAATACTTGAGTAAAGATGTGTGTGTGTGTGTGTGTGTGTGTGTGTGTGTGTGTGTGTATGGTGTCGATGTGCTGCTGCTCTCGTGGTGTGCTGGTGATGGTGGTGTTGATTGTGTGATTGCTGTTGGTGATGGTGATGGTATTGTATGTGTGATAATGTTACTCTGTGGTGGTGTTGATGTTGATGATATTGATGGGTGACGGTGATGATGTTGATAATGTTACTCTGTTGATGGTCGATGATGGTGTTGTATTAGTGTGTGTGTGTGTGTGTGTGTGCCTAGATAAGCTCTACCAGCCCCGCCCTTGGCAAAACAAAAAACACCCAACAGGCTTCCCTCCTCACACACACACACACACACACACACACACATTATCGTTTCATGCCTCTTTTTAAAAAAAGCTGAAGTCATCCATAGACAATTAATGATCAATAAAAAGTACATAGTGTACACAGTGTACTGCATGTGAGTGTACTAACGGTACAAATTGACCTGACGGTGGCGCTAGAGGAGAAGTCAGAGGATCACCAGAGTTATTAGGATTCATTGTCTGGGGACCATGAACGTCTGAACCACAGTTTATGGCAATCCATCCAATAGTTGTTGAGATATTTCAGTCTGAACCAAAGTGATGGACCAACTGACAGATATTATGATGCCAGTGTGGCAAAAAAAACTTATCAATAAGCAACATATTGAATATCAAGGTGACTTTAACATAATGTATTCGAAAACAGAACCAAACAGAACTTTAAAAATAAGGAACAAAACTCAAGTTGTTTAACACACCACCTGCCCCCAAAAAGTTTTAAATAGAGCAGTTAAAAAAAGCAAAAAAGTTAATGTATCCTGGTGTGTGCTGCAAACAAACCTTGACTTTGTCTCAGCTGACCTCTGACCTTTATTAAAGTTTGTCCTTGTCTTCTGTAATAAGAAGTTATACAGTCCAGATAACAAGTTAATCAACAGCACTACATTTGGGTCCAAAGATGAACCACTTAAAAAAGTGAAGGAGTGACAGACGGAGAGAGTCTTCGCTGTGAGAAACTCTACTCTGCTGTTGAAATGTTTGGGAAAATGAGCCTGGACGCAACAACACACACACACACACACACACACACTCACACAGACAAACAGTAGAATCAGGTTTGTGTGTTGGTGTTGCCTGGTGAATAATTACCTCTCTTTAAAGCAATCAGAGCAACACAACCACAAACAGACCAGATTCCTATTCTAAAATCTCCACATTTAAAGAGAGAAACACACACTGCATACTAATCCTAAAACACCTGGAGGACTAAATGATACCATACACCCATTCACTTTTTGATGTTTTTATGTTTTGTCTTGATGTTTTTTGTATAAGAAAATACATTTTATTTAAGCTGTGTTTTTTAATAAACTTAAACTTTAAAAGGAAGTTCAGTTCTGCAAATGTGCTGTTGAGGGTTACTGTTTACCCACAATGTACTGCAGAACAGAAATGCAGATTTTCACAGCTACAAAAGTGAAAAATGTGGACAATGAATTAGAAGGAGAATCATAATTACAACTAAATTACATATAGTTATTTACAGGAAACTTCCTAGGTAATTTGAAAAGATTCCAACCTCTTTATCTTTCAAACGTTTCACTATAACACTAAAATATATCTCAAATAAAATATATTCTAAGATCACTGCTAAAGAAAGTGAGACAGTTTTCAGAGTGCAGGAGTGAAGTGAAAACCCAACTGTGTGTCTGTGGAAAGCACCTGAAATCTAAAGACCAGGAAGATTTTACACTCACATGAAACTAAAGCTGTTAAAAACTTGAATTACAGAATGAATCATCTCAGTTTAATATAGTAAGTTAGTTTTGTTTGGACAGTTGCATGAAGCAGAAATTCACTTTTTTACAGAGAAAAATCAGTCATATTTTTACTCTTAATAGATTTATTCGGTTCAGTTTTGTCACACAAACATTTCCAACAAGATTAAAACAATTTTGGTCCTTGACATTTGATTGACATTTATAAGTCAAATAAAAAGGAAAATTACCCTTTAACCCTTTATTTTTGGTCTGGTAGAAATGGACTGCAGACTGTTTTTTAGAGTGGTGCCGGGTCACCAGTCCACTTCTGAGAGGATTTCTTCAAACGTTTGTTATGAGATCAGTCTGTTGGAGGAAAGCCAGGAGACGTGCAACACTGAGGCTGCTGGAAAACACCCAAAACATTTGTCCCCTTGCTGGAAAAGCCCAAACATTTCCTCAACAGTTAACTGCACAGATTATAATGATTATAATTATGTTTTGGTTTTGGTAAAACTCTGTAAAAGTCTGGCAGCTTGAAACTACTTAAGGAAGATTGGAGTTAATCTCATATCGAATTGAATCATTTATCTACTCTAATCTGAACACAGGTGACGTGACGACATTAAAAACATCTCAAGCCAATAACCATCTTTTACTTTCTGTCTTAGTGGTAGAAAAAAGGGAAAGAGCACAATTTAAAAACTCATCATTTTTGCTGTGGTGTGAAATATAACAAACATGAACAGTAGATGTAATGCTTTCTCTATTTGGTTTACAGTAGTGATCATTTGTGTGATAATGAGCGATGATCACAAAATAATCAATAAAAAAAAAAAACTTTTTTCCAGGGCTTTCAACCACATACGGTCTTCCTCAGCAGTGTTCACAGTACTGGACTTTGAACTTTGAGAATTTTAACGCCATCGACTTATTGGCTTTATTGCATTATTTAATTTTTTCTTTATTAAGAAAACTCAATCAGTTTAGGGAAGATGCAGTTCAAAGCTCTGGAAAACAGCTAGCAAGTAGAACTTGAGTTAAGATTTATTGTTTCCAAGGTCAAAAATTAACTTTCTAATTCTAAATCATCATAATGATCTCAAACAAACAAACAAACAAACAAACAAACAGTATGTTGTGATCACAAAGTTTCCTCTCTAACCGATTTTACAGCCAAACCCTGTTGTGTTTCTTCTTGATTTAACAACACTAAGTTTAAGCTGTTTTTGGCCTCTAACACGTCACAACAGTTTGTCACTAATAAATTGGGTGGAATTTTCCTTTTAAGGCAATATTTCATTCAGGTGGGACAGGAAACAAAGTCATTAGCAGTGTACAGGTAGGGTTTAAAGGTAAGGTTTTTGAGACATTATTGTACAAAAGCATTGCATAGTTGTCGTCGTCGACAAACAAAACCACATTCATACATCTTAACAAAATGGTCTGACAGGAGTCGAACATTTCATTATCACAGGAAACATTTAAGGCAGATTTTGCTTTGGAGAGAGTGCAAAGAGTGCGAGGACATTCAAACATTTCACTTTATGATGCAATTCAAAACTGCCTTAAAATTTCACCACAGAGTTAAATCAAAACCTCAGACGGAACAAAAGCAGAACGTTTAAGCTTCACAAATGTTTTGTTGTTACATTAAATTGCATCAAATTGTCAAGGTGTTTCTGTTATTTTGTCCACCACATGGTTATGAGGATGAACATCAAACGTTTGGTCTCAATCAGAACGGGAAAAAAAACGAACCGCACGCATGCACACACACACATTTATTCAGTAAACTGAATATAATCTCTTAGGCTTTTTAAAACATAGTATTTCAAGATTCAAAAACTGTTTTCTTAGTGTGTAAAAGGAGTATACTGATTTTAAACTTTAATGACGGCTCAGAGACTCCTGATAATGAAGCCTTTCATGAATAATCTGGCAGTCAGTCCGTAGCTTTTCATCACCAACAAACAAGAAAATCATGGACGACCTTCTCAACTGCCACTTAACTGGTTTCATACTCTGAGGATGTCTGATGAAATAGTTTAAATTAATATTAGCTGTCTATGAAGTGGAATGTAAGTGGAGTGTAAGTGGAATTTATGAATGTATCAGAAGTTGTGGTTGAGGTTTCAACTTGAAAAGAGGCTTATACACTAACGAGATCACATTGTTAGATCGGACAAACAACAAATAAAGACGTAAACTTTGGCTACCGATATGATGTCTGAAAGATTGGCTACAACCAACCTCTCTTTGGCAACGAACAAGGCAACATCGTCAACATACGGCGACATTTTTTGGCTTATTGGTCTCAACAGGCTGCTGAGCGTCTTGGCATGTAAACCAGAGAAGGAAATGACCAGCAGCCAACCAGACAAGTGCTGCTGAAACTAAATCTGTGGCTAGCAAGTTAGCGTTAGAGGTAGGCATCCATTAATCCTCCAGATCTCTCCTCAACGTGTAACCCGCTGGTCCAGCAATGTGAAGCTACTTACCCAGCAGCAGGGATGATAAAGCATTTGATAGGAGAGACAGTAAATAAACACTTACACTTTAGCTACAACCAACCGGCCTTTACCAACAAAGAAGGCAACATCATCGACGTACAGCAACATTTTTTGGTTCATAGCAAATTATTGGTTTCTACATGTTGCTTGTCTTGTCATGTAAACCAGAGGAGGAATTGACCAGCAGCCAACCAGACCAACTCTAACTACGTAGCTGGAAAGTTAAGTTTATAGTCCAAATCTTTGCTCAACGTGTGGCCAGCTGGAGTTTAGGGTTCAATAAAAGACGCTACAGATTTGAGTGGCAGCCTAACTTTTGTTCACAACCTGTAAATACAATCTGAAAATGAGAAGAGCAGCAGACGATATGGCACGTTGATTGTAACATAACGTGTAGTCTACTTAGTTTTACACCTTATTTTTCACCAGCTACCTGATCCAAATACTGGGAGGTCCCGATTAAGTTGACGAGCATGAATACCAGATATGATGTGGAATGAAGTTTAACCGGGAGATTCCCACAATTGAAATCGATGTGACGTGATCAGCTGTTCATTTCTTTAGAGAAGACTCATGACTCTGTTGGTCTCGTTGAACTACAAAAACACACAGTCCACTTGCAGTCGTAGAGTGGAGATGCTAAAATGTGCTTCTTTTACCTCACTAACAATCTTTGGCCAAGAACAAACACCGGCTTGCAGAGAACACATCAACCAGAGAACAGCCGTTTCATTTAAGCAATAACTTCTGGCATTAACGTTGATTAGCTACAGCTGAATATAATCTGCCGCCGGCAACGTTTGTCATTTTAACCGCCAAAAGTGATAATCAGTGCCGGCAAAAAAAGAAGAAAAAAGAACAATAAGGGACAAAAGATTCAATATGAGTCCAGGTATTTTATCAACCTGGACCCAGATCTAAATCAGAAGTGTCTATAGGAAGCCAGCTGGTGCAGAGTCGTGGATCGTACCAGCCCCCCGTAGACAGTGAGGCTGTTTTCCTGCAGTGGTGTTGAGGCACTTTTAGTCACTGAGTTTCTGACTGCAGTGGCTGCTGAGTTCAAAGAAAGGCTTAGTGCCTCACAGAGGATTAGATGGATTTACTCCCCAACACACTGAGACAGAGGCAAGAAAACAGGCCAGAAGTCACAAGTGTCTGTGAATGTATGTATAGTATAAAAAGATAGATCATTCTTGAGACCCCCCCTTGTCCTAAATATCAATTCAAGAGTTCAAAACAATTAACATCCTTTTCAAAACGTTCCAAACCTTTTTTATGCAGTTCCACAACATTTTGAGACCTGGAAAGTGATGAAATTCCACCTTTTCTAAGCATTTCCAGGCCTGCAGGAGGCATCTCAAGAGCCAGGAAATCCATTCAACATCCAAAGTAATTAATTTCCCTTTAAACCATCTAATTCCCCATTTCTGAAGCGAACAATCAGTTTTCATGAGCTTTCCAGAGGTTGGAAATCCCTCCCAAACCCACAAACTCCAATTCCACTCAGGTATAAATAAACTACCTACCCACCTGACTAACTATCCCAAATTTCACATCCATCTGAACATTTCTAGTCCAAAAATCCCCAAACTATCCTCTCCCTAACTTTCCCCACTGTAGCGTCCATTTATCCCAAAACATCTTCTGAAACCACATCTGGACAATTCTGGTTGTTGTCAACCTTCCTCCAACCAGGAGGGGGCGTCCACGCTGGGGTTGTTGAGGTGTTCGCCGGCCTGCCGCATGTTTTGCTCCAGGAAGCTGTGACACGATAAACTGTGAGCAGCAACCGCGCTGTGGAGCAGCCACAACTGGTTATGGAGGACTTTGACCTGCAGACAGAGAGCGGAAATAAAGGCGGAGGAGGAGGAGGAGACACTGTGTACTGAATCGTCGCTTATGCTACCGTGTCTAACTGGAAATTAAAGGATTAAACGCTCAAAAGAAAATTACATCAGCGTAATATGAAAAGATGAATAATGTCACACTAGAACTAGTTTTATGGCTATCTATCCCGCTCACCTTGTTCTCCTCCAGCAGCTTGATTTTGACGGACAGGTCGTCTCTGATGCTCTGGTACCTCTCCCTCTGGCTCTGGAAGTCTTTCTGGGCCTGCTCCAGTTTGGGCAGGGTGATGGTGTCCCGGGGCCCCAGGTTCAGCTCCTCCAGGTCGACTCGGTACGCATCGTACTGGATCCTGGAAGTTGGAGAAGTTCACATTTACATTTTTTTTGGCAATATTCTTATGGTCCAGTGGTGGTGGGGACAGCACAAATAGCCTAAAAAGTTATTTAATTATTATCCAGATTTTTTGCCAAATCATATCGTTTTCTTGCGTCCCAACTCTTCAGTGGTTCTGCACTGCTGTGTTTCTGACCCACCTGGCAGCCTCGTACTGCTTGGCATTGGTCATAGTGTCCTCGATGGTTTTGTTGACCAGAGTGTTCATGTCGTACGTGAAGTTGTTAATGGCCGCCGTCAGAGTCTCGCCGCTCTTAGACAGAAACTTCTGAGCCTCTGCGTTCATGCCAAACTCCACCTGACAAAGAGAGAGCACCCCCCATTGATCGACATTAAATTAATTAAATGGTACGAGATAAAGGCCTTTAGAATGAGGGCTAACCGCCACGTTTGGCAAACGTAACACTATCTCAGGCTGCTGGAGTGTAATCTCCAATCGAGAGCAGGGAAGACTGGATCGCATCCAGGACCGGCTTCAACACAGAGGGGAAATACTAGTCATGAATAGAGCTTTTTTTATTTAACCTTTAGTTAGTTTACTTAGTTAACGTTTTCATCTTATGTTACAGGAGACAAACACACCGTTTAATCCATTCCTTACACTTTTGCTCTTATTTTTCTGGTTTTGGGATGGCTAAAAAAAATTAAAAAAAGTTGTGCAATAGTTACAGTTGCTATGCTGTGATTGGACGATCGCTGTTCGGGGGAGGGGTTCAGCAAACAGTCAGTTGAAGTAGCAGTAGTGCGTTAATAGTAATAGCTGTACCGGTAGTAGCAGCAGTAGTACCACCAAAAATATGTTTTAAGACTCACATGCAGCGTTGGTGTTTTGACGCTGAGCTCGGTGAAGGCGTCCCCCAGGGTCTTCTGGGTAACTGTGAACTGAGCGAGCTGATTGGCCAGTGTCTGAGCCAGCTTGGTCATGTTATCGTAGCGTTGCCGGTCGTCTTTGAGCAGCTCGAGGCGAGGCTCCAGGTCCAGATCCACCGTACGAGATCCACGACCGAGCTTCTCTGACAGAGCCTGCCTGGTACACTGCAGGCAGAGAGTGCCGATCAGACTGATATTTATTGATTATATATTCACCAATGAGCAGAAACAAAAAGTCCAATCTCACCTTATAGGCGGTGATGCTCCACTTGCGGACTCTCTGCAGCTTCTCACTGGCTGGGTTCTTGTTGTTGCCTTGAACAACCACAGGTCCACTTCCTGGTTTCTGCGGTGTCACTGGAAGGTCTGGAGGTGGGGTCAAAGGTCATTGGAAAGTTTGGCAATATTGTCGTTGCTACATTCAAACCAATAAAGCAAACTGAAGTTACTATGACAATATTTTTTACAGTTTTATTTTTATAGTTGAATGTGTACAAACGTCTACACCGTCAGACTACGTAAAACACACACCTTTCCTCTAGTTTACCTTTGCTCCGCTCCGTTTCCATGGTGACCTCCGGCATGGCCTCAGCTGGACAGGAAGTGACACCGTTGTCGGTGTGGTTGCAGTTACTGTTCGCTTCCTGTAAAAATATTTTTTTAAAAATCAGGGCATAAACAAATCTTTGGTCCGATCACGTGATCATTTCGTGCAACTTCTGCTGCTTGTAAATTGTCTATTTGGACTTCCAAACCACCATAGCTGCATCTTTACATGCTGGGAAATCAAATTTCCAACAGTTCCTGAATGCAGCGTGAGCCTCACTTCCTAGAACAGGAACATCACCAGTAACCAACGGCAAAGAGGTCAAAGGTCAGAAGTCAAAGCACCGTGACAACACTCGGAAGGATCACCGTGGGAACCGGAGCTGACGGGCGGCCAATCAGAACCCGGATCAAAAGGTTGTGAGGATGCCACGGAGATGATGGCTCCCTGTTGTGATTGGCAGCATGCAAGGAGGTCAGAGGTCACTGGAACACTCAAGACAGGAAATAGTCACCTGACGCAGATGAGAGGTAACGACACACACACACACACACACACACACACACACACACACACACACACACACACACACACACACACACACACACACACCTGTGGAGGGCTCACCGGGCCGGAGGAATTTGGCTCAAAGTTGTTGTGTCGCATTGAAGAGACAGCGAGGCATGTAGTGACGCAAAGTGAGTCTCTCTCTCTCACACACACACACTCACACACTCTCTCTCACACACACACACACACACACACACACACACTCCACCTTTGCTCTTTCCAAAGGTTGGAGAAGCTGGTGTGTGACAGGACGGTTGCTGGTTTCTTCAATGAGCTCTTAAAAGGTTTTAAAACCCTGATTTATTTGCGGCTCCATTCATCAGTTCACTGTATTTCACCTTCTAAACGTCCAGTCAGACCTGACTGACTCACATTAGTGTTCTTATAAAGAAAACAGTGGGTGCCTGTGTTTCGATGCGTTTACTGTCCTGTTGCTGAAATTATATTTTTCAAAGTCACCAACACACGGAGGTGAAGTTAGCTATTTGGAGCCAGATCTCCTGTGGGTAAAAACGTATTCGACGTCTAGTGGACATTAGAGGAACTGCAGCTTCAGATACTTATTTTAAATGTGGCGTCATCAAATAGAAAATGATGAAACCAGAAAACTGTAGAAAGTTACATGACATCTGTGCTCTTAAACTCAGCTGACTAGCATAAGACTAAAGCTACAGCTTTACTTTATATTGCCGTTCCGCACACAGGTGAGTCAGCTGCTGACATCACAGCAGCAGGCCCGCACCTGTTACCTGCCGTCACTTGATCGCCATTAACCACAACAATGGCCTTCTTATCAGACAGACGAACGCTCACCGTCACCGTTAATCACACCAGCTTGCTTTTGTTTCCGTAACAGCTGCTGATAACATTGTAGAAGCTGTTAGCTTGCTGCTGCACACAGTTCCGTTTCTTTTATTTCACCGGCTGCATTACGTGAGAACGCGTGTGTAAAGAACAAATACATCAACCGCATGTCTATTTTATGTGTATAATAAACCAATAACACGCTCAGTCAGTCAATGGCGCTGAGAGACAGGAGGAATAATGAGTTTGTAATGCTACACTGCTAGTTAGCTGCAACCTGCTGTGACTACATCAACGCACGGACGGTTTTATTTCTTAGTTTTTTACAGAAGGGTTCAGTTCAAGATTTTAGCAAAAGAAAACCATCCTGTTACAGTTAAAGAGTATCTGAACACGAGGCTGAGGTTTCGCTGCCTGTTTCACCTTAAAGCGTGCTCCGTCGCAACTGTAAACACGCCCAACAGTGATGTCACGGTGTCCTGCGGTACACCTGTGCATCACCGCAGAAAAAGTTAAAGCAAAGGTGAGAGTTTCAGGGGGTGTTTGCTAGCTGACGGTAAGAATGACTTTGTCTTTAAAGTGCTTTCACCAGAGGTTCTTCATAAAACAATTTAAAATGTTTTTATTTAGTTGCACAGAGAAGAAATACTGTCTCACCGTGGGAGGAGTCTCCTCCTCTGTGACGCTGGCGTCTCCTCTCTGCTCCGCCCCCTCCATCCTCTTGCTCCGCCCACTTCTCTTCTTCCACTTTCTCCTTTAGACGAAACAGAAAAAACGTCAGTCTACAACGTCTCCTGGTATTTTCCTCCTGAGATATTAGAAATGTCGACACTTTTAAACCAGTTCGGGTGAACGGTCCTGACTCGTGAGACACAACGGCTGCTCCAAGGATAAAAAGTTATTGTCAAACAGGTATATTATGGAGAACTAACAAGAAAACACATCATTTATATGTTTCTTGATGATGTTTGTAGCCAATTACTTTACCTCAGTCATTTGTTTTATTGCCATGTTACATCTAACACTTGAAACAGCTGATCTATATACATTTTTGCATATAGATGTTTAGATTTGTATTGTTGGGGGGAAAAAAAGCTAAATACCCAACGTATCCTCTGCAATTTTGTGGGTGGTTTCATTCAGAAAAATGTTCATTATCACTGCTGTATATTTTCCACCACCTACATATTTACCCCGTTCAGTTAGGAGTTTACATATATTTATATGTTGCTCACTAGCTGCCGGCTGCTAAAGGAAACTACTTTCTTCTGAACAGCTGAACTGAGCAGCTCAGCGTTTGTGTGGAGCGTAACGTCAGTGTGGTTCAACAGCGACACCTAGTGGTGAAAAGGCAGAAGCACACCACCCCGCAGGAGGTCCGCTTCACCTGTGCTCTTTAACTAATTCACTAAGCCGTTTGTACTCATGCAGCTCATTTGGCTCTTTGAAAGCAGTTTGAGGATTGTTGAAGTTATCTGGAATAAAAGGGCGCTCTTATTTTGAAACCACGATCAGCAGCGTGACTGCAGGTGTATGAGGTAGGTGTGCTGGGAAGCCTCCCATCATGCACCGGGGCAACAGATTCACAGACATGAGTCTCATTTTATGTGTATTCAGCTGATTTGCGCCTCATTATTTCAAGAAACGCTGTAAAGAACAACAAAAACGAAACATCAGAATCACTGTTACCATTAGGAACATTGTACGCTTTAAGTTTATTGTTGGATTAAGATGTCTGATACAACTTTACCACTTTCCTGTTATAAGTAATAAAGTAATTCCCCTAAAACTTCATTTACAGTAAGTGCAAAGTACAAACAGCTCATCTAACGCAGTACGAAAGGGTGAACTTGGACCTCTTACAGTTTGTCACAAGCCAGAAAACACCATGTAAATCAGTCTTACAGACGAAACCCGTCTGATAAAAGTTGTGAAAGTCTGATTTAAGTTTGGACCCTTGATATTAAAGCAAAAAGTGGTTGACGCTTAATTTCTGTAAATGACAATATGAGTGAAACTACTTTCACTAAATATTAAAATGTGGTTATCTCCACTTCTGCTTCTCGCAAGGAAGAAAACTTTCACTTCTGCATAGAAGCAGAATGCGTAAAGTGTTTTACTGTTATATTACAGCGATGCTACACCTGCAGGCCTGAAAGGTGGTTCGACTTCGGCACATTTCTGTGGTCAATTAATGATTTTCAGAGAAAGCTGCGATTAAAAATTAGTTATTGACGTTTATGTTTCAGGCACATGAAGAGCAGAGTTAACTGTGTAAATACACACACACATATATATATTTTTTATTTCATTTTATCTATTTTTTTTCTATTTATATATATATATAAATAGAAAAAAAATAGAAAAAAATGAAATAAAAAATATTGTATAAAATATAACAAATAATCTGTAGGTAAAAGAAAAATGTAAGGTGTAGAAAATATTAATAAAAATAAATCAATACTGAGGAGAATTAGCAATATTTAGAAGTTAATTCTGATCTATTAAAGACACATTAAAATATAATATAACATAATATCCGCTCAGCTAGAAAGCAAAGCAGTCTAATTACAATAAATCCAGCATCCATGAAGGTTATAATGTTCAGTTTGTTGACTGTTTCTTATATTTTGTACATTTTCAGAGGGTGGACAAAATAACAGAAACACCCCTCAGTATCGATTAACGCGCTGCAGACTCTGAAACGGCCACGGAGCTGAAGATGAAGATGGACGACGTGTTTTATTAGCTGTTGTTTTGAAGACACCGTGTTCCCGGCGAAGCAGGTGAACTCCACCGACACAGAAAGCGTGTTTGGTGGCAAAATAACCGGTGTTTGATTCCGACTCGGCGAGGAGCAGCGCCCAAAGGCGACGCACCAGGCGGGCTTTTACCTGCACGGCCCTAACAACAAACTCCTCCCGGTTCTTCCTCTGACCGACGGATTCCCTTCCCTCGCTGCCTCCGTCCCGCCGTTAACTGCCCGTGTTTCAACGTTAAAACGAGCCGAGAACTAAACCGGACTCCGTTCAAAAAGCTGCGAAGTCAAAGCGAGGAGAAACTCAAACACACCCGGAAGCGTTTTCTAGCCGTTTCTTTCCGGAGGGGGACGCTCGGTTTGTAGCCCCCGCGCTTTCCGGAGGGGCGGCGACATCCGCTCAGACAGGAGAATAACCGCGTTGATTTGGGATTTGAAGTTATAACAGAAAAGAAAAACAAGTAAACATCGTTAATCTTATCATTGCTTTAGTTTTCAAGGCTGTCCCCGTCCACGCCGTGTTCAAATATTTTACATGACAAAAGAATAAAACAGTAAATAACGCAATAAAATAGAGCAAATGTAACTAAATTATATTTACAAGGAAGATGTACAGTTACATTTGTACATACAGTATATATATATACATATATATATATATATATTTTATATATATATATATTTTATATATACAAAAACATATATCGTTGTAAATTCACCAACAAAAAGCCCATTTAGTTTCCAATTAAGAATCCAGGACTAATAAGAAAGAAAATGTTGACTTAGCGTAACAGGTATTAAATTAAAATAAAGAGACAGACAGACAGACAGAGACAGACAGACAGACAGACAGAGAGAGAGAGACAGACAGACAGACAGACAGACAGACAGAGACAGACAGACCCATTCCATTCCATTCCATTCCATTCCATTCCATTCCATTCCATTCCATTCCATTCCATTCCATTCCATTCCTTCCTTCCATTCCTTCCATTCCATTCCATTCCATTCCATTCCATCCATTCCATTCCATTCCATTCCATTCCATCCATTCCATTCCTTCCTTCCTTCATTCCTTCCATTCCATTCCATCCATCCATTCCATTCCATTCCATTCCGTCCATTCCGTCGACTCATCCATTCGACCCTCATTTTCATTCCATTCCATTCCATTCCATTCCTTCCTTCCATTCCATTCCATTCCATCCATTCCGGCCATTCCATTCCATTCCATTCCATTCCATTCCATTCCATTCCATTACGAACCGAATAGACAGACAGATAGACAGAGAGAGAGACAGACAGACAGACAGACAGACAGACAGACAGACAGACAGAGAGACAGACAGACAGACAGAGAGACAGACAGGTGGAGACCCTGCAGCCAACAACCTCTGCAGATACTTTTTCGAGGTACTTGTGTTAGTATTTCCACTTTATACTTTTACTCCACTACATGTATTTAATAACTTCCCAATAATATAATATATATTATTCTGAAATGGGCCATTCTGCATAATGACTACTTTTGCTTTTTGCACTTTAAGTATATTTTGATGCTAAGACGTTTGTACTTTTACTAAAGTCAGATTTTAAATGCAGTACTTCTACCTGTAACAGAGTATTTCTACACTGTGGTGTTGCTACTTTTACTTAAGATCTGAGTACTTCTTCCACCACTGATAGACAGATTGATTGATTACATTACTGCATAGTGATGTAATACAGTGTCATGTATTAGTTTGCTTTTTGAAAATAGACCATTGTATAAAAGTTTAAGGCAGTACAAAATATAACCAGAGTATAAAACTGAGTTACAGCATTAAATACAGCTGGACGTGTGTCCAAACACAAACAAATCAAAGATAAATTAAATGAGTAATTAAAATAAGTAACTTCTTGGTAGATATATGGGGTTTATTTGGCTTTCTGCATTATAACTCCATGTTTTATATCAAAGTAATTAAAAACGTCCACCTTTAATGACAATACAAACAGAAAAATGTAAATGTGGGTGGTTTGTTTTCTCGTCGCTCTCGCGACATCTTGTGGCTCTACGTGAGCAGCGCAGCCGGGAGGACAGGCCGCTCTCGCGATACTTGAGCGGTCCGAAGGTCCGGTTCCCACTGAAAACCGTCAGCGGTTGGAAAAGTCGGTTTTGGTCCCAGAAAACCTGCTTTTTCTGCCGGTAAGAGACGCCGATAAACTCCTCGTTCACGTCGAAGTGTTCGATTATACACACTTTGTGTCACATGGAGCCGTTTAAACCAAGTTTTCGGGTGTTTTGTCGAAGGTTTTCCCTCGTGTCAAACTGACGTTAACGGGTTGAACAATAGCGGCTAATGAAGACATTTTAATTTATCTTTAGTTAATATTTAGTTTAGCAGCTTGACAGTGTTAAATGAAGCTATTTACTGTATGTTGTTCAGACAGCTGATGTGTTCTGAGGAGGAGGAGGATGAAGATGAACCGCAGCCAGCTGCTGTTTCTGTCCGGAGGAGAAACATCTGGAAACTTCCAGAGAGAAGGGCCGCTGCGAGCTGGACGGCGGGACCGGGGTCAGACGGGTTCTCTGTCCTCTGTCCTCTGTCCTCTCCTGTTCTCCTCTGTCCTCCTCTGTCCTCTCCGGTTCTCTCTGTCCTCTCCTGTTCTCTCTGTTCTCCTCTGTTCTCTGTCCTCTGTCCTCTCCTGTTCTCCTCTGTCCTCCTCTGTCCTCTCCGGTTCTCTCTGTCCTCTCCTGTTCTCTCTGTTCTCCTCTGTTCTCTGTCCTCTTGATGCTTCGCCGGTTGTATGCCGGACATGTCGCGATGTCGCCGATAAATATGCGATGCTCGCATTCAACCTATGCGCGGATATGCGCATGCCGATGTATATCGCGTTTATGTGCCGTTTAATAGCCGATAATATGCCGATGGTCGCGTTTTATATGCCGTTTATGTCGCCGTTTTATGCGATATGCCGATTATATGCGCCAGTTATCGCTCGCCGGTATATGCGCCGATATGCGCCGTTTTAATAATTAATGTCGCCATTTAATATGGTTATGCTCGTTTGTATGTCGCGATATATGCACGTTTAATAATTAATATGCTGATAAATAACCGCGTGCTTTTCTGCCGATGCTCGCTCGCCGTTTAATAATATGATTTATGCTCGCGATCATCATCGCAATATCGCGTTGTTAAATATGAATATGTCGCCGATTAAATACGCGTTAATATGCATAGTTTGTCATCGCCGGTTTTAATGCGCCGGTTTATGGTTTTATGCGTTAAATGCGATTAAGTTCTCTCCTCCTGTCCTCTCCTGTCCTCCCCTGTTCTCTCCTGTTCTCCTCTGTTCTCTCCTGTTCTCTCCTGTTCTCCTCTGTCCTCTCCTGTTCTCTCCTGTTCTCCTCTGTCCTCCTCTGTCCTCTCCTGTCCTCTCCGGTTCTCTCCTGTCCTCCTCTGTTCTCTCCTGTTCTCTCTGTCCTCTCCTGTCCTCTCCTGTCCTCTCCTGTCCTCCTCTGTTCTCTCCTGTTCTCTCTGTCCTCCTCTGTCCTCTCCTGTTCTCTCTGTCCTCTCCTGTCCTCTCCTGTCCTCCTCTGTTTATATGCTCCTGTTTATATACTGGTCTCTGATAAACTCTTGATACTTCTCCTGTTTATACTCTGTCATCCTCCTGTCTCCGGTTTCTCTCTGTCCATCCTCTGTTTCTCCTCTGTCCACTCCACTCTGTTCTCACTGTCTCTCCTATTCTTCTCCCTCTGTCCCTCTCCATTTCTGTCCTCCTCTTCTTCCTCTGTCCCTACTCCGGTTCTCTCTATTCCTCCCTCTGTCCTCCCAGTTCCTCTCCCTTCCTCCCTGTTCTCCCTCTGTCCTCCTCATTTCTCCCTCTGTCCTCTCTATTTCTCTCCCTGTTCTCCCTCTGTCCTCTCCTGTTCTCTCCCTGTTCTCCTACTCTCTATTCCTCCTCTGTCTCTCTCCTGTGTCACTCTCCGGTTCTCTGTCATTCACTCTCTGTTTCTCTCCCTGTTTATATACCTTCATCTCCTGTCTCCTCCTGTCTCTCCTGTCCTCCTCATTTATACTCCTGTTCTCTCCTGTTCCTTCTCTGATATCCTCTGTCCTCTCCTGTTTATATAAATGCATCTCACTCCTGTTCTCCTCTGTCCTCCTCTGTCCTCTCCTGTTCTCTCTGTCCTCTCCTGTCCTCTCCTGTCCTCTCCTGTCCTCCTCTGTTCTCTCCTGTTCTCTCCTGTTCTCCTCTGTCCTCCTCTGTCCTCTCCTGTTCTCTCCTGTTCTCTCTGTTCTCTCCTGTCCTCTCTGTCCTCTCCTGTTCTCTCTGTTCTCCTCTGTCCTCTCCTGTTCTCTCCTGTCCTCTCCTGTTCTCTCTGTTCTCTCCTGTCCTCTCTGTTCTCTCCTGCTCTCTCCTGTCCTCCTCTGTTCTCCTCTGTCCTCTCCTGTTCTCTCCTGTCCTCTCCTGTTCTCTCTGTTCTCCTCTGTCCTCTCCTGTTCTCTCCTGTCCTCCTCTGTCTTCCTCTGTCCTCTCCGGTTCTCTCTGTCCTCCTCTGTCCTCTCCGGTTCTCTCTGTCCTCCTCTGTCCTCTCCGGTTCTCTCTGTCCTCCTCTGTTCTCCTCTGTCCTCTCCTGTTCTCTCCTGTTCTCCTCTGTCCTCTCCGGTTCTCTCTGTCCTCCTCTGTCCTCTCCGGTTCTCTCTGTCCTCCTCTGTTCTCCTCTGTCCTCTCCTGTCCTCTCCTGTCTTCCTCTGTTCTCTCTGTCCTCCTCTGTCCTCTCCGGTTCTCTCCGGTTCTCTCTGTCCTCCTCTGTCCTCTCCGGTTCTCTCTGTCCTCCTCTGTTCTCCTCTGTCCTCTCCTGTCCTCTCCTGTCTTCCTCTGTCCTCTCCTGTTCTCTCTGTTCTCCTCTGTCCTCTCCTGTTCTCTCCTGTTCTCCTCTGTCCTCTCCTGTCTTCCTCTGTCCTCCTCTGTCCTCTCCTGTTCTCTCCTGTCCTCCTCTGTCCTCTCCTGTTCTCTCTGTTCTCTCCTGTTCTCTCTGTTCTCCTCTGTCCTCTCCTGTTCTCTCCTGTCCTCCTCTGTCCTCTCCTGTTCTCTCTGTTCTCTCCTGTTCTCTCCTGTTCTCCTCTGTCCTCTCCTGTTCTCTCTGTTCTCCTCTGTCCTCTCCTGTTCTCTCCTGTCCTCCTCTGTCTTCCTCTGTCCTCTCCGGTTCTCTCTGTCCTCCTCTGTCCTCTCCGGTTCTCTCTGTCCTCCTCTGTCCTCTCCGGTTCTCTCTGTCCTCCTCTGTTCTCCTCTGTCCTCTCCTGTTCTCTCCTGTTCTCCTCCTATGTCTTCCTCCTGTCCCTCTCCGGTTCTCCTGTCCTCCCTCTGTCCTCTCCGGTTCTCTCTGTCCTCTGTTCTCCTCTGTCCTCTCCTGTTCTCTCCCATTCTCCTCTGTCCTCTCCTATTCTCTCTCCTGTCCTCCTCTGTCTTCCTCTGTCCTCTCCGGTTCTCTCTGTCCTCCTCTGTCCTCTCCGGTTCTCTCTGTCCTCCTCTGTTCTCCTCTGTCCTCCTCTGTTCTCCTCTGTCCTCTCCTGTTCTCTCCTGTTCTCCTCTGTCCTCTCCTGTTCTCTCCTGTTCTCCTCTGTCCTCCTCTGTCCTCTCCTGTCCTCTCCGGTTCTCTCCTGTCCTCCTCTGTCTTCCTCTGTCCTCTCCGGTCCTCTCCTGTCCTCTCCTGTCCTCTCCGGTTCTCTCCTGTCCTCCTCTGTCTTCCTCTGTCCTCTCCGGTTCTCTCTGTTCTCCTCTGTCCTCTCCGGTTCTCTCCTGTCCTCCTCTGTTCTCCTCTGTCCTCTCCTGTCCTCCTCTGTCCTCTCCTGTCCTCTCCTGTCCTCTCCGGTTCTCTCCTGTTCTCCTCTGTCCTCTCCTGTCCTCCTCTGTCCTCTCCGGTTCTCTCTGTCCTCCTCTGTCCTCTCCTGTCCTCTCCGGTTCTCTCCTGTTCTCTCCTGTCCTCCTCGGTTCTCCTCTGTCCTCTCCTGTCTTCCTCTGTCCTCTCCTGTTCTCTCTGTTCTCCTCTGTCCTCTCCTGTTCTCTCCTGTCCTCCTCTGTCCTCTCCTGTTCTCTCTGTTCTCTCCTGTTCTCTCTGTTCTCCTCTGTCCTCTCCTGTTCTCTCCTGTTCTCCTCTGTCCTCTCCTGTTCTCTCCTGTCCTCCTCTGTCTTCCTCTGTCCTCTCCGGTTCTCTCTGTCCTCCTCTGTCCTCTCCGGTTCTCTCTGTCCTCCTCTGTTCTCCTCTGTCCTCTCCTGTTCTCTCCTGTTCTCCTCTGTCCTCTCCTGTTCTCTCCTGTCCTCCTCTGTCTTCCTCTGTCCTCTCCGGTTCTCTCTGTCCTCCTCTGTCCTCTCCGGTTCTCTCTGTCCTCCTCTGTTCTCCTCTGTCCTCCTCTGTTCTCCTCTGTCCTCTCCTGTTCTCTCCTGTTCTCCCTCTGTCCTCTCATTCTCTCCTGTCCTCCTGTCTTCCCTCTGTCCTCTCCAGTTCTCTCTGTCCTCCCTCTGTCCTCTGTTCTCTGTTCTCCTCTGTCCTCCTCTGTTCTCCTCTGTCCTCTCCTGTTCTCTCCTGTTCTCCTCTGTCCTCTCCTGTTCTCTCCTGTTCTCCTCTGTCCTCTCCTGTCCTCTCCGGTTCTCTCCTGTCCTCCTCTGTCTTCCTCTGTCCTCTCCGGTTCTCTCCTGTCCTCTCCTGTCCTCTCCGGTTCTCTCCTGTCCTCCTCTGTCTTCCTCTGTCCTCTCCGGTTCTCTCTGTTCTCCTCTGTCCTCTCCGGTTCTCTCCTGTCCTCCTCTGTTCTCCTCTGTCCTCCTCTGTCTTCCTCTGTCCTCTCCGGTTCTCTCTGTTCTCCTCTGTCCTCTCCTGTTCTCTCCTGTCCTCCTCTGTTCTCCTCTGTCCTCTCCTGTCTTTCTCTGTCCTCTCCGGTTCTCTCCTGTCCTCCTCTGTCCTCCTCGGTTCTCCTCTGTCCTCTCCTGTCTTCCTCTGTCCTCTCCGGTTCTCTCTGTCCTCCTCTGTTCTCTCTGATTCCTCGCTCTCAGCGGTCCGAGGTCAGCTGCCTTGCTCCGCGGCTCCTCGGCAGCGTTCTCTATCTATTTCCGTCCCCTGACTCACTCTGGCTTTACTTCCTGGAACGTCTGTGTGTCCAGCAGGAGAACAGCTTCTGAATGTGTCCCCTCTCTCAGCAGTACAGATGTTCTCTGTCTTTGTGTTCTGCCCTCTAACAACCCTCCTCTGTCTCAGCTCTCAGCCAGAAGTTTTGTCGGCTGAGAGGAAACCTGCTGTTCGTCCTGGAGAAACAGGTGAGACAGACAGACCTTTTGTACTTTCATCTGGACATAAGAGTCGAGTAAAGCTTTAATGTCCCTGAGCGGCAATTTGGCTCGCAAACGGCAGTCAGTAGTAAAATAAATTAATTAATTAAATATATTAAAAACAACAATGAATAAAAATGGCAATTTATACACTATTCATACATACAGAACATAAACAAATGAGAAAATTTACTCCAGTTAACTTTACGGCTTTATGTCCACAATTTTCCCCCGCAGGTTTTTGTTTTTGACACTGAGATTATTAAACCAACAGATCATAGCAGATGTGAGAAGACTTTAAGCATTAAAACTCCTGAGCAATCTTTAGTTTGCCTTTTTATAAATAAAATCAGTGTTGGCATCAAAGTCTTTGTGAAAGAAGTAGGTCTCTGTTCCTTATTCTGCAGAAGTCTGACTGTTAACAAGTCGTCCGCAAACTTAAGAACATACCTGTCTTCTACATGAGAGAAGTATGGGAAATATTAACCCAAAAGTGTGTGTGTGTGTGTGTGTGTGTGTGTGTGTGTGTGTAGGGTGGTAAGCTAGAGGAGGTGTTGCTGTTGGAGAGATGTGAGGTTACGAAGCTTCCAGACGATGACAGACGACTGGCTGTCAGTAAGTAACACACACAGTCATCTTTTTTACATATACAGTAATGTTAGCCAGCTAAGTGAAATGTGTGTGTGTGTGTTCAGGCTTTGAGAGCGGTGACCCCCCTGTGTTCCTGGAGGCCGGCAGCTCTGCAGAGTGTGTGTCGTGGCTCGTCGTCCTGAGAGACGCCAACGCCGAGGCGCTGAGGCGACGCATCACACACCTCCGCACGCTCATTAACACACACGCCAGCCGACACACGCAACAACACACACACGCTGCTTCACAAAGCCGGGGAGATGCGGGAGGTGCAGGTGTGTGTGTGTGTTTAATATGTTAGGATGTTGTAATGTATCAAAGGGCAACCCAGCTGTTGTACAGCTGGACACAAATACCTGACATCTGACTGGCAGGTTTACACTCACAAAACATTTTACATGTTGATAAAAATTAGAAGTTGATTAAATCTGAAATTCTGTTTCAAGAATATTTTGAAAACCTAAAGTTCTTCACTTATTACACTTGTGTGTGAGTTCAGTCTGCAGTGGTTTCATTGTGTGTGATGTAATGTTGTTCTGTGGCCACAAGGTGGAGTCGAATCTGCTGCTGAAGTCTCTCCACTGCACCTGAAGGTCGGTAAGTGACACACACAGTGTACAGAATTACTGCTTTTATTTATTATGTTTGTAAAAGTTAAATGTTGTTAAATACTGTGTTTTTCCATGTATTTATATCATAGTTTCACACACACACACACACACACACACACACACACACACACACACTCTCTCTCTCTCAGAGTGTCGAGGTGTGGTTGCCGTGGCAGCCAGAGTTCAGGTTCAAGTTTGTGTGATCGACACGCACACTCACACAGTCAGGAAGCACTGCTGCTGCAAGATAGTGGAGGTACACACACACACACACACACACACACACACACACACACACACATACAGAGTAACAGGAGGCCTTTAATTTAAAAGAAGTGTGTGTGTGTGTTTCAGGGACCGGATGACAGTGTGTTTCTAACATCAGTGTGTTTCCGTGGCGACTACCCACTCTACCATCACAGCAGAATCAAAGTCACTGTTTACCACGCAGAGGAGCTGACAACACACACCACAGTGAGTGTGTGTGTCTGTGTCTGTGTGTGTGTGTGTGTGTGTATGAGTGAGTGTGCACGTGTGTATATAAGAGGATTAGTGCAATGGATGTGTAAATGTGTAATACCAGTGGTGGTAGCTTTTCAACACACACACATACACACACTCTCAGTTCAGTTAATCTTGTGCGCACACACACACACACACACACACACACACACACACACACAAAGAGAGAGAGGGTAAAACGAGAGCCACAGAGAGAAAGTGAGATTTTGGATAAACAGATATTTCCGTTTTCGGCTGTTTTTCTCTCTTCCCTTTCTGCCAAACTCGACCCCGACCGTCCCACCAGGCGCTCCACTAATCTGCATATTTCCCATGATGCCCATGGATTTTTAATCCTGTCGGCCATGACGAAAGAGGAGGAGGAGGAGGAGGAGGAAAAGGTGATGGAGGGAGCAGAGAGATACTCAGCCGGTGTGTTTTAGTCTTTTCAGACGAAGGAGAGGAGACGGCCCAAACAGGATTTTTAGGCGTTTTTTCACGATTGTTGGGTTATTTTTCCTGTTTTAATGGATGCTCCTGCTCTTATTCTTCATCTTTCTTTTATTTTATCTAAATTTTTACTGTCTGTAAACCCGTCATGTAGCAGGAAGAGAACGAGAGAAATCGTCTTTTAGCTGCTGCTGCTGACAGAGATTTCACTTTGCAGCCACAAAATTCAATCGTACAGTAAGCTTTAATTTCAACGGTGCATTCAGGAGCAAGTGGGAAACTTGAAGTTAGGTGTTGCATTCAGTGTTGGAGGTATTGTGTTACTCTGCAGCTACTCTGATTACTTCTTGTTGTAAAGTAACTTCACTGTCCTTCGAATTCATCAGTTGGAGCTTTGTATCAAACGAGCACCGAAACTGTCACCTACTGAAAGTCTGGTCATATTTATAGTTTAGGTCAGTTATTCTTCAGTTCCAGATTTAAATCAACATTTTGCTGTTTTATAGTGAAGGTTCTTGTTTGGCAGCTTGTGTTTACATTTGGCTTCTTTGGTTTAACGGGAAAAAAAAATCTATTTCTAAAAAAAACGTGTTGTTTTGGTGTTTTGGAATTACAGTATTGTATCTGCAATAGTACTGAAACATTTCAAACAATACCCAGCTCTATTCTTTCGAGAATTTAGGTGAAATTTTAAAGGAACTATACTACATCTAATCTCATATAACTGCCCTGAAAACTAGCAGCAGCAGCAGCAGCGAGCGAAGCAGGAGTAGTTTTAGAGAAATTAAATCATTAAACGCATCGTAATCAGATAGAAGAGTAAAGAAGATAACAAAGAATCATTTCCTCAGTTGGACTTTCTTTGTAGGATAATTGTTTACTTTTCTGCAGCTGTTTAATGATCTTTTATGCGTCTTATATTATTTAAAGCTCTTTGACGCTTACTAGCTTACTGGCTTTACCTCAATTTTTGTATTTGTGTTTTATATCTCACTATAATTGTTTATAATATTTTACGCAAAGCACTTTATATTGCGCAAAGGCGCTGTATAAGAGAAAAAAAGAGCCTATTTTATTTTGGTGTGAGTGTGAGCTTGATCAGCTGATGTAAGAACAAGAAGTAAACAGGAAGGAGTTTTTTTTGTTTTTTGTTTTTAAACTCCCGGGGGTGGGGGGCTGCAGAGAGCGATGATGACGTGCACCAAATGTTTCTGTCCACCAGGAGAGAACAGCTCCTCTGCTGGACAGGTAGGGAAGTGCGCGCGCACACACACACACACACACAGTAAATATTCTGTAGAGTCTGACTGTTTGTCGGTGTAGTTTGTGTGTGTGTGTGTGTGTGTGTGTGTGGGGGGGGGGGTTGATAGGGATTAGCATGTAATCTTAAAAGCCTCTTGTTTGGTGAAGAACTCAATGAGACGGATTAGCTCAGTGTGTGTGTGTGTGTGTTGTTGCCTAAACCTTCAGCTGCAAACGAGGAAATGTGGCAACAGTGTGTGTGTGTGTGGAGTTAACATCTCAATATCCTGTTTGTTTCCTTCTGTCTTTCTGTCTGCTGCTTGAGATCAGCAGGAAATTGATCACAATCATTTGATAACTGATTAAAACTTTATCAAGCAAAATGCCAAAAAAGAAGTTGCCTGTTTGGACAAAACAAGAAATTTGAGGATGCCACCTTGAGTTCTGTGACATTTTATAAACCTGTTGATGGACTGAAAAATACAGTCAAGAAATCAATGAAAATAATTTAATCAGCGGTTAATTGATAAACAGAAAATGTATCATTATCTGTTTTGATAATCAATTAATAGTAAGACTTTCTGTTTCCGGCTCCTCAAATGTGAAGATTTTCTACTTGTTTTTGTCTTATATCATATTCATCAAACTAAATATCTTTTGGTCGCACAATTTACTAATTGATTAACTGATAAAAGAAAGTAAATGATAATAGAGAAGTAATGAAAGCTTAGTTGCAGCCTGAACTGTTTTCACTTCATTTCTGTTCAAACCAACTTGCTGCACAGAGATGAAGCATCACTGTGGACATTTCATCACCTTTTAATGTGTATTTATAATCATTTACAACACTATCATCATGTGGTCATGCATGTGTGAAAATACTCTCCTTAAACAGCAACTTTTTAGACCAAATGCTAAGGCTGCAGCTAATGATTATTTTCATTTCATTTTCTCAGTGAATCTTTGTAAAGTGTAAAGAAAATGCAGATTCAAAGCTTCTTGGAGCTCAAGTCGACGTCTTCAAATTATGTTTTGTTCCAAAACTCCAAAGATATTCAGTTTCATATCACAAAAGATTAAGAAAACCAGTAAATATTCACATTTAAGAAGCTGGAACCAGCAACGTTTTGGGGCTTTTTGCTTAAAAAACTCTTCAATTGATTATCAGAATTGCTGCAGTTGTCAGTCGATTAATGGACAGCTTTACCAAATGTCCATGTTTGATTTTCAGTAAAGTGCTTTTTTCAGCAGCTGGATGATCAAACATGGTTTATTAAATTCTCATCTGATGCTTGAAAACCTCCATTAGCATAATTTGACAGGAATGAATAGAACGGATACATTAGAAATATTAGAATGAAAAACACTAGATTAATAAAACAAGTTTAATTTCAATTCAGTTTGATGTGGTGTACATGAGTGTGTGTGTGAATCTGTCAGCGTCTGTGTGTGTGTGTGTTTCGTGATTTGAGTGCTTTTCACTCGTCAAGGTAATCCTCTGAGCTTCTGATTATCGCCATAGCAACAGAGTGATTTTGTTTGGGGATTTGTGGTAGACGGCCGTGACCCCGGTGGTGATGAGTTTGTGTGCGTCTGACACAATGGGCCATTTATTAATTATTTAATATTACAGCACATTAGGAAGAAGCTTAGAACTGTGTGACAGCGCTTTATGTAACTTGGGGTGGGACAGATCCTGCGTGTGATTTAGGGCTGTTTGGGAAATGTTTTTAAGGGAAATGGTGTTCTGTGGCTGTTTAAAAAGTTACAGCAGGTTTTCAAAGCAGATGGGGAACTGAGGCTTTAACCAGTAGAAACCAGTTGTCACCCAAAGGGAAGAAACGACTGGCACAAACAAAATGAATTTCAATAAAAATGAAAACTTACAGTAGTTAAGGCCGAGTCTCCATACAGACAGAGGTGGGCGATACATTAATACACAGGTGTTATCATTGTAACGAGTGTAGATATCACTGATGGTGTTGATTATGTATATGATAAAACATAAATATGTTTATTTATGATGCAATTTATAGTGATTTTAACAGTGAATGCCTCATTAATGATTTTCTTTCTGAAATATCTCATCAAAGCACCTAAAATAGTGTCAGATGATCAATATACACTTAGGTGCCAGATTATTAGGTACACCTAGCTAAAACTAATACAACAGTCCTGCAATAATGAAGGTTATAATGTTCAGTTTTTGTTGATTCAGTGATCATTTTATAGGATGTAGGCTAAATAATAGAAACACCTCTCTGTATAAGGTTAGTATGTAGTAAATTCTGTATACAAATTAGTATTTATTATGGAAATGGGACACAGCAGCAGAGAAAGAGACAGGATCTGTCTTGGAGACAGTTGAGTCTTTTATTCCAGACAAAACAGAAATGTAAAACACGTCACTTCTGTGCAGCTGGACAGAGCGACTGTTTCCAACAGAAAATGGAAAACCTCCCATGAACTGTTTATAGGCTGGATTACTGCCGGATTAGAGTAAAACATACAGAGTGCGCCAAAACACTGAAATGTCACTGTTTTATTTAATGTAAAACGACTCTCTCTGTCTCTTAGAGAAGCTTTCTGGGTTTCACCTCCTTCTCCATCAGAGATCTGCTCAGGTCCAAGGAGCCTCATATCTCCCTGAGCCTCAGGTAAACACGCTCTGCCTTTGTCACCTGTCCTACATCTATTTACTACATCGTCATAAACCATGTGTTCAATTAAATAAGTCCTCTGTCTCTTAATTTGGTGTCACATTGTCTCCCGTGTTTTCCATTTTTTATTAAAGAAACTTTTCGAGGTGAAATGAATGAAATTCACCTCCATGGAAACTTCACAGAGGTGTAGGAGTTGTCACCTGATTGGCTGTTGCTTGGATACCTGTAGCCAGATGAGGAAGTGAGAGTGTGTGTGTGTGTGTGTGTGTGTGTGTCTCCACCTCCATAGAGAGCAGTAAAAGACAAATCTCTTCCTGTTTTTATATGACAACATCTTCAGAGAGGCAGGCAGAGAGTGAAAGACCGAGAGCTGGAAAGAGTTAGAGAGAGAGAAAAGACTGAAACAAACGACGTGGGAGAGAGAGGGCGAGCGCCAGGTGTACACAGTAGGTGTGTCTCTGCTGGCATGCTGCATTCAGGTGTGTCTCATGATTAGTACATTCCCGGCACAGGTTGGCATAGTTACAGAGGCTCGTGCTGCTACTTGGTGTTGTCCACAGTTAGAGAGACTAGTTAGCTTTCATAGTTTGTCTTGCTAATTATCTGATAACATCACATAACCAAGTTAGCTCAGCAAGATATCTTATCATCTCATTTGTTCTGCAGAGTAAGTGATTTGTCTTTCTAGTCATCTTTTTATATAAACTTATTCGCTTTTTTGCCTTGCTAGTTTTCCTGTTTCTTCAGCTTGTCTTGCTGGTTGTCCTCTAGTGTGTTAGCTTTTTTGTTTTGGGTTATCCTAATGTCTTTTCAACTTGGTTCTGCTAGAGATGTTTGTTTCAAAGAGTAACACACCTTCAGTTTGTTCCAACCAACCTGCAAAAATGAGCTGATTGACAGACAGGGAGAGGAAGTTATTACATGAATTGACAGCAATTAACGACAGGACGTAACTCATCGTCCTGCTTAAGGTAAACATCTTACTTAGCGCTTACCATTTTATGTGTTTCCAAACATCAGAAGTCTCTTTTTTCTTCCTTTCACTTGTTTAATCAGGACGATGGACGGAGTGAACGAGGTCGGGGAGGTGAAGGTGTCCCGTCTGCAGATGGAGGCAGATAGCGAGGATAAAACTCCTCCTGAACACAAGGTAGAGGAGAAGAAACTGTTGCATCTCTTTACTTCCCTCCGCCCTCGACTCTCCTCTCTGACTGTGTCACAGTTTGACACTTCGCTCTGTGGTTTCTGTTCAGCCAGTTTCAGGTTTGGTTTGCTTCTATTGATGTGTTTGAGTAGGTTACTTTATCATGACCCTGTGTAGTTTCTTTTTAAAGAAGTGAAAGAAGAAAGAGAGAAGTATTTCCATCCATTTCACCTCCTTTATGCCATCTTTCTCTCGCTGCAGTGTCCTGCGCTGTGTGACAGTCTGCACAGCTCCATCCACGACAAAGAAAACAGTCCGGTGATGAGAGCTGGTGAGACACGCAGTATTTTCCGTACAGTTTAGGATCTTTATATTACTTTTCCTTCCTTACCGTGTGTGTGTGTGTGTGTGTGTGTGTGTGCAGTGCTGTGTGCTCATGTGTGTAAGGTGTACAGGTTTCAGACAGAGGATCAGAGATGGCTGCTGGTCAGGGAACAGATGTCAGAGACGCCGCTCTCTTTCTCTTTACCCAAACAGCTACTGAGCGCGCTCATACACGAGCACACAAGCAGGTGTGTGGATGTTTTCGTTTTCCCTGTATGAAGGCATTAGCATTAGCATTGATAGCCATCGTGAGCAGAGCAGAGCTTTCCATTAATTGTTATCAAAACCTCCACATATAAAGATTTAGTAATATAAAAGTTAAAGAATAAACGCCGTCATGAAGTCTGCAGGAAACGGTCCAACTTCTCGTCCGTTCTCCAGGCGAAAATTCATCTCAAACATGCCTGCCTCCATCTCTCTTCCTCAGGGTCCAGGAAGTGAAGGAGCTCGGTGACCTTTCACCCCACTGGGATGGGCTCCGCCATGATGTCATCAACCACTGTAACCACCTGATCGGCTGTTACCAGGAAACGCTTGCTGAGCTCGACAAACTCTCAGGTGAAGCTAATTAAAGGGGCCACACCATCGAATAGTTATCATGCTTTAAAGGAATAGTTCGACATTTTGGGTAAAAAACGCTCATTCGCTGTCTTGCTGAGAGCTGGATGAGCAGATCGATGCCACTCGTGTCTGTACAGTGAATGTGAAGCTGGAGCCAGTTAGCTTAGCTTAGCATAAAGACTGAAAGCAGAGGGAAACGGCTAGCCTGGCTCCTCTAAAGCTCACCGATTAACACGTTATATCTATAAATGTCAAACTGTTCCTTTAACAAATATTACCGTTAGAATTTCTTGTCTTTTCTGAATGGTGTTTTCTTTTAAACAGCCTCGTCCTGTTTCAAGTCGAGCAGCAGTAAGTCGGAGAAACACCTTCAGTTTGTTCCAACCAACCTGCACTCACAGAGGATGCAGGTCACCAATTCAGACAGCACAGGTACATTCAGCAGCTGCTTTTCCTTTGTTTCTTCTTCTTCTTCTTCTTCTTCTAATGCATGTTTAGACTTTCATTCACTGTCCCTCATTTCTTTTACTCAATTTTTTCCTTTTCTTCTGCGTGATTTACATGCTGCAGCCTTTATCTGATTCATTGTAATAGTCTCTCTCTCTCTCTCTCTCTCTCTCTCTCTCTCTTTCCAGGTGTGTGGTATGAGTTTATAACATTTGGTGCTCCAGCTGATCACCACCAGGCCTTCAAACACGGAGGACTGAAGAGACTGCTGAGCAAACACAACACAAACCACAGAGACAGGTGAGTGTCAGACAACTCCTCACCTATTTGGCCTGTGTAGACTGTCTTCTATCCCTCTTTACTCTCCTTTCTCACTTTTCTATTCATTTTCTCTTTCTCTCAGTCCATCTCTTGATATTGTTGCCTGTGGATTAATCTCTATAATCTCTGCTCAGTCAGGATTAGTGACTCAGAATTGTAGATTAGCACACAAACACGTTGCATTTAGTTGAATTATTTGGACTCGTCAGGATCTTCAGGCTACATACAGCAGCTAAACAGGAGAACGTGATGCTCTCAAATTGTGGGAGGCTTGTTGTTGTTGGACGTTTATAAGAAATGGGAAAAAAGCATCCATAAATATAAAATACATCAGCACACTTTGCTATATGGTTATCTTTAATGTAAAGTTTACACGATGGGTAGTAACTGGGCTGAAACATACAAAACCACATGTATCGTCCTTTTAAACGAGACCCAGAGCTCCTCACACTCATCTGTCCCTTACCCCGTCTCTCTCTCTCTCCAGCTGCACCTCCATCTCCTACTCCCAGGAAGAGAGCTCCAGAGCCAGGGAGCTGCTGGCCAGCGTGGCCCAGCTGCAGCCTCTGGTCTTCGGGCTTGCTGAGGAGCTGCTGTCCGTCTCTCTGGAGCTGAACGCCACCCGGCTGCAGCAGGTCCTGGACGGCCTGACTCAACAGGTGAGGAGGGGGAAAAAAACACAGGTAACATATTTAGAGAAATCTGACACAAAGTCTGGATTTGTCTTGATGCCGTCCTTCCTTCTCGCTCAGACAGACCAATTTGTTCACGCGCTCAAAGACGAGCTGGTGAAAAGCGCCCTGCTGGAGATCCACAACCAGTGCTCAGCCAACTGCAACAGCAGCCACGTCCACAGCAACGGGTTGCTTTGTGACAACACGCCAGCCAATCAGGAGGGACAGACCTCGCCATGGCAACAGGAGGCCAGCCGACGGGACATGGAGTACGACGAGGAGGAATGGGCAAGTTGGAGTGTGTTTGTGAGACCTTAATTTGTTTATGATAGTTTTGTACTTGCTGTTATATGTGTGTGTGTGTGTGTGTGTGTTTGTGTAGGACAGGGCGTGGGCGAACGTTGCCATGAGCCTCAACTGCATCATCGCCATGGGCGACCGGCTGCAGGGGCGCGAGGACCGCCCTCAGGAGCTGACATCATCACAGCAGCAGGAAGCCACGGGGGACACAAACTCTCAGAACACTGGTGGGACAATATATCACGTTTCAGTTGCTGACACATATTTATAGTTTACTATAATTTAATCTGCTTGGATTAATCGTGTGTTGCTGTATGAGGAAAGATCTCATTAATCTTCACTTGTTGCTTTTTATTTAATTTTCCCTCATGATGAAATCAGTATATGTAGCTATATACTTCCATAAACTTCAAATGAAACTCGCTCCTTTCTGGGAATCTTTTAAATGGCAACTTTGGTTTATTGATTAAAATACAGTCGAGAAACTGAAGTTATGAACTTGTGTGCCTCCTGCAGGTTCCTCCCTCTCCTCTGCGTCCTCCTGGCAGGAGCAGCTGCTCCCCCTGGTGGTCACTCTCAGGGATTGTGTGCGCGAGGCGGTGGGGAAGGCCCGAGCTGCCATGACCTTCGTGGTCCTGCAGGGGGCGGTGACCACGACTGTCGCTCAGGGATCTGCACAGCTCGTCCAGAGACGCCACGCTGTCTTCAGCCAGGCGGTGAGAGACAAAGTGTGGATGAATCAGTTTTTCTGTTCTTATGATGAAAATATCTCATCTCTCTCAAATCTCTCAAAACTCTCATCATGTAAATGTTTTGACACTTTGTTTTACTATCATAACTCTCTTTGATTATAAATCATTTCCTGTTTACTTCCTGTTTACTTCCTGTCTGTCTTTCAGCTCTCAGCGGTAGTGTGTGGTTTCATGTTGAAGCTGTTCGGAGGTCTGGAGGACCCTGAGTTCCTGCAGCAGCTTCACTCTGTCGGAGTCCTGGCTCAGTTCGAAGGCCTGCTCAGCACCTACGGTACGCACACACACACACACACACACACACACACACACACACACAAACACAGACACACTAACCTGCCACACATCCTGTATATAGACGTACATGGTGTGTGTGTGTGTGTGTGTGTGTGTGTCAGGTGACGAGGTGGGGATGCTGGAGGACATGGAGGTGGGTGTGGCAGACCTGAGCGGAGTTGCGTTCACCATCACCGAGGCTAAAACAGAACAACCGGACGACCTGCTGCCGACGCTCAGTGGAGCATGGTGGGAAATATACACTCACGCACACACACACACACACACACACACACACACACACACACACACACCCTCAGCACAGTGTGTGTTCATCTCCATCCAGGGGCAGTTTGGTCGTCGAGGTCCCGTTACCCCCGGAGACCTTCAGGTCGTTGCCAGGGGAACTGAAAGAGGGGAGTTTGATACAGGTTCATCCTGTTCTCTTCAACATCGGAATCAACCAGCAGCAGAGTCTGGCTGAGAGGTACACACACACACACACACACACATTATATCTGCATTTGTTCTAAACTCCTGTGGAAATGTTTCAGAACTTTCAGTGCAAAATCCATTCATCTCTCGGCTGAGATATTGTATCAAGTTTTGGTTCAATTTCATGGCAGTTCACACAGGTTTTCTTTGTTTGTTTGTGTGTTTCAGGTTTGGTGACAGCTCCCTGCAGGAGAGAGTGAACCAGCAGAGCTGCGAGCGTCTCAAAGCGTACTGTAACACACTGAGAGACAGACAGCCTGAACTGGGTGAGGCTCTCTGTCTGTCTGTTCATTTTAAGCATCTGGAGACATTTTATTTTGACAGCAGGTCTGACACCTTAATGTCTTAATAATCACTTTCTCCTTCATCAGACACAAGCAAAGTGAGTCTGAAAGTAAAAACTGACAACAGGAATGAGATTTTTCTGTAGTTGAACGCTGACAGAAGCTACAATCAAACTGAACCTGTCTCTCTCTGTCTCTCTCTCTCTCTCAGCTGGTATCCAGTCACTGTCAGACCTGTTGTCCTCTCTGGATCGCAGTGTAGAAACCAGGAAGAGGAAGAACGTGGAGGTTCTGTGGATCGCTGCTACGGTGAGACGCCCGACTCTCTCTGAATCTGGAAAATTACTTTTTAACAAGAAAACAACAAGAAGAAAACCAAACTGTTAGACAGATAAAAGTTTAGGTCACAAGCCATTTGCAAATAATGGCTTAAAAACAACTGAAGACTTTGCTGCCAGTATAAATTGATCAGATCACGTTCTTCAACTTTCCTCCTTGTTAATGGAGTTCTTGTTTTAAACAGTGAATACTTCCAGTTATTACATGAGGAATTAATTGTATATATAATTGATTAAAAGTTAAGGGACCACCAAACTCACAAAGACCATGAATGACAAAGACCTGAGCAGAGTTGCGTTCACCATCACCAAAAGTTGGGGAAGCCTTTCTTTGGTGTATGAGTTTTAAGTCCGTGTGTGTGTGTGTGTGTGTGTGTGTGTGTGTGTGTGTGTGTGTGTGTTCAGGTGTGTCGTAAGGTGAACGGTGTGCGTCTGACGAGCTGTAAGAGTGCGAAGGACCGCACGGCGATGTCTGTGACGCTGGAGCAGTGTGTGTTACTGAGGGAGCGACACACACTCGGCCAGCAGCACTTCAGCACCGCACTCGACTGCATGAGGAGGTTCGTTCTTACCCCTGAAACACACCACCGCCCCCTTCCTCCTTTCCTTCCTCCTCACTCACCTCCTTTGGTTTCCTTTGTCCTCTTTTCCTTTCCTCTTATTTTGGTGTCACAGAACATTTTCAGTTTAACCTTTCTTTTGTTTTTCTTCTTTTCTTTTTACTTCTCGTCATTCTCACATCTTATTTCCTTGTTTTCTCTTCTTCCTTCATTATGGGATCACCATCATCCATCTTTCCTTTCTCTATTTTTCTCTTCTGTTTTCTTCTCTTCATCACACACACACACACACACTCCTCCTGCTCCTCCAGGTCTCGTCTGTCCTGGGGGCAGATGCTCGGCTGTTACGCCCAGTCAGGGGTCACTGTCTGTGGGTTAGACCCAGGGGAGCGTCCCTCAGGTCTCCAGAGCTCCTGGCTCCCGCAGTGTTTGGCCCCTAAAGCTCCCAGACGACACCTGTACCCGGTGGCCTTCCTCCTGGTGTCCTCTCACCTGCTGGTTCTTTGGCTCATCCTCAGCCTGGTTATACTGCTGGCCAAATACCAGTAGACCAGCACAGACTGGGAGCACTGGGCACAAAGTGGACTAGATGGAAGAAGTCTGTGTTTATTACTGAACAAGACAATTTCTCAAAAACTTAAAGGGCCTCATGCAAGAACATTTTCTCATTCTTCTCTTAAATCTTCCTTACTTTTTTTGTTCGTATAAAAGCTTTAAGTCAGATTCACCAAACTTGTTGTAAATGCTTCATTTCAGCCTGATGAGTGTCACCTGCTCATGAGCAGGTGAACGTTCCTGAGATCTGATCATCTGCATAATCGACGCCCCTAAAGTTTCCACATAAGGCTGCCTGTTCTCCATTTGTGGGCAAGTTTATTCACAAAAATATTACCAAAGAGTAAAAAAAAGAGTTCAGGTCCTGCTGTTGGAAATCAGCAGACGACAACATAACACATGTAGCAGAGTCAGTAGTTGTGTTGGAGGACAATTAGAAAAAATTAATAATACAGCTGCGAACGATGTCATCAGAGCAGCTGAGACAGAAATTAAGAGGGAATGATTTGACTTTTGATTTTTGCATTGGAGTTTGTTTCAGTTACATGTTTTATTTTAGTTAATTCCTATATCATGTATATAAATGTATTCAGATTAAGGTTATTCGTAGTGTTCTTCCTCTGTGGAGAAACACAGACTCTCTGTACCTGACGACAGGTCTGAAAATTGGCGAATAAAAAACGACAAATTCTCTTAAGTCACTCGTTCGTGTCAGTAATGAACAAATCTGTTCGTACGAGTCTTGCGAGTCTTTTCTGCATGAGGCCCAGTGCTGTTGTTTCTTTACTGTTCTGGGAAATGTTTTGATTTTATTGTTATAATTGAATTTATTGTGCATGTATGTCTGTGTTTGTGTTTTTTAGCTGTTTTCAAACTAAACTGAATGTTTTTTGGTTGACGAAAACTGATGAAGCACCAGTAACACTGTGAAGGAGTGTGTGTGTGTGTGTTATTAGACATCCATACCTCACTGTTCACCTGTGTGCATGTATGTTTCTGCAATGTGTGTGTGTGTGCACAGGGATGGTTGCAGGATGGAGAACGTGCAGAAGAACGTGGGCAGCAGGAAGTTCGCCTTCAGCGGTGTCCAGCTCCTCACCTTCCCCAAACTGTACAGACCTCCAGACGGCAGCTTCGGATAAACACACTGAAAGTTTATGTTTATTTCTGTACAGATTTTTATATATATATATATATATATATATATATATATGTATATGTGTGTGTATATGTGTGTGTGTGTGTGTGTAAATGTTATTTTCATGTCCGTAATGACCCTCTGTGCTGTTCACTGTGGCTGCAGGTGTTTGATTTACAAACATGTTTCTGCAATAAATGAATGATTGATTGATTTCTGCCAAATATCAAATTAATTAAACCAAATGGATAAAGATGCTTACTGATGCAGGGCTGGGTTAAACCTCTAGGGGGCCCTACACACACACACACACACACTCATTCCCCCATTTTGTCCCAAAAACTAACCAGTGTTCCTGCTCTGGAGTACCACCCTGCCTCGGGTTTGTTGCACGTCAGTTAGTTTGTGATAATGTCTGATTAAACACACATTTGTTTAGCATATGCACCTTGTAAGTATAATATCATCTTAAGTATTAAAACTAGATTTTGATTCATGGTCCTTCTACAAGACCTCAAGATTAGGATGTTAACATTTCAGTTTTAATTGTGCAAATTTGTTATAAAGCAAATTACAACAGAGTAACTGCTGCGACAGATAACCTGGGGTCTTTGGGGCCCCTGAGGGTCTGTGAGTAGATTTATTTGGGTGCTGGAATCAGAGAACGTTTGAACATCTTTGCTTTTAAAACTGACTTGAACAGTTAATCTACAATCAAAACAGTTGCAGATTCGATTAATCAGCTAATTGTCTCAGCTCTAGTTTTATGTACAACAACGGTGGTGGGATGTAACTAAGTACATTTACTGAAATACTGTACTTAAATTCAAGTTTTGAGGCATTTTCTGCTATTTTCTACTTTTACTCCACTACATGTCAGAAACCAATATTGTACTTTTCCACTACATGTATTTGATACTTTGTAAATTCAGACTATTAATGCAAAATATAAATCACCAAATAAAGTATGATATAACGGGAGATAATTAAAATTAGCTCCTTTATCAGCTGCAATACATTAATGCATCACTAATTATAATCCAATAATATATATGATACTAGTACTTTGGTACTTGAGGTATATTTTTATGCTAATACTTGTGTACTTTTACTTAAGTAAGAGTTTGAATGCAGTACTTTTACTTGTAACAGAGTATTTTTACACTGTGGTATTGCCTGTTTTACTTACTAAAAGATCTGAATACTGATCACCACTGATCATAACCGATAAATACTACACCTTCATTTCACGTTTTGTTGTTAGTGCAGGTTTGATATTGATGCTGTTTATATTTGGAATAAAGAAATATATATATAAGTGCATTAAAAGCTTGGCTCCCATATAATTAGATGCCATAAACTGAAAGCAGCGGTTTTTCTGCCGGGCCGCTAGGTGGCGCCACACGGGATTACTGCACGCACACACGCACACAGAGCTGCGTAAAGCGTAAAAATTCATAACGGAAATAAAATGCGCTCTCCTTCAAAATAAAGCATCGCGCCATCGCTTGTGAAATGTAACTAATAAGGGCGTTTGAAGCGGAAGAGATTTCATAAAAGGACATGAGAACATTGTTTACACGGTGAGTGATTAAAGCTGTATTTTAGCAGAACAAGCGCTTCACCAAAAAAAAAAAAATAAATAACGCGGCTTTTATTTTCGATGAAGCAGCCGGAAGTGGCGTTGGCGCTTGACGTTAGCTTGACGCTGGTCCGCTCAGGCCCCGTCAAAACAAAGCAGCTCAGCTGGCTGTGAATACTCAACTATTATTATTACCGTCGCGCAGGAGATTCGCCGCCGGGAGGTTTAACGTCCCCGCCGCCGGTTTAGTGCCCAGCTGTGCGCGCGTGTGGGCCTTTCCCGCGGGTCTCTGTGCTCTCGGTGGCGGTTGGGAATGGAGGCGGCTAACGGGCGTCTGCTGCTAGGTGACGTTAGCCCGAGAGCGGCGGCGGGGAGCGGCTGAAGACGCGAAGTTAGAAACAAGCTCCGGCTCGGCCGACTGGTAGCATGGCGGAGTAGGCGTCTGCGGTGTAGACGCTGCCGAGCTCCTCCGACCGACCGACCGACCGAGGGACCGAGGGACGGATCGCCATGGCCCCGGGCTCTCTGGTGGCGGCCTGCCGCAGCCTGGCCCTCTCTACGTGGCTGCTCTCCTTCTGCTTCGTCCACCTGCTGTGCCTGGACTTCACCGTGGCCGAGCGGGAGGAGTGGTACACCGCCTTCGTCAACATCACCTACGTGGACCCGGCCACCTCGGAGCTCCGCACCGAGAAGACGGAGTGCGGTCGGTACGGGGAGCACTCGCCGAAGCGGGACGCCAAGGGGGTGGTGGTCCTGCCCGCAGCCCCGCACGACCGCCAGGCCTGCGACCCCAACACCCGGTTCGCGATGCCCGCGCAGGCCGGGGCCTGGGTAGCCCTGGTAGCCCGGGGCAACTGCACCTACAAGGACAAGATCCGCCACGCAGCAGCCCACAACGCCTCGGCGGTGGTCATCTTCAACGTGGGCTCGGCTAATGCGAACGACACCATCACGATGCCCCATCCAGGTACAGGATGCTCCTTATTATACAAATGCGCCATTCAACACGTGTTACTGTAAAATCGGTGAATGCTCTTTTATATTTGCCTTTATACTATAAACAGGTTTAGTTGCGACGGTAGTTCAGGTGTGCAGGTGCAGGTTAATCGATGAACACACTCTCTCCACTCCTAAGATCAATACTTCAGTGTTTCCCCACCATCTACCCTCCACATCACATTATCAACATGTTACAGCGTTTTGTGATGTTTGATTCCGTCTCAGCCTCATCACAGTGCAGCTATTCGTTAGTTGTAACGTTAGATTTCCTCCTGAAACACCTGAGGATGCAGCCAAAATCACCACAGATACTGTCAAATATAGATGGGCAATTAATCGATTTGTAGATCAACAGGAAAAGGACTCTGCAGCTATTTCTGACAATTGAACAACAGTTAAAATCATATTTAAATATAAAATTCCAGCTTATCCAATTGCTTTTCTCTGTTTTACGTAATTGTAAACTAAATATCTTTGGGTTTTGGACTGTTGGTCGGACAAAACGAGACATTTGAAGATGTTACTTTGGGGTTTAAGACATATTTTTAACTATTTTCCGACACTTTATAGACTAAACAGGATTATTGATCCTTAGTTGCAGCTCCAGTTGCAAAACTGGTCTGAGAGAAGTGACAGTGTTGAGCAGTCTGAACTGGATCCCAGTCTGTCTGAACTGGTTATCAGACTTGTTCCCGGAGCCAACGGAGAAACTGCTGACCGAAGGTCTGTGACTCTGCCGGACCAGTTTCCTGCTGTGCTGCTGTGTCGTAATATCAGACTGTCATATATTAGATGTATAATCGGTCTCTATCATCCATATTTCCAGGGATTCCCAGACAGACTGTATCCATATCGGTCGATTATAGAAAACACTCTTCTGATTCGATCAATGTGATCAATGTCTGTTAGCTGTTGTGTCGAGTTACATAACAGACCGACTGTGCTGTAGTGGCAGAGGGAGAACTGAGGTCTTCCAGGGTAAACTCTTGTTTTTATTCACTCTGTCAGTGCCGCCGAGTTGAGTAACAGACTGGCCGGAAGCTCCTTCAGGGATCCCCGCAGGTCCCCCAGACGCTGGTTTGGGGGCCAATAATACAGGAATCACTGTGTGTTTACTTTAAATCAACTTTCTCGTGATGCGTTCAGGGTCATTTACTGACAGGAGCTGGAGCTGATCTGGCAGTTGACCCTCGTCCCCTGGGAATCTGTCTTTGCACACATTACCTTGTTATCCAGATACTTGTCCTATTTGTTCACTATATCGTTTTTTATATTCTGATCCACTTGCTGATTCTTTTTAATGATTCTGATTCCTAGTCAATACTTGTTGTGATACTGTGACTAATGATTACTTTCTTGATTAATTGTCAGAAAATAGTGAAAATGACTATTATATTATTGCCTTGTCTTCATATTCCTTGTTTTTTTTAAATCCGACAATCAGTCCAAAACCCAAAGATATTCAGTTTACTATCATATAAGACAAAGAAAAGCAGCAAAACCGTCACAGATGAGAAGCTGGAACCAACAAATGTTTTGAGTTTTTCCTTGAAAAATGACTGAAACGATCAGGGATATTCAGTTTATTATTAATGCATCATCATTTATTAGTTGATTGTATATTTTGTATTAATCTGAATCTGCAAACTATAAATGTAGGGGAGTATATGTGTAAAGTAGCATGAAGTACAAGTACTCAGTTACTTTCTACTTGCATACTGGACCACCGTTGCCTGCAAACGAGCTGTGATGTCACAAATCATGCTCGAACGAGTTAAACTGAGATTTAAGGTGAGCGCAGAGACACTTTCCCTCTTCAGCAGATCAACGTGAAAACAAACGTGAGTAAAGCGAGCGCTGGTGTCGGCCCGGTGTCGGTACCGGGAGGGAGAAAGGTCTGACGGGAGCGTCTGTAGTCCAGTGAAGTCAGCGGGATTCATCATTCCACAGTTCATCCCACAGATTAGTTTAGAGCTGCTCAAAACAACAAGTTAGTTCTGTTTCTGCCACCTCACTGTTTTCTACAGTCACAGTAACGACACTTAGAATACAGTGTCGAAAAACTGATCTGTGATTGGTCGGCTGTCATCGGTCTGTGCAGAGAAAACGGGAAGCTTCACTGCATCTACTGACTTCTGCTGGGTGGTGCCATCATCGTGGGTGTGCGTGTGTTTTCTATCTTTATGAGGACCAAGCTAGACCTTTTTTAGGTTGAGGGCATTTTTTGAAGGAGGACATCTTGTTCAGTTCTCAGTTCCCCAAATGGCTGTTTGAGGCTTTATACCAGTAGATGTTTGACACTGAGGGAAAACAAAGATGATCAAAGTAGCGGCTAATTGATTTTCGCAGGCTTCGTACAAAGTCTTGGAAGTTTGGAAAATGCTTGAATTTAACCCTTATGTTTTCAGGGTAAGGAATTTTGCTTGAATTTGAATATACTCCTTGACAAGTGCTTGATTTTCAACATAATCTGGTGTTTCATCATCTACACAATCACTCACGTATGGCGGCAGTGGCTCAGGAGGTACAGCGGGTCGTCCATTAATCCCAGGGTTGGAGGTTCGACCGTTCTTCGAAGCGTTCTTCAGCAAGACACTGAACCCTAAATTGCACCTTGAATGGCAGCTTTGTCGCCATCGGTGTGTGTGTGTGTGTGTGTGTGTGTGTGTGTGTGTGTGTGTGTGTGTGTGTGTGTGTGTGTGAATGGGTGAATGGGTGAATGAGACCAATCTGTAAGACACTTTGGGAACCGTTGAGGTTGAAAACTGCTATATAAGTGAACTCCATATTTACATGTAAACCAACCATCTTTTCATATTTGAAATATTAGTTTGTTGTTTCCTGGTATTTATAGTAACAATTTAGATGTGATGATAAAGGCTTTTTGGTTTAGATACCTGAAAAGTGCTTGAATTTTACTCTTAAAAAGCTGTACGGACCCTGTTTTTGGTTCATCTACTAATTTTCTTTCAGCTCTGATTTCACCCACACCTTATTTTGTTACTTTACATACACGTGACATGTCACTTATAATCCTGTGTGTTCATTAGGGCTGCAGCTGACGATTATTTTCCTTATCGAATGTCAGGAAGTAGCGATTTTGTCCGAACAACAGCTAAACACCCAAATATATTCAGTCTACAGTCCCATTAGAGTTGGTTTCATGGTTGAGGTTGGGGGTAGGTTCGTGTTAAAGGCTTGGGAATGTGTGCTTTCAGTGGGGGTTGAAGTACAAATGTGAGTAGAGAGAGACATTGATTCCAGGGGTCTATTTTTAGGCAGAGGCTGATCGATTTTGTTGCTGTGTTTGGAGGGGTTGATGTGAGTTCAGTGCCGGGTAATTTATTCAACTCGTGGCCAAACTACACACACAGAGAAAGTATATGAACTTCTGAGCAAACATTTAAAAAGTTATGTTCAGCAGCATCGTGTCGGTGAAAGCATCAGTCTGCATGAGTGACTAATTTGTTGTAAACGTGTGTCGACATGGCGACACATTCCCGCCCGGCTGCTCTGGGACCCATTTTTAACTGTTGAAGGATTTTACTGCACTTTTCGTACGTGTTATCATAGTGAATCATAGCTGAAATGATTCACTCATGTTTCTGATAAAACCCTTTTTTTAATGGCAGATATTTAACATGGAAATTAAACTTCCTTCCATCCTCTCGAGTATTTCTTTCCACTGTCTGGGTTATTTGAGGGTGTGTTAGTCAGGCCTCAGTCACAAGGATAACCTCAAATTACCAAATTGCCAAAATTGAATCAAAACAGTCAGGAAACAGCACACACACACACACACACATTTCTTCCTCACACCTGCAGGGCTGAAGGGGTTGTGTTCACACTCGTCTTCCTCACAGAGCCTATGTTTGTGTATGAGCAGCTGTTGAAGGTCAGTCGGTGCTGTGGTTTGGTTTGGCTCGGAGCTCACACTGAATCACTACCAGCTGCACACAGGTGACCTTTGACCTCTGGTTTCCCCGATGGAGGAGCACGGGTTGTCTCTCAAGAACTTCCTCTTTCCCGCTGCTTCTTCTGCTTTCATCCTCTTCCTCCAAAACTCTTCATTCATCACTTTCAGTAGCTCGTTCTCCCCAGCAATGCGAACCAGATTTCTCAGAAATGGTTCGACTCATTCACACCTGACTGCTGTCACTGTCTAATCGCTGGTCATTACTCTGTGTTCTGTATCTGTCTGGTAAACGGGTAGTTTCACTTCATTCAAAGGTGGTAACGCAAGAGATTCAACATAACGGTGCAAATTTATAGAATAAGTTGGTCTCTGTATGAAAAGTTAATGCACTTTAAAACAGTGCTGTTAATTTCCATTATTTAGCCACACTCGCTGCTCGCTGTAGGGATGGGAAGCTCGCAGCTATTGGATGGATTGTCATGAAATTTGGTTCAGACATTCATGGTCCCCTCAGGATGAACTGTAATAACTTTGGTGATCCTTTAACTTTTCACCTAGCGCCATCATCAGGTCAGCATTTCAATTTGTTCAATACTTTGATTTACAACCAAAAACCTGCAAAACTAATCACATTCCCATCAGCCTCAGCTGTACTTTTATATTTACTGCTAATTAGCAGATGTTAGCATCCTGACACGCTATGCTGAGATGGTGAACATGGTGAACGTTATACTTGCTAAACATCAGCTTATTAGCATTGTCACTGAGATGTTTCCATGCCAGCGTTAACGAGCACAGCTGTGACTGAATACAGCCTCGCAGAGCTGCCAGCACGGTCTCGTTTAGTGTATATTTTACATTTACTAACCACATTATTACGTTGCGTTTTAAAATGTACCCGTAATAGAATCAGTAATAAACAAAATCAACACATTGAAATCTCTGTTAAATATGCCGTTATTCTGCAGCTAAAGACGTCAGTTCAAACACATTCACCAGGTACAGAAAAGAGTTTTCAGCACTTTGTTTGGAGGATATTAATCAGCAACTTCAACCGACGTGTTTGTCAGATGGTTGAACGTCTGATGACTGATGGTGCCGTTTTATCGCTGCTTCGCCTCGAGTCAAGAGTAGATTTTATTAAAGCTAAAGCTGTGTATCCCTAACCCCCCTTCAGGTACAGGTGAGGTGGTCGCCATCATGATCCCGGAGCCAAAAGGTCGCGAGGTCACGTTGCTGCTGGAGCGTAACGTGACGGTCACCATGACGATCACCATCGGGACGAGGAACCTGCAGAAGTACGTCAGCAGGACGTCGGTGGTGTTCGTGTCCATCTCCTTCATCGTGCTGATGATCATCTCGCTGGCCTGGCTCGTCTTCTACTACATCCAGAGGTTCAGATACGCCAACGCACGAGACAGGAACCAGGTAACACACGCGCACACACGCACACACAAATTCACAAACCAAAGTACGTTTATATGAACTATAGACACTCAGAGAAACATGTTTATGCAGTTAATCAGGGAACGTGTTTACTCATGACCTTATTTTGGAAGCATGGCGTATTTATTCATTTATTATTCATTCAAGTCTTGAAAGTTTGAAAAAGGCTTAATTTTAATCGTTATGTTTTAAAGGTTAGGAAAATGCTTGAATTGGAACATACCCCTTGAAAAATGCTTGATTTTCGATGTAATCTAAAAGGAAAGTTCTTTTCTCGCTGGATAAGTTCCTCTGTTGATCCCTTACTCTGGAAATTATCTAGCATTAAATAATCATGATCAAAACAATCAAAGTTAATATGAACAGCAAATATACATCGATTGCTGTGGGTGTAAAGGAAATGCAAGAAACAGTGATGGAATGTAACTTAAGTACATTTACCCAAGTACTGCACTTACGTACACATTTGAGGTACTTGTACTTAAGTATTTCCATTTTCTGCTACTTTATACTTCGACTCAACTACATTTCGGAGAGAGATATTGTACTTTTTCTACATTCCAGCGCTGCCTGTATACACGGCTGAGAATTCAGGTTTCTCTAATTCCCTGCCCTGATTACAGATGACAGGTTTCTGGTTTACACGATGTTTCAGAGATCAAATTACTGGAGAAAGACGACGACTTTAACTCGGTTACTTTAGTGCAAGTAAACACCCTGAATGTTCCCAAAACAGCTGAAGTGATTAGAAACGGGTTTGGTGCAGAGGCAGAAAGAAAGATTTGGCTTTTATCCAAACCGTTTGCACAAGTCATAATTAATCAGTGCATCCACTGACAGGAGGGCGTGTAATTAATGACAGCATTCCCATGTGTTTGTGAAAAGTTAAAGTTTTACAAAGACAAGATTTTGTAATCGTGATTTGGAGTCAGGAGACACAGGAGAAGCTGAAGCTGGTTCTGTTTTGTCTTCTGAGATCAGGTCAACACGTTTATCTGACACAGTCGCTGCTCGCAAGGTTATAGAAAATAAGTAAAACTGTGGCACTGATCTCAGCTACACTCAGGAACTTCAAAGATCCCCAGGTGTTTAAATTTCCCAGAAATCTGCCACCTCCGGGACTAAATGTCTCTCTCTCCCACAGCGTCGTCTTGGCGACGCAGCGAAGAAGGCCATCAGTAAGCTGCAGGTTCGCACAATCAGGAAAGGCGACCAGGAGACGGAGGCCGACTTCGACAACTGTGCTGTCTGCATTGAGGGCTACAAGGCCAACGACGTGGTCCGCATACTGCCCTGCAGGTAAATGCGCGCACGCACGCACACACACACAGACAGAGAAAGAATCAGGAACAGGTTTAATGTCAGGTGGGTTTTCACATAGAAGGAAGAAAAAAGTTCTGCAAAAGAATAAAGAGCATTTCCACCGCAGGAACTTTCCCAGGAGAACCTTTTGAAGAACTCAGGAATGCAACCTGCCTTTTGGGAGGAACCAGGGACGCAAGTTCTTGTAGCATGAGGCGTTTATGGACTGGAGGTTTTTCATAGTTCTAGTCATCTCGTCTTGTTCTACTGTCCTTTGGCTCTAAAATGAGCTCCAAAATAAAGATACTTTCATTTGATGCGTTTGATGAAAAATACTATTAGCAGGGCAGAGAGGACCTTTGTGTGATGTTTTTCCTTTATTATGTGATGTGGAAGCTGTTTGCCGTTTGCTGGAGTTCAACTTGGGACAAACTGTTTTCTTGTGATCAGAGAGAAATATTTTAGGGTTGTGCTGAAAGCAGAGGTTGTGACTACAATGACAATGCATGATTTGTTTTCCCAGAGACAGCTTTTTGTGCATCGAGTTTCATGAGATAAAAAACAAAAAGCATGTTTATTCAGATTCTTTCTTGCCTTGTGTAACTGCACTAAACGAAAGCAGCTGTAAACATGCAGATTAACTGATTCCACGCTGTGTTTCTTTTCTGCAGGCATTTGTTCCATAAGAGCTGTGTGGATCCGTGGCTGCTGGATCATCGCACATGTCCCATGTGCAAGATGAACATCCTCAAAGCCCTTGGCATCGCTGTGAGTCTGATGGGAATCACGGGGGTGGGTGGGGGGTTGTTTTTAACAGGAAAGGGTTTCGGTGAGCAGCAGGGCTGAATATGCAGCCTAACCCAAATGGTACAAAAAGTAGCCCAGATTATCACAACCTGCCCCAAATTTATTTTTACTCACCCAATTCAATAAAAAAGGAGTCCAATCAGGCGGAAAAACTTTCGATCTGCCAGCGCTCTGAAATGACATCTGAGTTTTTGATTCGTAATTCAGTCAGTGGCACTGTCAAAAAACTGTAAATGTCTTGTTTACTTTGATCTGTTATTTTCTCCAGCTGAACGCAGACTGCCTGGACGACCTGCCGCTGGACTACGACCTGGCCCTGGGTGGTGTAGGTGGGGGTGGGATGGGTGGCGTCGGGGCCCTGGCCCTGGAGGCCGTGGTGTCCGGGGCGTCCAGTGACGGCACGCTGAGCGAGGGCGGCTCCTCTGTGGTGCTGGACCCTGGCGTGCGACGGGTGGGACTCCCACAGGACTACCAGGACCCCGACACCCTGAGAGACAGCCCTGTGACGGCCACCACTGACACACACACAGGTAACACACACACTGTATGTTCACCGAGTCCTAACTCGGTGACCAGATGAGTGGTGTTATACTGACACCCAGTGGTGTTTCTGCCACATAACACTTCTTAAAGTCACATTAACAGAACGTTTCATTTCTTCTTTTTTGGACGAGGCAGGTAGAAATGAAGGAAGGAAGAATCAGTCAAAGGTTTCCATGAATGAGAAAGAAAAGGGAAGGAAAGGTTGTTTGATTTATTGTAATTTCTTTGCTTGATTTTTATTTTTATTTTCACCTGCTGGTACAGCGTCAGGTTGAAGATAAGGACAGCTAACTGCAGTTTGATACAAAAATACAAGAAATTGTAAGATTTATTGTGGAATAGATCATTATTTAGACATGTTGTGTTGGCTAATGATTAATTGTATTATTTCGTTGAGACTTCAGAGCCACAATAATTACATTTTCATCAAACATGTCTTGTTTGTTTCATCAGAAAATCATCAGTCTTCAGTCTAACCCCCCCCCCTCCTCCTCCTCCTCCTCCTCCTCCAGGTGAGCTACAGCCAATGGCGAGCAGCGCCTCAGTGGCATCCTTGGTCATTACCGTGGAGACGGGTCTCTCAGATGAGGAGGGGTCCATGGAACAGTCTCAGCTTGCGGACAAGTCCTGAGAGGAGCCTAACAGAACCAAACCAGACCCCGGGCCAAAACAGACTCTGATCAGGTTCAGATTTTTAACAGACTCCAGTGGACCTGAAGCTCCGGAGGCCGACCTGACTGAAACCAGATCTGAACCAAACCTGACTGCGCTGGACCGATAATGACCCAAGACCTGGTTCTGGTTTTTACTGGTTCCAAAGGGAAACCCAGAACCAGCACCAGTGCTTGACTTGGTTTTTCTCTTTGGATCTGTGTGATACAAAACTTAACCCAAACCAACTTGTCTGGACCCCAGGTGGACTCAAGCCTAGTTAGAAGCAGGATCTAGACTTTGCTTTGACATAGTGGACCTAGGTTGAATAAATGTGTGTGTGTTGGTTTTGATCTGGACTCAAAGGAAGCTGACTGACCTGGTTTGGCTTTGTTTTCAATCTCCTCCTGGACGCATGGCGAGGTTGGACCCAGAACCTAACCTGGGCTAGCGTGGGTGTTATCCAGCGCGTTTACCGTGGTCTTACCTTGGCTCTCCTTTTAACCAGGTGTTTTTCCAACGTTAAACTGGGATATAACTCATCTGTTGTCGCTTTGTGCAGATGTCTTAATCAACCCACATTTGCCTCAGTTCATGGTGTTTCTAGAAATACCCGACTTCCTTCTTGGTCCATCTGTCATCAATCCTGACAAACTCCCACAGTGACAGAAACAAGTTTAAATATAAATCTAGTCCTTCATTTCAAATATTGTGAGACTTGTCTGGACCTTCGAAGGGCAGATGGTGTTCAAACTGAATGTCCACAAGACACATTTATACTTGGAGAACTCGAGGATGATCCCAAACTCACCTCGGTACTCGTGTGAAACAGGGTAGAATCTGAGAAAGTCACCTGCCAAAAGAGAAAGAGGAAACGCTCTCTGAAGGACATTGATCAATATTCTCCTTCGTCAGCGAGTCTGGAGGATCTTAATGAATGCATGAGAACTCCAAGTTGTGTGTTTTTAAAAGTGTGATCCAGGCCAAGAATCTAGATTTACCTGCTTATTTCTAACCTGTTCAACTTCAGTAAGGAGTGCTCTTGTCTCGGGACCTTTTGTGGAATATTCTGTTACCTGGTTTTTCCAGGTAGAGAGGCACAACACCTGAACAAATGAGACACAGTATCAGGGCTGCTCACTTCTTGTCCTGGTCTGGATTCTTGGAAGATTTAGTCTCTGGTTTATTGAGCTCATTTTGATTTGCCAGGCGCTGTTTCTCAATGTGTGTGACGTCTGCAGTGACTGGCTTTCATTTAGGAAAGGAAGACTTTTATTTTGAAAGGACACACCAGCTACACTGGGCAGAGGATTTGGTTTCTTTATTTTTTTCTAGCATTTTGCTAAAACGGTGGAGTCGTCGTGGCAGTATTACAGCTACAGTTTGACTGCAGTATTAAATAGCAACTACACAAAGTATTTTTTTCTCTTTCTGCCTGTCTGTATAATTCAAGGCTCCTGTATCTTTACAGTCCTCCCGCAGTGTTTGGTCTGGATGCTTTCTGTCCTCGGCTGTGGTTCCAAACAGGGTTGCTATGTGCGTCTGGAAAACTGGTGACAATGTGAAATGCTCTTGACTGTTTGCAGGGCTGTATAGAATATTAGACGGTATAAAAAAGGTTGATAAAATGTAGAGTTTCACTACAACAAACAATGCTGATTTTTAAGTAAATGGTATGAATCTAGTGACAAATCCTGCAGCTTGGGACTTAAAACGTACGGATCGTTCAGAGGAAATGGTTACGAGAGAAATGCCACCATGATGGAGGAGAGTTTTCAGATTCACCTCCACCTATTCTCCTCTTTTTAAATAGTTCCTGTTTATACAATTACAAAAACTATCCCTGACGCTGGGCAGACACTGCATGTTTTATTGATCTTGTACATTTTGTCAACTCACACTTCACGTTTTAATCAAAACTGCAACTTTCCGCTCACACCGTACGTAACGGTTGACTGGCCACGATGTAGAGCTCACGCTGAAGGGATTAGAAACCCCCAGGTCACTTTTGTCCAATAAAGTCAATTCAAACAAGACGACTGCGTCCTCAACAGTGTTGACAGAAAGAGACAAAGGCAGCGTTACTTGGTGCAATTCTACTCTGAACGGAAAGTTACAAGAAGAAAAGACAAATATTGAGCCAGAGCTTGAAAATAGTTGTTTTATATCGCAGCAGTCTCAGTCAAGACTGCTGTTTTAGCCACAACATTTAAACTACTGCTCCAGTAATATTAAAACAAGTATATTTTACAGATCTTTTGGCAGCAGCCATGTTGGGAAATCAAGACTGTGGAGCTGCTCACACCGCGAGACAGACGACCAAAATTTCGGACATACCAGAAATTCATCCGATCGTTCAGTCAGTTAATCAGGCGATCGAGCAGAAATTCAGTCCGATCCCAAAATGAGTTGGGGGTGATCAATTTGGGGTTGAAATTTAATCCGTACGGTGTCTGCCTGGCTTAAAGACTTTCCTCCTCTTCCATCATGGCCGTCTTTCCTGAGTCGCAACGATCGGTAAGCGTTGTCCTGCGACGGTCCTCCGTTAAAATGCCATGTAGGAACCCTGTCCATAGCGTTGCCTTGTTTTGTTGTTTTACTGTCCGTCCATGTGTCCGTCTGCCTGACCACACGTGTCCGTTACCATGGCCTCATGCTGCCTTGTTAAAACATCGACCTTTTAACCCTGACAATCAAGGATCAGATCTTTTACTTGCTAGTCGGGGATCTTTTCTCTGAGCAAACCTAAGAAGTGTTTCTCAAACCCACGGTGTGTATGCCACAAAAGATGTTAGCTGCCATTACTATTTCCAGAGTTTAAAGTAACGCCACCAAAACAAGCTGTGAAAGACCTAAAAATAGGCACCCAAGTTAGAGTTGTAGAAATACATTCAGAGCTGAGTTCAGCAAAGAATCCTTCCCTGGTTTAGTGAGTGTAGTTCAGCTCAAAGCCGAGCATGTAAATATAAAATGTATATTCCACAAGTTCGCCGCGCCGTGTGGCATTGCTGTCGGTTTGCCAGACTGGAGTGCAGACTGCGTAGGGCTGCGGTCGCGTCGTGGTGTCGCCGGCGCCGTGAGCTTTCTGAAACTAAGAGATAAAGATTGTCGTCTATTTTGATACCAGAGGAGACGTTTATTTTTGTAACGAAGACACCCAGCAGCAAAGACTGAAGCCCCTCCCCTCATGACCCGAGGCCTGGCGGTTCTCAATGTGATTGAGTATTGATCAGGCAGATATAAGTATTGATCAGGCAGATTTAAGTGTTGATTGTTTGTGTAAATGTACATACATACAGAACGTAAAGGACCTTGACAATATGAACCTAAACTATTGTAAGTTTGTCTGTAAACCTTCGGGTTCTGATTGTTAATGTGGTCTGATGAAAACTGAACCTGAGAATTGAGGCTGGAAAACCAACGCTGCACTGTTCATTTCTCATCTCTCTTTGTACTGATGTCTGTTTTAAAACCTTTTTTTTCCCACCAGTCTCAATGGGAAATGAGACCTGTTTCATTGCTTAAATTAATTTAAAGAACAGGATACAAATCACAACATTTGACTTGTGAAACTGGACATGAAACAATAAATTTAAGTGTATTCATGACTGTTTAACAGCCTTGCATGTACATAGCATTGCTTTTCACATTAAAGCAATGTCTTGGACCTGCATACTGATTTAAGCAAAGCAAATTGTACAACTAGCCTCCAAAATAAAGAAAACATCAGCAGACATGATGGGATTATTAGCTACCATTCAACTGTATAATTAAGAGGAAATGCAATTTTTGTGATAAAAGGTTTGGTTTCCAGGAATTCAAATTGGTACCAAATTGCAAGAGTAAGAAGCAGTACTTGTGTTGGTGTTTCCAGTCCAACCAACGAGTTCATTTTCTCTCAGAAACCAGGAAGACTTAAGTATTTTTAAGTCTCTTCCTCTCCTCACAGTTCATGTTCAGGGCTGAGGACCAGTTCACTCAGTTCAGTCAGGTGTAACAAACACTAGTTAATTTAAAACACCGGTAAAATGGTGCAAAGCGTATTTGCTGTAGTATATGAAGACTGTGGATTTGTATGCTTTGTCTTGGCCAATTTTTCAGTGAATTATGTTTTAATTAAAGTCACTCGCTTTGTGATAAGCTTTATTTTCAAAGGATTTAATTGAGTATCATGTTGTTTTCACACTGTTTGCATTGTTTCATTCTTACTCTTTATAAGTGACTGCAATTCTGCTGCCACAGTAGTGAAAGTGAACTGAACTGAAGGTCAACCCTCCTCTGAATCAGTTTCTCCTGTTCTTCTAGTAGAGACTGAGGCTGCTGTGGCATGTTGGTCCCCCCCCCCTTATTATCAGTATCGAACCTCAAATACTGTTTAGTTACAAGCTGAAATGTGCCCGTAATAACAAGTATCGAAAACTGTCAAAAACGGAAAGCTGGCGTCGAATGTCTGGTCAGATTCGTAATTTGTGCACATACTCTTAAATCAAAGTTTTGCCGTTTTTAGGTGATTTTATTTAGGCAAAGTTCTGTACAGCTGCTTGTATTTAGACAAAATTTTACATTTGAGAAGTTTGAGTTATATTTTTAAGTTTAATCACGTATCACATCAGCACTAGTGTCGAAAAACTTCAAATGATACCCAGAATGTCATCGAGTGATAAACCTTTGGGCAAGAACTCCTGCTCCTCCTTCACAGCTTTAACGAGTTAACATACAGTAGCTAATTTGTCCTAGCTTCATGTTGGGAACGTTTATCGCTGTCGTCTTCAGATAAAAGTGGAAGGGAACTTGGAAACCTGTACCGCCTGTACAAGCCAGTTTTCTAATTTCGTGTTTACGAGGCTGAAATTTGTTCGTGACACTAAACGTGGCGGCAAAGTTCAGCCTTAGTTTCCTGCTTTGTAGGACATGGACAAATAACTTTTCCAAAACACGATTCAACAAAGAAAATACAATTGAAGAACTTACTTTTATAGCTCTTCTAGCATCTCATAATTATGGATCTAGTAAAATATGAGGTTTGCAAATCACAATTACAAGATTCAGTATTTTTTTTTAATTCAATGGCCTTCATTAGTAATAATAGAGTTTTTAAATCCCTTCCAAAGTCAATTTTTCAAGAAGCTAATGTGTTAGAAATGGGACCCTCGTGTCACTGCCAGTAATGACGTCTGATTGGTTCTTTGTTTTTCCAGTGGTTTTTTTTTCCCTGGATGCTGTGTTCTGATTGGTTGCTCAGCCTCTGTTGTTGATGCACTTTAATTCTGTTTCTCTGGAAGGTTCTGGAAAAGTCTCTTGTTGTCTTTCTCGTTGCCTTTATACTTTATACTCTACTCCCTCCCCGCTCTCCACTCTCATTTTGATTTTCTATCTCCCCCTTATTACTGTTTCTGCTTTACTTCTCTCGTCATCTTTCCGGCTTTGTTTTTTGTTCGTGTTCCAGTTTTTTGTTGGGATCGTTTTGTGAGATGGTGATTTTTTTTTTGTGTGTGCGAATTGGATTGAAAAAGGATCTGGAAAAAATGTTTTCTGGTCCATATTAAACTACAAATTGTATGTATTTGTAGACCGACTGCCATATATTGTAATCTGTGTTGTAGTTTTTGATCTCTCTCCTGAAGCAGGTGAATCTTGAGCCACTTAATCCCACTGGGATTATACATTTTAATCTCGTAAATTTCTGACATCTGGCTATGAAAGCAGAACATAAACTGACACACAGCCTGATTGTAGGTGGATTTGAATACTAGTGCTAGTTTAATCACTGCTGTAGAAGAGGGCATCGGTGGCAAAGAAAAGAAAGCGAAAAAAGAACGAAACAAAAACTTCTGATCCTTCCAGAGAGACGATGCGTTAGCAGCCACGTTAACTCCTCTGCTACCACAACAACGGTGTGAAATGGTGTCGTGTGTTTCTACAGTATTAATTGTTTTACAGAGCGTCTGTTTGTGTGGTTGTCCTGTGCACGCAAACACAAAGATACCTACATACACGTGTAAATACAAGGCGGGGTGACGCCATGTTGTTTCTGTGTTTCAGTTGTTGCACGTGTTCTGATTCAGGACAGAATTTAAATAAAATTTTATCGCAAGTTTCTGTTTTTATTCCAGCCTGGTGTTTGTGTGTCATCTTTATAAAAACATGGGGAAAAAGCAAGTACCGATATATTGCGCATAGTAATTTAGTAGTTGTAGATGGAGTAAATGTTTTATGTATTTGAAGTAAAACTAAACCACCACCGTCAGTTTTGACCCTGACTGTGGATTTTCTTTTGGACCCAGTTTCTACCAAGAAAAAGAAGCATTATCTTTAACTTCATGACTTGGTATCAAAGTAATTATCACCGTCATATACGAAATGTTTATCTTATACGGAACCCGTACTTATTGGATCTTTTCCCGTAATCACGAGATCTGAAATCTTCGGGAAGTTTTGAATTATTTCTTTGTTCCGTGCTGGTTTATTGTTGTTACTGCTAATTAACCATTTTTTCTTCTTTTTATTCTAAACCAAAGATAAAACACATCACTTCCTGTGAAGAAAATATCAGTAATGATATGATGTGATAAATTAAAGACACCGAGATAAGTCACTGAACTTTATTCTGAACAACACATTCATCTAATGATACTGCTGAATGGGCGCCAACACACACTATGTAAACAACAGGTACATCCAAGAATGTCTTAATGCAGATAAATAAGAGGTAAAACATTTTTTAATCTATTAGTAACAGAACTAACATCTAGCTGGAGGAAGCAGCAGCGGTGAACAAACTGGTGGCCCAGGCGCCTGGTACGTCCTCCTGAAAGTCATTACTACATTAAGTTACATACTCTATCTTAATCTTAACTTCTTATTGTTCTGTTGTCTCTACTTGTATCCCCAGTTTGAGCGGCACTTTTGTTCACCTTCACTGCCTTCGGGAGGAAAATAAGATGGATGGCAGCCAATAAGGTTGGTAACGTCACGTGAGTATTTTGTCTAATGCCATAAATCTTTAACTCTTCAAATATCATTTCACGTACGTCATTACTCATTTGCTCTTCAGCTAGCTAGCAGTTACTATTACCTTAAGCACTAGGTAGCTGCTAGCTTATAAATCCTGCTCAGCAAGAAAGTTTGGTTTAAAACTCGGATAGAAAACTGATCAAATTTAACAGGGCAGAACATTGTGCCAGTGTCAATCCCTGCGTTGTAAAACCATTAACTTATTTATTGCTTTCTAGCAAAACTGGCTCAGATGAAAACAGTAAAAACTGCAAATATTTGGTGTTTGTTTTTCTTGAGGTTGAGGACAAAACAGGCGAGTAGGTAATCCATGATTATTGATTAGAGTGGCGAAATCACAGTAGAGTTGATGTTAAAAGCAGCTCTAAATGGAGGTTTGAAGGTTGAACTGAAACGTTTTCCGGCTAGTAGCTACTTCATTATAATGATGATTTAATAGACTACCACAGAACTGACAGGTATGGTAAATATTTTAACTTAGTCATAATTTTGACTCAGAACAACCTCATAATTTTGATATAGTTAATCAAAAATTTGTCCTAAAAAGTCTTGTGATTTTGACTTAGTCAAAATCATGAGATGCTACCAAGTATCTCGCCATTTTGATTTTCCCTGATTATTTTTTTATGTTTTGTGGTTCCTAATATTTAATCTATGCCTTTTTAAACTAAGGCCTCCCGCAGATCTGGGCTACCAGCCTTTGGTTGCTCAGTGGGCAACCACATACAGTAAATTTGGGATTTTTTCAGCGCAGAAACAGGAAGTAAAAGCAAATGTACTTTAGGGTTATTGACTTGTTGTAATGGGTTACATTGACTATTAATAATAGGAGCAGAACAGAAACCACACAACAGCAGTCAGCCACAAATGGTTCATGTTAGTTTTACAGTCAGTCCAGGTTTAAAACTAGAGACTTCAGATGGAAAATAAAAATGGAGGTCTGTACTGGTCTTCAGGAAAATGTGGAAGGAGTCATTTCTGAATCTGGAGCTCCTTTTTTTGCTGGAAAACCTGAGAGAGAAAGAGTTCATCACAAAATGCATTAAGGCCTGTAGTAGTTACCAGTGTTGGCTGATGGCTGATTTGGAAGCAAAGAAAAATATTTGTATTTGGTCAGAAAGTTTATATATTTGTCTAATAATCTTCTTTTTCCTCATTGTGCAGATTTAGTACTTTTGTTACTCCTAAAAATGTTAAAAGTATGTTTAAAAAGATTAATTTTGAAGTTATTTGCTGTACGTCTTAATCCAATTTGTAATTGGGGCTTTTTTCTGTAATTTTCTATGTTTCACTAGTTCTGCTTACAGAACTAAAACAGGTGTTTAAACAACGTCTTACCTGCAGACCTCATCGTGTGAAGGAGTTGACGCTGGAGAGAGAATAAAGAACATCTTTCTGAGTTTCAGGTACAAGCATATTTTTTGTAAAAATACTGAAAGGAATTGGCTACTGCTGAAGGCTAAAACGGACAGTCTTGGTTCCTGATTGGACCAATGGCAGTAGACAATGTTTTTAACAGTGAGGTTTTTTTGTGCTTTTGTCAGTTATCTGAATATTTTACCTCCTGGTTTCTCTTCTGGGTTCAGCAAACTTGTGTCTCAACAGGAAGGCGGCCACAGCTTCAGCCACCTACACAATGTATTAATAAGTACTCATTATACTGCCAGGTAGCGTAATCCATAATAATATATCATAATTTATTAGTTGATTTTAATGATTTTAATAGATTTAATAATCTGAGTCTGAAAAGTCATTTTGTCAAATAAATGTAGTGGAGTAAAAAGTACAATATTGGCTTACAAACTGTAGTGGAGTAGAAGTATAAAACAGCAGAAAATTGAAATACTCAAGTAATGTACAAGTACCTCAAATTTGTGCTTAAGTACAGTACTTGAGTAAATGTACTTAGTTAAATTCCTCCACTGATGAGGACAGACAGCGACATGAACAGTTCTCTTACTTTGTCTGGTTTGTCTTCTTGCACTGCATGTCCACAGGGGGGCAGCACCTGCATCATGAATTTACCTGGAGACAAACAGCAAGACAGGTACACACACTGAACTGTCTGTCTCTCTCGCTCACACACTCACTCACATATCTTTGATGCTATTTTATCACACACAGACAGACACACACACTCCTGGCCTGTCACTTCCAGCGTGGTTGTTGACTGACAGGACCAGCTGTCTCTGGAGAGGAACTGCCGCCTCAAGGTGTGTGTATCTGTATATCTGAGTGTAAAGGTGTGTGTGTGTCCTCAGAGACGTCTCTGCAGCAGTAAAGACGTCCTTCACCTTTTCCCTCACAGTTAGTGTAGAAACACAGTGTGAAAAGAATGTCAACTATTCCCAATATCACAGTGTTTCTCTGCATGTGGCATTTTTTTTCACCAAGACTACATTTCCCATCAGCCCTGTTTACATGTACAACAACGATGGCAGCATAAAAACCAACGGCTGTTTGTGCAACGTAATTGTTTTGTGCAGCAACTTATTGAAGGATTACCATGGCTACCACTGCATGTGTTGAGTCAGCGACTCACCTTGCATCTGTCCGATAGTCAGATCTCTGTCCAGCCGGTCGATTCCTGGAAACGGTTAATATCAAAAATAATTTTCAAGTTATTATTTTACACCAGATAACGTATACAAGGTAGTACTTTTTAACCCTAAAATTACTTACAGAGGTTTAGAAATACTTACCGGCCAATAGCAGGAGTTTGGGCAGGTTGCAAGCCAGGAAGAGGTTGGAGGTTCCTCTAAACCAGCCGTCCCAATACTTTTCTGACTTTGACAAGTCTATACGCCACTTGTACACACTCTGGCATCCATACACATAGAGTCACAGTGTGGTTGGTTAATAATCTTCATAATAATACGGGCAATAGCAGGAAGAAAACATCGAGACATTCATGTGTGCATGCATTTGAAATACAGGAAATGAAAGAATGTGAACAGGCTACAAGGTTAAATGTACAAATCAAGTTATACTTTCTGCCTGTGTTAGGGGTAAGTGGTAAAAGTTGGTGCATAAATGTAAGTCAATGCAATCACAAGTCACATTAATTATTATACATGTTGATGTCTAAGTCTGTTTCAATTTATGAGAAAAATGTAAGTTTAAGTTGGGTTTAGATGTTTGGGGATTAATGAAAGTCAACAGAAGTGCTGTTATACATGTTTTTGTAGGTGTGTTTATTGTTGGAATGAATGCAAGTCAATGGTGGGTCTTCTCAAGTAAAGCAAAGCAAATCTGCATGTGTTTAGAAATTTAGGTTTAACTTGGCAAATTAATGCAAGTCAATGATGTCCTTGCAAGTATAAATGACATGTTTATGATAGTATTTGTGTGTTTATGGCAATGGTACAGGTTAATGTGAGAGTTTGGGGTTCCATAATGTAAGTCAATGGAACAGTGTCACAACACATACATTATCACACCTTGATGAAATAAGTGCTTTGGTAATGAATATAATACATCCTTAAAAGCATAAATCACACATTATAACACAGAGATTGACGTCAAGGGTTAATAAAGGTGAAAGTAGAATACTTGGTAATGAATGCAAGTCAATGAAATGTTACTTTACCATCAGTGTTTCTGTGCGGTCGTTTTCATACCTGGCCTTCGCTGAGGCTCACCTCTGAGGCGGCGTTTTCTTTGTCGTTGACGTAGCTCTGATCGTAGAACTCTTCGTTACGCTCGACGACCACGTCAGTCACCGGGCTGGCCTGCTCCAGAGTGTCTGCCTCCTCCACTTCACATCTAACAAACAGGAAATGAGAAGAGAGAGGACGTTAACATAGCAAGTCATGATGAGGTTAGTTTACCACAGTCATGTCTGGTTCTGTCTGATGTAAATCAATAATCTCTTTACGTCTAAGATAGAGACATAACATAGTTTCAGCAGATAGATATAGAAAAAAGCCCTAATCTACTTCCAAATTGAAGAGACAGGAGAAGGCATAAGCCAATCAATAGCCAGCTTACCTTTTGATCTGACCAACCATTGACACTCTGGCAGATTCCAGGTTCCTAATTTGACCGCTCTTGACACTAAAAGGAGAACAAAGAGGAACAAAGACTTGTTAGTGCTTGAGTTTACTCAACTTTGGGCCAGAGCTGACCTTTGTGAGTAGCCAGTGGTTGACGGCACTGTGAATAAAGATGGAGGTCAGCCTTGTTTTTCAGCTGCATTGTGAATGTGGCTGAAGTCTGAGCTAGGTTTGTTGGACACATTTTGTAGATGATCATGTGACCACTTGGCAGGCTCTGACGTAACAATCTACAACAACTGCGTTCTACTGATTCAATCCATCTGGACAAGTTTATCAGATCCCTGATCAGTTTGACCATTGAATGACCTGTGTGGGTGAGAAAACATTTGCATGTAGCCCAGAAAAACCAAGAAGGATTGCAATCAGATTTGTGATCTGGCCAACAGAGACGCATATGTGTGGTCAAGTTCAAATGAAAGTGTTAAATTGTATCTGTTTTATCAGGGTATATAAAATTAGTATAAAGTGTAAATTGGGCTTTAAATGCTCACCTCCACTCTATAGCGTGGTCCATGGACTTGAAGGACTTGGGTCTTCCCTTCAGGAAGTTCTGTATGCTGTGGAGTGCCTCCATTGCACTGCCTACAGGAGGAAAAGAAGACTAGTGAAGTAGATATTTGTGAACATAAAAATCAAGGAAAGTGAGAGTAAAAATATGCTTTTGTGTGTGTGAGCTTTGCACCTTCCACGACGTCTATAGCCACCAGGCCCACAGTGGTCGGTAGCAGCATGTTGCTGGCTGTATGCACTGCGATCGCCCCACCAACGCCATGGCCAATCAGGACGATGGGGGGAGGAGTCTCACCGTAGCAGGCTCGAATCACATTGGCTACATCGCTGAGGGGGTGGAGCAAACAGTCATTGAAGCAGATAAAAACAGTTCTGGTCACTGGAGTGGTAATAGTAGAAGGAGTGGCAGTATTTGTAGCATCACTAGTAGTCATAGTACAATATGTAGTACATAGTACAATACTTCGCTTGCTGGGTATTGCTGTTAATTTCAGGTAAAAGGATTAGTGGAAGTTTGTGTTTGCGTGTGCTGTTACCTGGACATGGTTTGAGTTGAGAAGTCGTCTGATTGGCGGACCAGGGTGGCACCTTAACAGAGAACAAATTCTCACAATAATGCAACTCAAAGCAAACAGCAGAGGCATCATAATCGCAGCTGAAAATATAAAAGCACTAAAACTCAATAAATAATATTGTTGGATATTAAAATAATGTACAGAAAACAATTAAACTAACATTAAATATTAGGCGCACGGTCCAGTAACAAGTAACACCTGCAGCATTTCAACAAAAAACAAAATCTACAATCTCAACAACCCAGCGTCTTTGCATATATGTTATTGCATCAGTATTTCCCCTGAATTTGTCTTGGGAGACAAAGTTTACTCAAGAGTTAACCAAAACCTTTTCATTATATCGCCTCACCGTGACCCCTGAGGTCCATGGCTAGTACCCTGCAGGTCACTCTGCTGGCGATGGCCGTCTGTAAAACAGAAAAACACCAAGACACTCTGCTGATATTCAGGATGTAGCCGGCGTTGATCAGTCGATCAGTATCTGCACAGATACTCACGGTGAAGACGGCCCAGGACAGGGCCGAGTGTCCTCCTCCGTGCAGCAGAACCAGCAGCGGTCCGTCACTTCCTGCTTTATAAATCCTGAAGACGTCCCTGCTGTCGGCCAGTCCAACGCTCACATCCTCCATCTGGTCATAATACTCCCGCCAGGACACCGGCGAGTAGTCCAGCTTACCGCCAACCTCACTGGTCGACATGTAGACACACAGAAACACACCCACTGTATACTATCCACACACACTGTATACGTTTAGCAAGAATATACCCAGACATGCATGTAGATGAACAACTGTACGAATGTTTCTCGGTGGTGGAGCTTCTAAAGAAGTTTACTGGAGCGCGTTCGTTAGCTAACTGGCAAAGCAGCAAAAAAAGAACGCTGGTAAAAATATTATGAAATACATGATACAGACATCGTCACTTATAACATGGCATTCATGATGCTGGAAGGTCAGCTGGCCTGTTAACTAGCTAAATGCGTGTGTGGCTAGTCTGAACATGGGGTGTAAGCTATGCTAACTAGCTAACCTATAATTTGGAGTGGTTATTACACCAAGATGTTCCATCATTCTAGCTACTTCCTGTTGTTTAGCTCAAACATCGGTGTAATGTTGCGTAGCTGGCTTGTTTCACGCTTTTAACGTCCAACATTTGAGAAAGTGCCACCACGACTCTCGGCTGCGTCCCGCCAAAGAAAGCTGCTGTAGGTCTGTAGATGATGTTGCTATGTGCTCGGCTTGTAGATCAACTGATTGAATGTTATGTGCTAATCAATAGGAAGCAAGCAAAAACATTTTCATATAGCATTTGTCGTTCTAGAACCAGTAGCAATACATTGGCTGAAGTTCCCGCTTCAAATGTTTTGTGAATCTTGTGATAAATTAACTCGCCAGGACTTGTGGAAGACTTCTGGACACAGTGTTGACAGCTTGTCCTACAAAAAGACTGATTACGCGCCAAAACAAAAAGGGAGATTAAAAGTAAATGTGAGCCATTTTCCAGGAACACCTAATGAACTTATATTTGCAGAATAACTTCATTATTTCATTTAAATTTCTGGCGCAACTAGATAGTTTTTAATGAGTGATGTCTTTTGCATTCAACATTCAACTCTTATTTAAGCTTTTTCCTGCCATCCAGCTTCAATCTGCGTGTGCAGTTACTCAGCTAACGCCTCAAAATTCAAAGTTCCATTTAAATGCGTCACTAATCGGCCTGAACATGAGATAAAAAAGGTTTTCCAGTGTTTTGGAGAGGTGACTTACTGCTCTGTATCGAAGTTCTCCTCCCACATGCTGCGTCTCAGCAGGAAGTCGTTGCTTATCTTCAGTCTGGTGTACTTGTGTGTGTGTGTGTGTGTGTGTGTGTGTGTGTCAGATAATTAATCAGGTTTTCCTTAATAAGCACTAAACAGCAGAAACAGCTGCTCTTCTTCCTGTCCGCCGTGTCGCACGTCCATCGACCAAATAACAAAGCTGACTGCTGGTGTAAGTACCAACACACAAACGCACTATAAGACAATACCTAGTCAGCTGCTGTTGTCAGGTAGCATCACAGTCGCAGCGTCCTATTGGCTAAGACAGCTGAAGTGGGTGTGGCTGGCAAGTCAAAACTCTTTCTTTCTTAAATGTGTCGAATCTGTAGAGGATTCAGTTACGTCACTGATCTGCCGGCAGCCTCCGTTAGTGAACTTTGGAGAAGTTTCTGGTAGTTTGTGGTGCGTCGTGTCTCTACCAGCCAATCGAGACGCAGAAAAATAGCTGAAAAATAAATAAATAAATAAAATCTCACTGTACAGATTTGTTGTGATCTAAGACTCAAATCTCAGGCTTTTCACATGAGTAATCCCTGAAGAAGGTCTTTGATTCCTATGAGCTGAGTACACATTTTGACTTGTCAAACACAGGTGTCACTATTAACAATGAATCAATAATGGCTGCATTCCATTTAGTAGTGCCAGAGCCAGGATCTTGTAGTATTGTGTACTGTATACTGGCTTTCTGGGACACACAAATCAAAAGGAGCCATCGTTAATGTTATTATTTACACCTGTGCTTTTTCAAGTCAAAATGTCGGCCAGTGTCAGCCGATCTACGACTGTATTTCTGTACAGACGAGCTAGAAACCGAAAACCACAAGGTTCTGCCAGTCATCACTTGTTGTTCACTATAAACATCAGAGTATTACAATAAACAGAAATCCCTTAATGCCGCCAAAACCTTTTTCTAAATTATTCCAGTAAAACAAGAAAATCAAAAGGTAGTGTAAATAGCAGGTGTAAATAATAACATTTATGATAAAAACTTTCAATTCAAGTGTTCCAGGAAATAATGTCAGTGAGCCAGTGTACGCAATACATGGACCCCGGAACTGGCACTCTTAAATGTAATGCAGCCATCTTTAAAGTTATTAGGTACACGAATGCTTTACAAGTCAAAATGCCCTCCATGAGAAAGGTGTACTGTTGACATCCAGTTTGATTAGTTGTTGGGTGTTGATGAGGTTTTGGACTGATGCTGAAAATAGACGTTTCTCACAAAGAACATTTTGACTTGAAAAGCAAAAGTGTGATTAATAACTAACTAGAAATAAAGGAGAACACCCAAAACATCTAATCAAGCTACCATCAATTTTTAATTCATTTAAAGCTCTTAAACATAACAAAATGTTTCTTCTGGACCTGTTTTCTAGTTGCTGCTCTCCTGAGAAATGTGGACCTAAAATAAGAGCATCATGGGCCACAAAAAGTGACGAAGATTTTTATTTTTTTAACCATTTGTTAATAATTGTATTAGCAGATACAAAAGCTCCATAATTCAGATGTTTTTTGTGATGTAGGTTTGTTGTGTCTCACAGAATAAAAGCAGTCTTCTAAACCTCAAACCTTTACTTCATGTTTCCAACCTTGAAACTATGTTTGTGTTTATAATTCTTTTCTTTTTTGCGTGTATTTGATGAGAGAATTTAAACTACTCTTTCTCTTTGACACAAACACACAAACAGCCCTCAGGTGGCAGTGACAGACAGCTATAGTATCCAGGTAACCAGCAGTGTGCTGAATGAAATGAGACTAAATGTCATTCAGAAAAACACACCTCCGTGTTACAATGTGTGACAATTGGCATTCCCTTTGATTAGAAATGACAGAATTAGTAATCTATCTGTCCATGTTATTCAGTCATACTGTATGAATACTGTCCAACAGTAAAACCTGGCAGAAAAAGAATAAAAATGCAGTTTTCATTGTTGCTTTATTGCAAGGAGCCAGGTCAAGCTTTAAAAGCACAGGATCCTACATTTCCCATAATGCAAGTTGTTTTTTGTTAGACCCTCCTTGTCTGGTGAAGGCACACGTCTTTCCAGTGGTGGAAGAAGTACTCTGATATTTTAATTAAGTACAAGTACCAATACCACGATGTAAAAATACTCCACTACAAGTAAAAGTTCTGCATTCAAAATCCTGCTTAATAAAAGTATGAAAGTATCACGAGCGAAATGTACTAAAGTATCAAAAGTAAAAGTACTTGTTCTGGAGAAAAATGTCTCCTGTGACCAATATATTATTATTTATTACTTCAATAAGTTATTAATACTGAAGAATTAATGTACTACTTTATATACAGTTAGCTCGTTAGAGGTCACAAGCCAAAAAAGTTGGGACCGACTGGTTTAATCTTCAACAATTTGTTTTAGGTAAAATCTCCATCTGCAAAGCAACTAGTAACTACAGCTGTAATATAAAAGTACAATATTTCCCTTTGAGTTTTAGTGGAGAAGAACTATAAAGTAGCAGACAGTGGAATCACTCGCGTACAGTACAAGTACTTCAATATTACTTTAATATATAAGTACAGTAGTTACTTTACATCACTGCGTCTTTATAACTCCACAACTCCAGTTTGTAATGCAGGATCATATGAGTTTCTACAGGCTGTGTTTTACTCCCATGACTATCAAATTACCTTTACAGGTAAAAAATGTGCCCCTTTAAATCCCTTTTAAATTCATATCTGCTCTTTGTGACAATCTAAACAAAACAATGCCTGTTTTTCATTTGTAAGTTTTAGATTTCGAAATGAAATAATGTTTTTTTTTTTCTCCTTTCTGGTTCTGAAGGAAATTTCAAATCCTCACTGCATGAAGCTCGAGTGTCCAGTGAGGAGGGGTGTGTGCTCAGTGGGACTTTCAGTCTGCAGAGCTCTCCATACGTTCTGCCAGAAGACTCCAGTGTGTTGACCGGCTTGCGGCCAGCTCAGGTAGGTGCGTCTCTTCACCAGACTCCTCATTCGGTAGTACGGAGACAGATGCTGGGCCGGGATGTCCTCCACGAACAGCAGGATCAACACGTCCTTCTGCTCGTCAAACAGACGGAAGCTGCAGACGCCACACACAGGACAGAAGCTTGAATCAGTTTGGGAACAAGTGAGATGAGAGCATCAAGTGTACGGAAAGAGGCAGCGCCCCCACCTGGCCATCTGGATCTCTCTGGAGCACCACTCACTCTGCAGGTAGTGCTGGCTGATCACACAGATGGTCTTCCTGCTGCCATAGATGGCCTCTGTAATGTTCTCTACAATGGGCTTACCTATGAAGACAAGCAAGGCACTTTGTAAATGTTCTGGGAATTAAACATGTCAGCATCATGTTTAAGAAATTTCTTTTTCCACAAAAAGTTTCTCAGGCAAGCTACTTAGTAATGTATTTTTTTTCTACACGGCTCTAGTTTGAATAATGAAAAGGGCAGATTTGTAGTGATACTCGTTGACACTAGAATGCACCACTGGTTTTGGTCTTGGTGAGGAATGATTTCCAGGTTCAGGTCATCTGAAAAAAGCATCATCACCTAACTCTAACCCTACCTTCTGTCCTAGATTTGGATGCAGCTTCTCTCACATTACATAGTTTTAAAACAAGGTGCCCCTACGACCATCCTTCTTCATTTTCATACTGGGCAATAAAAGGTGTAAGTGATGAGGGACAAAATCCACAGTCCTCGTTCTGTGAAAAAACATATTCCCAAGTTTATCTAAAGTTAATACGAGGCTTCAACAATGCAGCTGTTAGACAAATCAAGTGGATTTTCTACAACCTTTCCACTGCTGCTCAACATGGAAACACAAAGAGGGAATTTCATGTTAAAAAACTGTAACTTTGAAAGATGCTCACTTGATTTGTCTGACTCGGACTGCTGAAGCCTTGAAGACATTGTGAACCTATTCTTTAATGAGTGTGGCCCACTCATGCTTTGTGTGTAAGCACTGCATGAAAACCCCCTCATTATTTTCAATGAGACTGTCTTGAAATCTCTGAGAAGCAGGATACGATATTTGTTGCCGTGATAACCTTCTAGACTTCTAAAATCCTTTCCTATAGTTTTATAGACCAGTTTACCGTGTTTGGGTATCTAGTGTTTTCTGTATCACATTTCATTGACTCATCGGAAGCAGCAAACCACACCAACGCAGCCCTTTACAGGTTTTTTTAAAGGCAGTTCTGTTTTAGATCTGAAAGCTCGATAACCCCAAAAAACAAAAAAAGTGAACTGAGCACTTGTTCTCTGTCGATAGCACTGTGAGGTGTAGATTGGCCCTAAAGGGGATGTGACAGTCAATTCTCAAGTTCTTTAAAAACAGATGGAGCATCAGTCATTTTCTAAACAACCCTGAGAGGAAGAAGACTAGATTGCAGATGACAGTGAAAGAGGAAGCAGAGAGAAGACAACAGGATAAGGGCCTACATTAGTTAGATGTCTTGTTGCTGCTTCCTGACAGATTGATTGAAATAGTTTAAAGTTTTTATTTGTACCTGGTTCAAAGTCTCTGTGGTGCAGACAGAGTCTCCAGCCTTGCTCTCCTTCCAGCACTGGAAGCATCTCTCTGTAGACCCAGGCCTCATCGTGAATGTTGTAGGAGACAAAAGCATCATAGTGGTGACGAGTGCCCTTCTTTCTCCTCTTCTTATCGTAGAGGAAGGCCAGGAAGAGGTAGTAGCCGTAGGCTAGGTGCCACCTCAGGAAGTGGTAGATGAAGGATGCGAGGAGAGTAAGCACAACCAGACAAGCGCTGGAAATGAAGCAGAGGAAGCTAGCATCTATCCAACAGGAGTGGATGTCAAAGTCCAGGAACTTGTTTCCCTGTTGGCTCACAGGAAAGGCACAAGTATACTGGTGGCCATTGACCACCTGTGTCTGGTTGTTGCTCTGCACCCATTGGTTAAAGCCAGAATTTGAGCATTCGCATGTTAGAGGGTTATCAGTCAGGTCCAGGTATATCAAGGCGGGGAGGGATTGGAAGACGGTCTCGTTAACAACCGACACCGCATTCTCACTGAGTTTTAGCCAGCTGAGAGCCAGCAGGTTGGCCCTGGCCAGGAAATCCAAAAACCTAAATTTATTGTTGGAGAGATCGAGTGCCTTCAGGTTTGGGATTGGCCAGAACAGTTCAGGGGTTAAATCTGACAGATCACTGTGGATTATCTGAAGACCCTTCAGTTGGGGGGTGTATTTAAATGTGTCTGGGTCCAATGATTTCATGAAGAATTTCTCGGTCATGAAGTACTCTAAAGATTTTAGACCCTTGAGCAGATCCGATGAAATCTCCATATGATATGTGTCATAAACTTTGAGTATGAGCTTCTTCAAGTTGTGCAAATTTGAGAAAGGTGGCTCATCATTTTGTTGAGAACTCCTCTGGTTCCAGTTAAAAGTAAGATGTAGCGTCAGAATTTCTAATTGTGGTAGTCCTCTGAAAAGCTCTTTTTTATAATAATTATGTGAAAGACTAAGAGTTTGGAGATTATCGAGTCCTTCGAAAGCCCCGTCATACACATTGTAATATGTGTCTGATTCTAAATCCAAAGAGCAGAGGGAAGACAGATTCCTAAAGTCTCCTTGCACGAGCTGTAAGTGTCCATTATTGTGCAAATTCAAAGATTCTAGTTTCTGCAAATTAACTTTGAAGGTATTCTCAAAAGCAAAAATAACATTTTCTCCAATATTAAGGACTTTCAAATTGTTTAAGTTTTGAAAAACACATCCCCGAAGTGTTGAAATGTGATTGTGGTTGAGATTAAGGTTTGTTAATCTTGTCAAATCCAGGAAGTCGAGGCAATCAAGCTCACTGATGAGGTTGGAGCTTAGATCCAAGATTTCCAGTGTGGAGAGTCCTCGCAGTGCAAGTGGCAGTTTAGACAGATGGTTACCATTCAATGCCAGAAGCCTGAGCTGTGATATTGATCTGAGTGAATGCTCCGACAGCTCAGACAGGTCATTATCAGATAAAGTGAGCTCAGTGAGCCGAGAACAAGACCGTAGCAGGTTATCATCTATGGTGCCAATTTTGCTAACAGTTGCATCAAGAGTTCTTAGAGAAGGAATTCGGCAGGCGACGTCTATGAGACCTTCCACTATCCACATATTCATGAAGATCAAATCAAGTTTTTGTAGTGAGTCAGCGGTCTGCAGCATCGCTCTGTACGCCTCAAAGCTAACAAAAGTTCCACTAAAGGACAAACTAGTTAGGCTCCTCAGAAAGGTCTTGTTTGCTACATCCCACTCGATGTCACAGCTACACTTTGAAAAGTCGAGGGACTGCAGGTAAGGAAAGATGTCTTTTGTAATGCTAAACTTTCTCAGCGGGTTCATACTTAGCTGCAGTAACTTGACGTTTGAGACGTTAAAAGGCAGGTCATCTGATTGAAAAGAGGTGAACCTGTTATACCCAAGGTACAAACTACTTAAAGTTGGTAGTTTTAGGATTGGAGCAATATCAGTAATTTGATGTAGGAGGTTCGCGCCCAGAAACACTGTCTGTATGCTGACCAGAGGCTGAAAGGCCATGGGGGAGATATACGAGATACGGTTGCTGTACAGAGACAGTAAGACTAATTTGGACAGTCCTTGAAACATGTTGTCTGTCAGGTTTGTGAGTTTATTGTCATCCATGTTAAGGGCCCTTAACTCTGCCAAGTCTGCAAAAGCTCCATCATCAATGTGTGAAATCAAATTCAATTGAAGTTGCACACTGATGAGCTTTGATAAGCATTTCAAATCTACCCGGGTGATCTTTAAAAGTTGATTTGAGATGAGATCTAGTGATGTCGCATCTCTGGGAATGTCATCGGGGATAGCAGTGAGGTCATGGTCTTTGCATGTAACCCACAGATTAGTTGCATTTTCAGAATAGGCAATCGAACAGTTTTTCAGAGAAAAGGCGAGTAAGAGATTAGGATGCAGCAGGCAGGACAGAATAGAAACAAGGAACAGAGGCCAACTTCCCATAGCGTGCATGTTGATCTTTGGGAGCAGCACTGTTTTGTTCACCTTCTTGAGTAACTTGGAGCTGAAGAATATCTTTGTTCAACTCTGCACATCAGAGGAGGGTGAAAGAAGAAGTAAAACATTACAATACATTTTTAGCCAGGCTAGCGTCATGGTTCTAGGGAGGGAAATTCTGGTCGGTCAGGGGTGAGGTTCACAATTTGTGGTTTTGATTAGATATACATGAAACTTGGTTCCCACATTCATGTTCCCCTCGGGAAGATTTTTTCTAACTTTGGTGATCCGCTGGCTTCACATCTAGCGCCACCATCAGGTCAAAATTATTATTTGTACGATAATTTAGTTTGTCACTAAATACTAAGTATATTTTAGCTTTGTGTTTAGTGCTAATTAGCAAATGTAATGTAATTAACATGGTGAACATGGTAAACAGTATACCTGCTACCTGCAGTGACTAAGTATAACCTCACACAGGCATAATGAGTACTTTAAGTTAATATTACTGGTAACACTTCTCTGCTTTTACTTGAGATTTTGAATGCAGAACTTCTACTTGTAATGGATTATTTTTACCTTGCTGTATTGCTGCTGATTTGAATATTTCTTCAAACATTGCTTCCTTTTACATACCTTCAGGTCACACAGAGCAGTGCTCTTTAAAACATCCTCAAGGTCCAAAGCAATGTCCGTCTTGGATGAATTCAATCCGACATTAGGGAGCATGGACATGAAAATGTTGGCGAACAAAGTAAGTTGCTTTAAATTAACTGTTCAGACAATCTGACAGTCATGACGTTTTTTTCTGTTTCCCGTTAAGACTCCAAATGGTTCCATACAGCCTCTTCCACAGCTTTTCTTAGCCGAGTTTGATGACAGAAAAGGACTTACCCCCACTAACACTTCACACTGACAGAGGCTGAGAGGTGAGAAGCAGAAGAGCTGTGTGTCTCTAATTCTGACCTTTAAGGAAACAGAAATAGAGGAAGTATAGTTGTAGTTAGGTTTGTGTGAAATTTGGTACAGACAAACGTGTTCCCCTTTGGATGAATCCTAATAACTTCGGACTTCTTCATCAGGTCAAGCTGTACTATGTGTTTGGTGCAAATTAGCAAATGTTAGCATGCTAACACACTAAACTAAGTTGGTGAACATGGTGAACATTATACCTGCTAAACATCAGCATGTTATTCTCATTAAGAGCATGTTAGCATGCTGACATTAGCCTTTAGCTCAAAGCACGGCTGTGTCTAAGTACAGCCTCTCACAGAGCTGCTAGGATGGCTGCAGACTCTTAGCATGCTGATATCAGCATTTATCTTTAGTCTGTAGACTCTAACCAAACATTAAATTTGTTCCAGGAATTCCATTAGATCCATCAGTTTCAGGTTTTATCAGACACCCAAACACTGCACAGTGGTTTATAATACTATGAGGCATGATTTCTCGACTGGAAAGTTATCACGAGGACAATAATTTTATTAAATACACCATTCCAAGTAATCTTCCAGGAATGTGCATCTTATTCTATTTGAATGGCCAACGCAACACCTTGCTGCATGATGTGTAATTTTTTCTCATATATAAATAAATGAGCATGTTGTGTTTTTTCACACATTGCTAATGTCACCCTGAACACGACACAAGTCTCTTTTAACGGTTGATATCCCATTCAATCTTTTTATGAATAAAGAGAACAAAAAGTATTAGTAGGGGAACAAGAGGACGACCAAGAATAAAAAGGAGAGGGAGGTTTAAAAAATGAGGGAGTAGGAAGATGAAGATAAAGATGACGATGGAAGAGAAGGTTTGAGGAAGAAGAGGGACTGAGGAATTAGAAGAAGTAGGAAGAAGAGGAAGACAAACAGAAGATTAAGAGGACGACGAAGACAAAGGCAGACAAAACAGAAGTACAGGTGGAAAAAGGAGGAGAGAAAACATGATGATGATGATCTCCTCCCTCTCTCCCTCCTCCTTTTATTTATTCATAAATGCATCCTGTGGTAGAGCACCGAGGAGGGACGAGCGAGGGAGCAGCTGAAGCTCTCCTCTCTTACTCGGCAGGCGGTCGTCAGACACCATGATGGGATTTCCACCATGGACCACGCCTCTGTTGACCGACGCTGGTGTCCGTGGACCCTGAAGAGGTATGTAGAGACAGAGGAGGGGAATCAATGAAACGTAATGACTTCAAGATAACTATAATATTCCTGTTGTCTGTTATACCCTTACTGACTTAATGCTGATTTGTGGTATTTACCATAAAGAAGTTACTGTACTTCTTTCTCCTATAGGATTTTTATTATTACATTCCCATTAATCCTATATTATTAATTCATTGATTTACAGTGTTATGCTTAATTGTATTTCATGTCTTATTAAATCACTAAAACATTCCTATGATACTCCTATAGAGACGTAGTGTGTTTATGGTGATTAAAAGGCATATTGCTGGCATTTCATAGGGGATTTAGATAGATAGATGTACTTTATTAATCCCAAATATTGCAATTAAATATCAGTTTAGGGATAGTTTGATGCTATAAATGTATAGTATCCTAATAAAGGTTTCTTTGTGCAGCCCACATCACAATGTTGTCTTAAAGGGCTTTTTCAATATGAGCAGTTATCTTTCATCCTTAGACCCTTGATTCAGACAAGTAAAAACATGTATTCCTTAATGACATTTTAAAAGTCATGAATGTGAATGTGTCAGACACAGCAGTGGAAAAGCAAACGAGCAAAATCTGATCCTGAGAGGATTCATCTGTTTGACAGAAAATATCTGTCGGAAAGAACAGAATCGCCAATAACTGAGTTTAGCAGCCAGGAAAATATTAAAGGTGTAACATTGATTTTCTTCATAATAATATAAGATGACATCAGAGAGTAGAATATCTTTACTATTGGAACTATGACAGATGAATAAATACAGAATTGTTGAAACATTTTGTATAGTATATAATATAATTAATTGAATTTGAATAAAATCAATTAATAATTGGTTTTTTAAATGGTATATGGTTTGGGAATTACAGTTGACTTGTACTGATCATTTGTTTTTGTCCAATCAGGTGCTGACCTTCGATTGCCAAGTTCTACATACAAAATTCTGACACTATCACCATGGAAACCTCGCCAAATGTTTCTAAATGCAGGAAGGATGTTGTTCAATCAGGCGAGGCAGGGCTTGCAGATGCCCTCGGCAACTCAGATCCCAATGCTAACTGGGGGGTGGAGCCTAACTTCAACCTCAACCTTGCTTCGCCGAGAAACCCCCGCTCAGCCACTGAGACCTTGACGCTGCATGGAGGGAACAAAACTGGCAAGTCAGCAAGCACCCTGACAACCACTGTGGAGAGAGAAGATCTGTCGCGGCAAAAAAGCAAAACTTCAGCTTTGTCTCGCTCACCAACAGCCGAGGTGTCAGTGAACAGCAGAGGCGAACAAAGGCTGAAATCCCCAAACCCCAAACATACTCCTACCCTCAGCCCCAAGACGCACACACACAGCAATATAGCAGCAAGTCCAAAACCCCACCGGGTGGAACAAACGACGAACACCAGCAGCCCAAGAACAACCGAAAGAGTCAAAGTACAAGTACATGGAGCACAATCTGCAAGCGTCTCAAACCCCAAACCACATATTGCACTGACAACTGAACTGACAACAAAGACTACAAACAAAGTAACAGTTAGCCTAAAAATGCACACAAACAGGAAGGAAGATGGTGAAAAAGAAATTAGCCTCGAGACACAGTCACCAAAAACGCTTCACCTTCCCGTAAGCCCGAGAGTTCACAATCAGAAAGGAGATATCAGTCCAAAACTGGCCGATCGAACCCCAACAGTGACAGCCAAAACGCCAAATCAGAGGGCTGAAATGGCACTGCTCAGTACCAAGACCCCTCAACCGAGTTCTCTAAGTCCCAAACCATCCACACATAGGAAAGCTTCTGGGACTAGAAACAGTAACGCATCAGGGTCCAAGGAGAATCTTGATAGTAAAAATTCAAGTGTTGGGTCTGGATCCAAAACCACTTCCAAATCCAGTTCAAATTCTAAAGCTGTGGCCAAGGACAGTCTGGATTCTAAAACTGGCTCTGATTCCAAAGCCGGTCTCAACTCTAAAACCACAATGGGCTCCAAAGATAGCCTGGATTCTAAAAGCTGTTCTGCTTCCAAAACCAGTTGGGGATCAAAGGACAGCTTAGACTCTAAAACTGGGTCCAGTTCCAAAGCCAGTCCCAATTGTAACTCCGGGATGGGTTCCCGGGATAGCCTTGATTCTAAAACTGAAATCAAAGCAAGAAAAAACGGCCTAGATTTAAAGACAGTTGTGCGTTCTAAATCTGGCATGGGGTCAAAGGACAACCTGGATCCTCAAACTCAGACTCCTTCAGTCTCTAAAGCCAGTTTCAATCTCAAAACAAGTCCAACTTTTAAACCGGGCTCTGAGTTGAATCTCAGCTCTAATTCTGATGTCCTTTCCAGTTCTAAACCTGGTCCGAGCCGTTCGACTTCTAAACCTTCTCTGGTGGCCTCTGGCTCTAAGATGGACCTTGTTGGAGCTGTCTCCCCATCGTCCTCTAGAACTGGTCTGTCTGGGTCCAAAGACAACAACCTCAAGGCCGCAAGCTCCAGTGTTAAACCCAGCCCAGATCCTAAAGCTGGTTCAGATTCTTCTAAGCCTGGACCAGTTCGGTTTAGTTCAAAGTCAGCTCTGGCAGATTTGTCTTCTTCCTTGATGCTCTCTCCTAGATCTGGGTCAGTAAGAAGGAGTCCAGGGTCTAGTCCTGGTAAAAGTCTTGGTTCTGGTCCAGCTGGACCAAACAGGGAGGTCCAGAGGAGTCCTGGTCCTGCTCCAGGTAATTACTTGACAGTACTTTCACAAACGTCTCCACACTTTGCCAGCAGTGTCGTGCCAAAGCACCAGTTTGCGAACCACTGACTCAAACAAAGATGGGCACAGGAAATGATGCCTGTTTGTGTGGTAGCCGTGTTTGTTTGGGTCAAAGAATAAAGAGACATCTTGTGAAATGGGTTCAAATTCTACTTCACTGAACAACATTAAAACATGCAGTAAGGTTTGTTAAAAATGTTATCATATTGATAAAGACATGAAAGTGTTTGTGTTAATGACGGCACATACAGTCCATAAAATATTTTAGTTTCTCTTATATTTATCACAAAATACACACTAAGACAGACTTTCCACATTTAAAGACATCAAAAGTTATTTAGAAAATTGTAGAAAAGACTAAATGAAGTGTAGAATAAACAGAATAAGTCATGCTCTTAACTTCTCAGTCAGTCTATTTCCTAATATTTGCTTCTGGTGTGATTTCAGGCCCGCTGCCTCTGGCCACCTCCAGCCCCAAAACCAGAACCCCTGTTGCCTTGACAACGAGGGGAGGATCCACACCAGAGCCTACAGCACTTGGATCTGTTGCTGTGGAAACGAACCACAGCAGCACACCCCATAATACCAGTCTAACTCGGGGTCTCACCTTTGACTCTGTCACCAAGACATCTACGAAAACGGGTGCTGCAGACGAGGAAGAACATTTGAAGCCGCCGGAGAGCAAAGTGACAGCTGTAGGAGGACCGGTGGTATCCCAGGGGGCCGTGCGAGCGGAAGATGTGACTGACAATGCAGGGTGGTCGCCAGGAGATAGGAGGATACCAGGAACCACGCTGAGCAAACCAAGTCGCCTGGGAAATGCAAATGCCATCACTGGTGGTAGCAACATCCCATCGTCAAGGGCAACGGGTGTGGAGAGTAAAAAGGAAGAGAAGAAGCAGGAGAGGGGTAAACAGAAAGATAGTATAGGGAGTTCTTCTTCTCTCTCTTCCTCATCTCCCCTCAATCCTCTTCCTCAGCCTTCCACTCATCCAACAAGCTCCAAGAGAGTAAGGGAGACAGCGACCATGACCGACCCCAGTGAGAGGCTCCATCTGTGGGGAGGAGAGCGGAGAGAGGTGGGCATCCAAGTGGAGGTGGAGGTGGTCGAACGCTCGGCTTCCACCAGCACTGGCCTGCACAGAGGAGTTGCCACCTCCTCTCTGATTGGCTCTCCCAGCTGTCAGTCAGGTAGTTTGACCTCGCAGATGGGTTCATCACTGTGCTGCGTCCCTGCCGGCCAGCCGCCCTTCCAACATGTCTGCAAGATTGACATCGAGCTGCGCAGCCAATCAGTGCTTCCCTCTGTTGTGACTGACAAGGCTAGTTCCCTCCCCGCCTGTATGCGTACATTCAGCTTCCAGCAGAGCCCCGCCCTCATGTCAGAGGAGGAGAAAGGGGATGACAAAGTAGCAAGTGAGCAAAGCAAGGAGGAAGAGGATGGAGAGGAAAAGGAAGAGACAGTGAAGCCACAGGAGGTGGCGTGGGACAAACAGGGGATGACGTGGGAGGTGTACGGCGCCTCTGTGGACCTGGAGTGCCTGGGCACGGCAATCCAGTCCCACCTGGAGTCAAAGATCCGGGAGCAGGAGAAACACATCACGACTCTGAGGAAGTCCATCTGCTCCAACAGCAGCTTCAGAGGGCGTAAGATGAAGAAGAGGAGAGGAGGGATTCTGGGATGCTGCAGGAAGGCGCCTGCTGTGGCAGACTAGAGTTAAAATCCTTCTTACACCAGACTTTAAAACACAACTGTATGCAGATAGGGCACATCCTGGGTAGTTTAACACATTATGTCTGACAGGCCTGCATGTGTTTCACCAGAGTTTAGGGGTCAAAGGTCAGGTTGTTTGAGATATCTGTCTGATTTAATATGTTTTAATTTGATACTTGATAACTTCAAATAGAATAGCAATAAAACCCTTGTGCACACAAAACAGACTAGTGGGCGAAATAACAAGATTCATAAGTTTCATGGTAACTGTATTTTATTTTGAAGTTGTCGTCATTATTCTTTTTTTTTTTTTTTTTTTAAAGGTTCTGACAGGATCAAATGTGGAAGATGTTTGCCAACACCAGAGGAGCATTTATTCTCTAAAGTATAAATATAAAGCATTAAAATTACTAAGCTGTAACTAATATTATTTTGTAAAAAAGGAAATAATGTTTTCAGAGTTTGTGTCAGTGTTTGTTTGTTTTTTGTTTTTAAATATAAATGTTTTATTGAGGTTACTGAGATTTTATTTTTGGATTCTGGTAAATAAATGTATTTCAAGAAATTGTTCCACATTTTATTAATTACGCATATTTGCTTTCTTTTTCGAAAGTTAGCTGAGAAGATTGATAACCACTCTGTCAAGTGTCAAGCTGAAGCCAGGAGGCGATTAGCTTAGCTTAGCATAAAGACTGGGAGCAGAGGGAATCAGCTAGCGTGGATTTGTCCCGTTTGTACATTTCTGTTTGTGTACAGATCAAACAAATGAGAAGGCGTATTTTAACTAGCTGTTTCTAGTATTTATGCTAAGCTAGTCGCCTCCCGGTTCCAGCTCCATACTTAACAGACCGACATGAGTCTGATTTAGAGATAGAGAGCGAATAAGCGTATTTCCCAAAATGTTGAACTATTCCTTTAACTAACAAACAGATTCTGATTGGTCAGGATTTCTCTGGAATGGAAACGTGATTGATTTGATATTTCAAGGACTAAAGCTGATCTTTGTTTGTTTTGTCTGTTGGTAACATTACTGTTTTTTATTAGCTACTGAAATAATTTAAATGTTATTGTAACACTGTTTATTCTGAGGCAATAGTACTGCTACCTCTCACTTCTATCAAAAATAATTCAACTACTAATACCACTCATGGTTCTGTTACTTAAATTACTTTTACTTCTAGTACAAATACTCAGTTATTGGCGATTCTGTTCTTTCCGACAGATATTTTCTGTCAAACAGATGAATCCTCTCAGGATCAGATTTTGCTCGTTTGCTTTTCCACTGCTGTGTCTGACACATTCACATTCATGACTTTTAAAATGTCATTAAGGAATACATGTTTTTACTTGTCTGAATCAAGGGTCTAAGGATGAAAGATAACTGCTCATATTGAAAAAGCCCTTTAAGACAACATACTTCTAGCAAATACTGCTCCTTACAGTCGTGTCAGACGACGATATGTTGCAGTATTAGTACAGGCGGTTCAGTATTGTGAGAGTCAGTCATATTTGTGTACTTCCAGTTTCAAACAGCAGTGGTTGTTGAAGTGGAGCAGAGGACAGCAGCTCTCTACTCTTCACTGCTGGTAAATATTTCATCCATTTCCTTTTTTTACGAAATGCTGCACAAACCACTCAAGCACTCGGGAAGTCCAGAAAGCCAAGAGCCTGTCTTTTCTTTCCCTTTCTTACCTTTTCTACCTTTCCTTTGTCCTTTCCTGTTATTTCTTTTCCTCTCCACTCGTCTTTTCCTTTATTTCCCATCTTTTTCTTTCTAATCTTTTCCTTTCCTTTTTTCCCCTTTTCTTACCTGTCATATCTTTCCTGTCTTTTTCTTTATTGTCATTTCCTGTTGTTTCTTTTCCTTTTCTTTCCAGTCCTCTTCTTTGCTTCCTCTCCATCTGGGTCACTTCTCTTCTGTCAGTAGACATTAATTAATGCAGTAGCAAGATTTTACTGACGGGGCGACACAGACAGGTTTTCTGCTTTATTAATATACTGTTTTGGTTTGTTTGGTGCCATATTGTGATGTATGTAAACACAGAGATGTATTGTCGTCATCTTTCGGTTTCTCTCATGTCGTCATATTTGAGGCCCCAGTGGGAGTTCATGTTCTACTTCCACCAGTGCATCGTGTGAACTTTTAGTACATCCCTCCATCTTCACTCTTCGTCTCTCCCCCATTTGCACACATTTCCTCACCTTCTTCATCTCACTTCCCCTCTGTTTTCTCTCCATATATCTCAGCTCCTCCTGTAGTGGAGTCATGTTGTTGATGGAGCGCCGGGTTGCTTCCCTGAATTATTCAGAAACATTAAAGTCACGCTCATGCTAACAACAGTTTCTCCGCCATGTTTTATTTAGTCTCAGATACGCAGAGGGGTGCACAGACACACATTTCAGTTTGGTGCTTATGTTGTTTATTAAAGTGTTCTTGAAATCCTTTTAAAATGTGTCATTTAGACACAAAATGTTAAATATGTGCAGGACCTGATTAGTTTGCATTGGTTAGGTTAACATAATCGGTCAGTTTTATAATCAGAAACGTGCACACGTGTAGCTTTACAAATCTGATGCAGACACATGCAGAAAGTCTTGAAGCCTCTCTTATCTGTTATAGGAGTAGGTTGGGTTTAATTGACCAATCAGAGAGCAGGTGTGGAGCGTTGCCGGGGAACATCTAAGAAGTCTTGTCACTCTTCTTCTGGTCTTCGTCCGCCCGAGCTGACATGGACATAATGAGGTGTGTAAGAGTTAATATTTATATAAACACATGTATGGATGTCTCCGTGTGTGTGTTAGTACCTTTTAACAGCGATCCAGCTGACATCAGACTCTCCGTCCACCCGCTTGTAACGTTTGTAGAGTCATATTGATACCTGAAACACAAACACAAAGGAAAACAAAATATTACATGGTGATTCTGAAATTACATAATATTATAAAACGTTACATTTTCATAGGATCTGTATCGCAAATTCAGTAGAAAAAAATTCTGAATTCCTGAATTCAAAATGTTACTCAAGTACAGAAGTAATGTCAGTATTAAAAGAACTCATTATTTTTTAGTTTTTCCCACTGTGACGTGTCAGTTTGTTCAGTGTGCAGTGTTGTCAGCTGGTCTGTAGAGGGAACTCTAAGATCACAGTAAAGAGCTTTCACCGTTATTACATTGTTAGTCATGGTAATGTTTACTACATGAATGGGATTTAAAACGTAATGAATTTATCTGAATAATGATGTAGTATTTGGAGCACATAGGAGTTTTGTAATAAGGAGCAGCAACTAACGTCTCATCATTGATAGTCTGATGAAGACGTGCTTTATGTCAAAATGTTATGATTTAAAATAATTTTATAAATGTGTCAGCTGTAAGTAATTAACATTAATTCTGTGAGGAAAAAAACACTAATACTTTACACAATGAGCTAAATATTTTTCTATAGAAAACTAAATTTAATCAGAAGTTTACTTTTCTTTAGCTGAAAGATTTGGGGAAAAAAAGATTGATTCTTTATGTAGAAACAAGTATTAGTGGTGGAAGAAATATTCAGATCTTTTAGAGTAAAGTAGCAATACTAGATTGTAAAAATACTCAAGTAGGTTTTTACAAGTAAAAGTCCTGCATTAGCTGGTAAAAGTGGAGCAAACTTTACTTTAGCCTATACTGTTGGGTAGCTTAATGTGTAATGACAGACTAAAGCAAATGTAGTGGAGTAGAAGTATAAAGTACTGTAGCATAAAATGAAAATACTTAAGTAACGTACAAGTACCTCAAAATTGTACTTAAGTGCAGTACTTGAGTAAAAGTACTGGGTTACATTCCACCACTGAAATGGCAGGTGATTTTACTGTTAGACATACAAGATAAAAGTAATATAACGTTATCGTCGTAGCTGGAATTAATGACATAGCGCTTTTACTTACGACTTAGAGTGAAAGCGTTACAAGAGTTACTACTACTAGTACTACTACTATCACTATAGTCACAAGAGTTTGTTTTACTTATAAAAGTGCAGAGAGAGAGCCTCCACCTTCCTTCTTCGTGATCCGGCTTGGCGCCAAAAACAGTCTCACCCTCTCCACGGTGTTCGGCGATGACGTCGGGACTTCGTGGATTCTGATTGGGCGGCTGCGGCTCGGTTTAAATCCCCGAGCCCCCCCCCCCCCCCCAGACCTCATCGGCCACAGCGCGAGGGCGACTGACGGCTCGAGGCAGCTGCTGAGACACCTGTTGCCACGGAAACAGGACCGGCGGGAAAATCACCAATAAAAAGAAAATAGAACAAGGTGAGTTTTTACAACCGCCATTTTGACTTTAATGTTCTGTTAACCTGTGCGTTAAAAGTGATTGTTTTAAACAAACGACAGCCCTACAATGAGTTTGTTGTGACTTTATTATACATTATAATTTTCTATAAATCCGTTTAGTGTGTTTCAGTATGGTATCTTTGGGTATCTTTTGATGCAGCAGGTCTTTTGTAAAAGTGGCAACACCAGACCAAAGCACTTGTACCAAAATACTCCATTACAAGTAAAAGTCCTGCATTGAAAACCTAAGTATTATCAGCAAAATGTACTTAAAGTATCAAAAGTAGCTTTTTACTGTTGTAGTTGGTTGAAATGGAGCTGATTTGAACAAATGTATATAAGCTACTGTTGGTAGTTTAGTATATTTTATGTACAAAACATATAATGAACTTATAAAACATGATGCATCGTGATCATGTTTTGTATGTAAAATTTTAGTCTGCAAAGTAAAGAGGTCAGATAAATGTAATGGAGTAAAAAGTACAATATTTCCCTCTGGATTGTAGTGGAGTAGAAGTATAACGTAGCATAAAATGGACATATTGTACTCAAGTAAAGTACAAATACCTGAAATTTGTACTTAAGTACAGTACTTGAATAATTGTACTTAGTTACATTCCACCACTGTGTATTTGCTATATCAAAAACACCGGAGATACAGTATGTTTTTAACTGTTTTCAGACTTTTCTCATATTTATTTTCTGCAGTATGTTTTGGGTCTGAATAATCTAATGGTATTTTAATAAATATGTGTGTGATTGAACAGCATAAATTATATTTTAAAATCTGTTCCAGAAAGGGATAATCTATACAGACAAGAAAGAGGATGATGTGTTGTTATCTCGGACTTGTATACTACATGTCTGTCTGCGTGCTTAGCCTGTTGATCTGTTGGTGTGCACTCAGATATAAGCATTTGCATTGTTATGTTTTGTCAGCAACAAGTGGTCACATGTGTTTCAGTGTGTACACACTGATCTGGAGTGCCATGTAAAGGTTATACTGTTTGCGTAAGTTTAACCTCTCTTACGTGTGTTTCGTGGCTGGAGAGGGACTTGAAATCCAGATATATCAGCAGTTGGTGACGTACTCCATGTCATTAATATTGATTACCAACACAGCTTTATTTACTCTGGCAAACCACTTTACACTGAAGGCTTGGCAAAAGGTAAAGCCTGCGTCACAGGGAAATGGGGTAAAAGTAACTTCAGAGTTATCTATAATACAGCATTTTTGTGTTTGCTTGTTTGATTTTAAACAGTTTTATTAAACCCCCCTGGGTTGCACCTATCCTTCAAAATAAAAGCTCTAGAACGCTAATAACTCAAAAAACCCCACAAAAAATGTGTTATGCTAAAAAGGCGTCTCTTTGGAGCAAAACTCTCCTTTTGAAATGAAGTCAGACTCAGTATTTTTAGAGCCCGGCCTGGTGCGTTTGTCCTACTTGTAATGGATAGGAGGCGGCACACTGCTAAGACACAGCAGGAGATGGAGGGCTATTTGTAGAGTACACTCACTCACACAGAGATGAGGAAGGTATGATAGAAAGGAAGGTAGAGAGAGAATGAGGAAGATAATCCTTGTAAATGTCAACCAGCTTGAAGGATTACATTTCTAAATGTTTCCAGCAGCTGACCGACCGTCTCTCTCCTTTTCCTCTTCCCTGTCTCACTCTGTCTCTCTTTCTCGTCACCATCTCACATCCGAAAAACTGACCCAGAAATCCAGAAAATATTACAAATTTATGGCCTTAATGTGGGTGCAAGGAGGGATCTTTTATTCTTCTTTTTCATTTAAATGCTTAATTTCAATGCCATTAATCATTTAGGTAATTTATCAAGCAAATATGCTAAATATTAGCTGATTCTAGCTTCTCAAATGTGTGGATTTGCTTTTCTCTGTTTTATATCGTTGTAAATTGAATATCTTCTGTCTGACAATAAACGTATATTTCAGAAACCCGCTGCCCGGCCAGGTGTTTCCTCCTCAGCTGTTAAAGACAGTCAGCCATGTCGTCTGCAGTGCTGCTCAATCTGCTGCGTTGTGGTCGCTCCACCATCGCCAGACAAGCCTTCCTCGCCGTACGCTCGCCACCAGAAACCTCCACAGCTTCTGGGCAGGTGAATCTACAGTACACACGTGTGTTTTTGTTATTGATTCACACCACAAAATCAAACCACACAATGCAGCTTTTTGAAGATTAGAACAGAATTTCAATCCTTGCTTTATTAAATTAAACATGTTAACAAACGCACATCCTCTGGATTTTAGTGATACAGAACAATTTGATTCTAAATCAGAATTAACCTTGTGAATTGTCTGAATGATGGCCTGCAGGTGGGCGGGGCGTTGTCCGGGTTGGTGGGCGTGCGGCGGGCCAGCGGGACGGTCCGCTTCGACAGCGACGGCAGCGGCCGGCCAGTCACCTGGGACTCATTTGGTATCTGGGACAACAGGATAGAAGAACCAATACTGCTGCCCTCCAGTATCAGATATGGAAAACCCATTCCACAGGTAACTGGATGGGTGGATGAATGGATGGATGACTAGCTGGGGACATGGTTAGATAAATGGATGATGGCTGAGTAGTTGGATGAATTAATTAATAAATGGTGGATGGATGAGTAGTTGGCTACATGAAGGATAAGTTAATCAGTAAATGGATGGATTAATGGATGAATAACGGATGAAATGATGAGTTGACTCCCTCTCTCAGGTCAGTCTGTCTCGGGTCGGCAGTGCGTCTGTTTTGGGTCTCAGGAAGCAGAACGAGGACCGTCTCCGTGTCGCCCGTATCCATGACAACCTGCTGTACTTCGCCGTGTTCGACGGCCACGGCGGCCCGCACGCCGCCGACTACTGCTACACCTTTATGGAGAAGTTTATCAGGTTTAAACCTCTAAATATTACAGTATTTTTATTTCACTTTATTATTTATATAGAAATGTCATTTTGACTGTTTCATTATATAAAATTAAAAGAATTATTGATGTTTTTGTGCAGAGATGCTTTGGAGGAGGAGGACGATCTGGAGAAAGTTTTAAAGAAAGCCTTTTTAGATGTTGACAAGGCTCTACACACACATCTCAGCTACTTTAACAATGGTGAGACACACACACACACACACACACACACACACAAACACAAGTACAGAGGTAGTACATGTACTAGACGGTACATTTTGTGAGTACACACTGTATTAAATATTACATATCCATCAAGTATTGATCCCTCTCTCCCTCTGCAGCTTCCTTCCTGACAGCTGGCACCACGGCGACGGTTGCTATGCTGCGTGACGGTGTGGAGCTGGTGGTCGGCAGTGTTGGTGACAGCCGGGCGATGCTGTGCAGGAAGGGACGAGCCAGCAAACTCACCAAGGACCACACACCTGACCGCAAGGACGAGAGACACAGGTACACACCGATAATGATGATGATAGTACTTCTACTGCAGCTACAAGAGTACTTTTAATAATATACAGTTTCCTGTGGAGACTCAATGTGTTCACTATTAAACACAGACATTATTAAATGAATAATCGTATGAATAAATACAAACACAATCACCATGAAATTGTAAAGAGTTAAAGATGAAAAGTGGAATTATGAAATAAAACAAATACAAATTGACCTGCAAAAAACTCTTTTATTGTGAAAAGAAGCAGGATGAAATAACATGTCATTAAATTGAGCTGAGTTTTAAAGATTTATTGGATTTTTTCCCCCACAATATCAGTTATAATTTTTATTTGATCTGTATTTATTCATATAATTATTTTATATTTTCTTATTTATTTATTTAATATTGAACGCACTTATTGTTGTAGATTTCCTGTTACTGTCACTGTTACAGTTACTACCAACAGCAGTATCATTACTACACATATTCACATTAGAACGACTACCTTACTACTATTTACTTACTATTACCACGTGTACTACAAAAACTACTAGTACTTTTATGACACTTGTTGTTGCTACTACTGCTTGTACAGTTACAATTATGTGCACAAGTTCTTTTACTAGTATTAGTATAAGTACCGTCACTGCAGCTTTTACTTCTTTTTACTGCAGTTGAATAAGAATATCCATATTACTACAGTTACTTCTACTTTTATTTATTGTATTACAGTTTGTTGTTACTTCTGCAGTACTATTACCATTACTTTCACTACTAGAGTTAATAGTTGCCATAGTATAATTACTACTGAAATGTTATACTGTACATCAGAACTTCCTACTCGTACTGAAGATTTTACAGCTGCTATCACTGTTACTACATTTACTACTAATAAACTAGTAGTAACAGTATTTGTACTGCTGCTAAAGGAGGATAAACATTCTGCAAACAGGTTAGTTCTTTAAAATCTTCCCTTTTTTTGCACTTAATATAGATAGAAATAAATAAAGTAGAAAAGTAAGATTAAAAGACTCATTAGTTTAAGGTGTGCTCGTGTGTTTACATGTTGGCAGCTGAAAAGTGGTGCATTCATATGAAGTTTTGTTGCAACATGGAGGACAGTTAGAGCATTGTTCTGTGTTTAAGAAACCAAAGACTGAAGTGGGAGTAATATTACTACTGAGCTTTTTCTTCTTCCTCTTCCGTGTACAGAATTATGGAAATGATTAATGAGAACTCTGGAAGGTTTCTCAGCATGGTGACCCACAATATTAGAAACGTTTGCAGAGAAAATTCTTATGATTTGGTCAAAATGAAGGTAAACGTCCAACGGTGGTTCTTGTCCAGAGTGGACAGTGCAGACCGTGGAGCAGCAGAGTTCAGGTTTCCCAGCAGCCGATCAGGTTATAAATAGAGAGTACAGTATGTTGGACTGGCAGCGAGTCAGTGCCTTGCTCAAGGACTCTCCTGCATCCGTGAGGTCCGGTTCATCCAGTCAGTCCATGAAATTAGGGCAGAGCTGCGGGTCGACAGGTTTTGGGTTTCCCTTCAGCTCAAAGCAGCTGATGTTATGTAACAGAAGAACGAGGCTATATTTAACTCTGGACGTCACCCAAACACATGTTAACACTTCAGCCTGTGGCCCACAGACACATAAAGTCAAAGTCCTCAACTGTCACTGCTGTGTCTTTAAAGTACAGTCATCTAAATGTAGTTATGAGGATCGACCCACTACAGAATTTAAAAACAGGAGCCGAACCTGCAACCACTCAGAAACTGAAGGATGGGTCTTTAATTACGCCAGACAGTAACTGTGTGCAGTATTCAGACTCTTTACTGAAGTAAAAGTACAAATATCACACTGTGAAAATACTTCACTACATGTAAAAGTCCTGCATTTTAAACCTTAAGTAAAATGCATAAAATGGGAACACTCAAATAAAGTACAAGTACCTCAAATTTGTACTGAAGTAAATGTACTTAGTTACATTCCACCACTCTGTGTGTGTGTGTGTGTGTGTGTGTGTGTGTGTTCAGGATCCAGAGGTTCGGCGGCTTCCTGACGTGGAACAGCGTCGGTCAGGCTAACGTTAACGGGCGGCTCGCCATGACTCGCAGCATCGGAGACTTCCACCTGAAAAGCAGCGGCGTCATCGCTGAACCGGACACACAGCGGCTGACTGTGAGTCCCGCTGAGGATACACGATTTTTAGATTAAAGATTACATTCTGCTCTCTGCTGACCTCTTCTCCGTCTGTCCCTGCAGGTCCAGCACGCCAACGACACCTTCCTGGCTCTGACCACCGACGGCATCAACTTCCTGCTGAGCGACCAAGAGATCTGTGATGTCATCAACCAGTGCCAAGACCCCACAGAGGCTGCTGATGTCATCGCTCAGCAGGTACTCAGAAATCTCTCTTACTGTCGCCTCTCTGCAGCTGTGTCTCAATTCAGGGGCCGAACCGAGCGTTGTTAAATGAGACGGTCTGGTCTACGGAGGATTTCATGTTTGTTCCAGCTGTTGGATCCTTCAAATTCGGGAAAAGAAGGCCACATTTAAAGGAGCCTTCGAAATGGGACGGCATTGACCCCTGAATTGAGACGCAGCTTTTATCTGCTCATTCTCATTCATGACTGTTGAAAGGAATTCTGGGAAACGTAACGTAAGTCAGGTGAGTTAAAGGTGAGGGGATGCAGGTTAACGACAAATAATGTGTGTGTTGAAGGCGTTGCAGTACGGCTCGGAGGACAACGCCACCATCATCGTCGTCCCTTTCGGAGCCTGGGGGAAGCATCAGAGCTCCACCGCCGTCTACAGCATGAGCAGAAACTTCGCTTCAAGTGGGAGATGGGCGTAGACGACACACACACACACACATCACACAGCTCTGCAGCAGTCAACAAAATGACTTTGACTTGAAGGACACAAACATTTTAAATCTTTTTTCCAACTCAAAATGATGCGTAACCAGCCTGACTTCATCTGACGACGCCCTCTGACCCTCAGTGTGACCCACAGTCGTAGCTTTAGCATTAACTTCCCTGTGTTAGCTCCCAGCTGACTAGTCAATAGTGTATATAGAGCGTATATTAATATACTGTACATACAGAGAGCTTTGCGGCAGTGTTTGTACGTCTGCGTCGAGTTGGTTAACCTGTGCGCTTTGCGTGTGCGTTTAGACAAAACATTTAACATCCCTCCTGTATTTGTTTCACGTTGACGGCGGATGTCGAGGGTTTCGCTGCCGTCGAAAGTTTAACCTCAAACTTCCAAAATGTCGACTGCCAGGTTTTCTAAATCATGTAAAAATTACATAAATGTGAATTGCCAATTTTATATTGACGAGGAATGTCTGAAGTAACCGAGGGAAACGCCACAGATAAAGAAATAAAAGCCAAAGTAAAAACTGCCAATAGCTTCACCTTCACCTTCTGTAATGATTCTGTCTGTTTCTGGTATTTTATTTCTAAGTGAAACTGTAAACAGAGCTCAGCCAAAATACCCTGTATAACTACAAGTTAGTTAATATTATGGGGGGGGGGGGGGTATAGATGTTATATTTTCAGATTTATCTCAAATTTTTGCTTTTTTCTAATTGAAATCTGGAAGTTTTTACCTCCTCAGGCCTCTAAAAGTCTCTTAAAAGAAACATCACCTTTAGTTGGACCGATCATTAATAAACCTGTGATTTGGAGTTAAAAGAAGTTATTGCTTCATTTTAAGGGGTCACAACAACTCCTTTAGACCAGTGAGGTAACAACATCCCAAAAACAAAACTGATTCAGATTTGACTGTTTTTCTTTCTTTCATTACTGGCTAAAATAATTCAGTTAAACCTAAATGTGGCTCTTGAAAAGGATGTTTTGAAAAGTGACAAGCCGACATATTGGAGGAGTGACATCAAAAATAAGTATTTTAATACAGTTAAACTGTTTTATCTAAAACTCTCTAATTGGACCGTACTGTGTGTCTGTTATCAACCGACTTGTTGAAGTGTTTTTGAACGAATCCTCCACCAGACCTTTGACCCCTGAGAGGATCTGTGTACAGGGATGAATAAAGTTTGACCTGTTAAACTTAAACTTCACTTTGTTTCTCTGTTTTCTGCAGACGTTCACATTCAAAAGTTCACATTTTGCAGATTTTATGTCACAAACTTGTGATGCTAATTCACTACCGTACAGCAGTGTACTTTTTATGTACTATTTATGTACTACAGTATATAAATATATTGAAGCAATAGTGACTGTGCTCTTCTGTTGAGAGTAAGATGAGAAGATCAATATCACTGTATCCGTCTGTTACAGTAAATACTACAGGAATGGACTTCATTTATTTATTTATTTCTGTCTTTACTAGAAGAAGTGAGCTGAATAATAATAATAATAATATCAGCCTCTAATATCTGCTAGTCTGAACATACGTGACTAACAACAACACTTAGCATTTAGCTTCATGTGTATTCTGTTAACATTACTTTTAACTCCACATGAGCAGTTTCACTTGAACATGTAGCACAGAGTTCACAACACAGCAGCTTCATGGAAAGTTACTCCTGTTTGATTGACAGCTGATTTCCCTCTGATGTCCAATAGTGTGTGTGTGTGTGTGTGTGTGTGAGAGAGAGAGAGAGAGAGAGAGAGAGGAGGCGTTCAGGTGTCAGTCGGTAAATATAGAACCTTGAGACCACAAGGTGACGCTGATACGCCAGAACTTGACCCAGAAAACCTTGTGACCGACTGCCTGCTGACCTTAAGACCCTGTTGTGATGTCAGTAACTCTGTGTGTGTGTGTGTGTGTGTCGGTACAGACCAACAACAAGTTTGAACTAACACATTTGTATAAAGAGTCATAGAAACACAGATTTCCCTGTGTTTGTGTGACTTAATTTAATTAAATAGAAAAAGTTATGTATTATATATTATATGTATATTATTATAGTTGTTATATATAATTATGTGCTGTTGTAGTTACTTCACGTCACCAGTAGATGGAGATAATTTTATGCACATTAAACACAGACTGGCGTTCAAATCCAAAAGGAAGAAATTTATATTTATATTTTTTAGTTTCAACATGGTGTCCCATGTTTTTGCATTAAATAATCAGAATACTGTTTCTTATTTCCATGCAGTAAAAACTCTTAATACAACTTAAAAAATACATGTCGACATTATTTTTGACTGCAAGAAAAAAAAGACATAAATGTGATTTCAGTTGGACTTCAACAGTGGACGAACATAACTGAGTACATTTACTCAAGTACTGTGCTTAAATACAACTTTGAGGAGTTATTTCCATTTTATGCTACTTTATACTTCTGCTCCACTACAGTTCAGAGGCAGATATTGTGCTTTTTACTGCACTGCATTTATTTGACAGCTTTAGTTACTTTGCAGATTCAGATTATTAATATAAAATACAATCAACCAATAAATGATGGTGTATTAATATTGATTAAGCTACCCAGCAGAATATAAAGTAGTTAAAATGAGCTCCACCTTCATCAGCTGCAACGTTAAAGTGATGAACACATTAATGCATCAATAATTATAATCCAATAATGTAATATATATGATTCTGCATAATGAGTACTTTTGGTACCTTATATATATATTTTGAACTACACAGCAGCTTATATATATATATATATATATATATATATATATATATATATATTGAAGCTGATACTTGTGTACTTTAAGAACTGAGTTTTTAACAGAACAATGCCCTCATCATCTTCAATAATGTAAATTATTCTCACGACCATTTAAGATAAGATAAGATAAGATAAGCCTTTATTGTCCAACAGCGGGGAAATTTTTAGCGTTGCAGCAGCCAGCAAAAGTGTCATATATAGAAATACAATAAAAATAAATAGAAAAATAGTCCTATACACAGTATAGACAGAAATAAATAATAGAGTGACTGAGTGCAGTTGTAAGTATGAACAAATAGATAAGATAAAAATATTGCACATATATAATATACATGTACATGAAAAATATTTCACAGCAACAGATGATTTAAGCTGCAGAAGTACATTTATTTTATATATATATATATATATTATTATTTATGTAATCATTATTTTCTGTAGTTAACTATTGTTGAAAGATGTTCTTGTGTTCTTGCTCCTGTAGATTTGACAAAAAGTACCCAAACACAGATCCAGGCTGTCTTTAGATCTGCCTGAGTGGAACATCCAGGTGTGACCAATCACACCTCACCTGGTTTCAGCCTAATTAAGGGTTTTGTTGAGATGTCTGCACTCTGATCTGACGTCCATGATGTTGTTTCTGTGATGCAGTTCAGACTGTGTAACCACAGTGGGGCTTGTGTTTGTGTGTTAATCATGCAACTGTCTTAATTAGTTTGAACGATCCTGAGAGGAACCAAGAAGAAGACAGGTGAGGAAGAGGAGGTGCTGCTGCTGCTGCTTGGTAAGAGCTGATCCAGTGTTTTCTGATGCCAAGTATTGTTGTTGGAGTCTCAGGTTTCCATCCTTTAAGATTGTTTTTGAACCTTGTTAAATGGCTTTAAAATGGATTTTTCCAAACTACACACACACACACACACACACACTGAGTCTAAAATAGTGTCCAATAAAATTATTTCTTGCGTGCTAGAAATGCAAAATGCAAAAAAATAAAATACTTGTAAGACATGAATCTTTGAGCAGTCATGTGACGTTAGATGCGAGTTCCCTGTCTGGTGTATTCAGTGATTCAGTTAGCTATTTTTTCTGTTACACGACGAGCAGAAATTACAGGACATAAAAAGAACAGCTTCATCAACCGTTAAACCGCCCGAGCCTATCGATCGAACTGAGCGCGTGTTTATTTATGTTTATTAAAAGGATCCTGATAGATAGATGTACTTTATTGATCCTGTGAGGGAAATTGTTTTGTTACAGCAGCAGCACAATCAACAATACTGTAAGATTAACCATAAATTCAAAGCACAATTGCAGATCTGCAGAATATCAATAAAAAGCTCTTCCTGGAGTCCTGCAACACATAACACATTACATGATGAACATTAATATAAATCATTACACATGAATACATTAAACCAATCAACACTGTTCATACATTTAGGTAGGCTAATTAAAATCAATATATAGTTGATGTTTAAAAAGAATTAGGATTATACAACTCATGAAACGAAACACGAATATTGAGAACTAGCACAGAGTTAAACCTCCTGCTGTCCAGCCTGCCAATAAATGCCTCTGCATGTTCTTTTTAAAGGGTGATTTATTTTTATGGCCATTTCAAAGGAGCGATCCAGAAAGCAGGACAATCTTAAAACCTCCAGGACCCCCCTGCCATCTCCACCACAGACCTCCAGGACCCCCCTGCCATCTCCACCACAGACCTCCAGGACCCCCCTGCCATCTCCACCACAGACCTCCAGGACCCCCCTGCCATCACCGCTGCCCCTTATACTTCACTACAGTTCAGGGGACATTTATCTGCAGCTTTACTTACTTTCAGATTTCATATACAAAACACATGATGTACTGTATGTACTACATGAGGTATTTGTACTTTACTTGATGCTTCTTTATAATTCTCCACTACATTTATCTGACAGCTTTAGTTACTAGTTAAGATTTTACTTACAAAATATCATAACAATACATCATGTTTTAGAAGTTCATCATGTGTTTTGTACATAAAATATATGAAAACACTATGAAAAATATAGTAAAACACTCACTGGGGTCATTTTTCAGCATTATGACTACTTTTCCTTTTGATACTTTGAGTGCATGTTGCTGATAATATTTTGTACTTTTACTTAAGTGAAGTTTAAATGCAGGACTCTTACTTGTAATTGAGTATTTGTATAATGTGGTATCACTACTTTGACTTAAGTAAATTATTTGAATACTTCTTCCTGAGAGGGGCTTTTAGCATAAGTAAATTTAGCTAATAATCTGTACTTCTTTCTTAAGTACAGTTTTGAATGCAGGACTTATGTTAAGGTATTACCACTGTCTCTCTCTCACCCCCGTACGAGTGTGTGTGTGTGTGAGAGAGAGAGTGTGTGACACACTCACTGCTGCCCTTCTACCTACTTCTGTTATCATGCCTTCAGTCATAAAACAGGGCTTAACACACTGAACACACTGCTCTGTCTCTCATTGATCTCTGCAGTCGTGTCCTGGATGTCCGTCAGCAGCCGAGCTCGCAGGGATTTTCTGGCTTCAGCAGGTGAGCGACGGACTCTTCATGTACTGCATGTTTGTATGAAGATAAATCTGAAGTCTGGATGAGATTCATCCACGTCACGTTCACGTACAGTAAGGAGGTTAGAGCGTCTGTGACTGAACAGTTTTTGTTTGTAGAACAGAAATAGGAAGTGAAAACATAAGTTTTACTGCCTCTGACTTCCAGAGAGACTTGCAGGAAACTTAACAGTGAGGCCAGATGTTACCAGTGGTGGAAAGCAACTAAGTACATTTACTCAAGTACTGTACTTAAGTACAGTTTTGAAGTATTTTTACTTGAGCATTTCCAATTCATGGTACTTTATACTGTTACGGCACTCTGTTTCAGAGCCATACTTTTTACTCCACTACATTTATCCGACAGCTGTAGTTACTTTTCAGATTGACATGATGTTTTTGTTAAAGAATCAGTGGTTTCCAACCTTTTTAGCTTGTGACTCTAAATAAACTGTGTTGGGGCTCCTCATCAAAGTTCAGATGTCTGTAAGTTGTTAGCAGCTCCGCCAAAGAGACATTTCCCCTCTAAACCAGTCACATAGTTTTATTTAAATAACTCTTCAAGGCTCAAGGAGGTCAAATTATCCGATATTTCACAAAAACATTTGAGGAAAGTCACCCACCTCAAGCTACAACAGTAAAATGCTGCTTACACACTGATGCTTCAGTATTAATAATCTAATATATTATTATTATTATGTAATATATATCAGTCACAGGGGACATTTTTCCAAGTACTGAGTACTTTTTACTTTTGATGCTTTCAGTAAATTTAGCTGATGAATCTTCTGTACTTTTACTTGAGTAGGATTTTGAATGCAGCAGTTCTACTTGTAATGGAGTATTTTTACATTAATATATTAGTACTTTTACTTAAAGGATCTGAATACTTCGTCCACCACTGGATGTCACAGACAGCAGAATACTCCACTGAGCAGATTTACAGCAGACTGAGCCTCAGTTTGCACATCAGCAAAATTGTAAGAAACCAGTCAAAGGTTGAAACTGCCGTTGCCAGAAAAACATCAGTGTTAGTTGTTTGTTGAAATGCTGAACTCTTAAGGAGGAAGGTGAGGTGTATTTGTTAGGTCAGCAAAGTGTCTGACTTTGATTTTGGAGGTCGCTGTTCGCATCTTGTTGTCTACGAACCTTTCAGCGCTGTACAGCATATCGATTAATTTGAACCTTTTCAACATCAGTCGGTGTAGCTTTCACTTTATTTGAAGGATCAAATTTGATTTATTAAGAATTTATGGATTAATTCATGAAAAAAGTTTATTAAATTGAGAAATTAGTCCATAACAAAATAAATGAATACAATGCACAAAAAAGCTTAGTTAGCTTGAAAAGGAGGCAGGACTTCAGCTTTCTATTTTCTTTTTCTTTCAGTGTTTAGTCTTCAGGAGGAGAGGTAGAGGATGTCGGAGAGCCGAGTGATGAAGGATCTTGGGCTGAACGGAGCCTCAAAACACCAGGTATCTTCTTTCCCTTCTTGATGAAAACATCACACATTTTGGATATATGTCAGTGTAGCTCTGTGTTTCTTTTTGGGGTGAATTAACTGTTTTGTTTCAGTCTGCAAGTTCGGACCAACAGCGACATGGCGCCACCGTCAGCTTTCACAACATCCACTACAAGGTGACGCAGGGAGGAAGCTGCCTGTGTCGGAGGAAGCGTACAACCAAAGACATCCTCATCGACCTCAAGTGAGTGCACTGAAGTTTCTTAAACTACGACTCTGTGGTCTGATACCTGACACCAAACCAAATCCTGTCTCTCTTCAGCTGTCACTAATTATATATATATATATATATAATATTATATTATATAAAAACAGATAAGCTGCGTTAAAGTGCATAAACGTGGTCAAGCAAAGATGTTCCTAATATCAGGTGCAGATGCTCTGAAGATGAACTCACCTGAGGAAAATACGAAGATGGCAATCTGTTCTTTTGGGTCGAGAATCCGAACTCCGTCGTACTCGGTTGTTCAGTACATGTTCGAACAAAACTTCATCAGCAGCTTTTGTTTGACTTCCTGTCTTATATAAAATAGTTTTAGACACTTGTAAGACAGGAGTCGATGGTACAAATGTCTCTTTTAATAAACTGAACTTATTGTTCTGTTAGCGACTGAGCTACATCCGAGAGCTTTTCTTTGCCTCTTCAATGGCTCTTTATTGAATGAAATAATGGTCAATCCTGGGAGCAAAATGCCAGGAAACGGTACAGAGAAAATAGAAAGATGCTCTGAGAGCTATTGTTACGAGCTAGCGCTATCATGTTCCCAGCTGGCTAGCTACAGTGGTTACAGTGGCTTCTAGAACTAAAAGGACACGCGGATGAAATTTGCTCCGTTACTTTTCTGGCGTAACCTTTAGCAAGCTTGTTAGCTTGGTCGCTAACGTGACAATAAGTTCACACAGTGATTACTGCTAACGGTGCGTGTGAAGTATTCCTCTTTCGTGGAGCAGTTTATTCCAGATACTAGACAGAAGAGGTTGAATAAATGTGAGCAGCACAGCTAATAAGCTATGATAGCTTCCTCCATTTCGTCTCTCTCTCCAAAGGTCCAAACTGTCAGGACGGCTTGCTATTGGTCATTGGTGCAAATGTGTGCTCAAGGCAAGAACTCTGCTTGGATTGAATTCACCCCCTAAAGCTAATCCATTGATACTGGTTCTGCCATTGAAATGAATTGATTTTGCTGCAAACATTCATCATTTTAAAAGCTGGTGTGACATCAGCACCTCCAGTTCCAGAAACCGCTTCTCTACGTCCCTAAACACAGAGACACTGAAGCATGTTTCAGCCTCAGGGGCCTTTAAATGAAATGTGCTATATAAATGAAACTTGACTTTAAAGTTTGAGCTCTGGAGTTCGGGAAACTGAGGCTGCACAATCTACACGTGCAGTCACTGTGTTTGTCTACGTGCCGACAGCAGTCCACCTGGGAAGCAAACGTGACTCGATCAAGGCCCGCTTGGATCAAACGCACATGTTTGGAGGAAAAGGAAGGAAGTGTTGCTTTGTCAAGAAACTCAGGTTCCCACTCTGGCTCTGTGACAAACACACGCACACAATGGCTGTCAGCTTAAACCAACAAACAGACACAGTGGCAGGATGCTGAACTGCCTCCATACCTTTTGAAACTTGACTGAGTGAGAAAGTTCAGGGTGTTAAATTCACAGAAGCATGCTGGCCTGAAAAGATGTGGTCAAACTCTGGATTTTTGCCTCCTATAGTCTGCAGCAAAGAGGTCTCTCCGATCTTATTAGCCATGCTAGCAGTGGTGATCTAGGGACGGATATGTCAGTCTGTCTGCTGGTTGGTTGGTCCAGACTGAAAGATCCCAACAACTGTAAAATGGATTGCCATGAAATTTGGTACAAACATTCATGGTCCCCAGAAGATGAATCCTACCGACTTTGGTGATCCTCTGACTTTTCCTCACTTCTTATTTTTGGTTAAATATCTCAACAACTACAAGATGGATTCCCATTAAATTCAGCACTAGTGTCCATGTTCCCCAGAGGATAAATCGTACTGATTTTTCCTCTGGCGCCACCAGCCAGCCGGTCAAATTGTGCACTTATCCTGTGCAATATCTCAACATTTACTAGAGGGATTGGCGCAAAATTTGGTGCACACTTTCATGGTTCCCAGAGGATGAATCCTACTGACTTTGGTGATCCTCTGACTTTTCATCTAGCGCCATCATCGGGTCAAAATTTCAGTTTGTCCAATACTTGTTTTTGACCAAATAGCTGCAAAACTAATATTCCCATCAGCCTCATATGTACTTTGTGTTTAGTGCTAATTAGTAAACATCAGCATGTTAGCATCGACTTTGTAAGCATGTTAGCATGCTGATATTAGCATTTAGCTCAAAGCGCCGCTGTTCACAAGTTATGAAAATGGTCAAAGTCTTTGATTATGTATGTATGTTATGAAAAAGGCAGTCGGTCAAAGTGCAGTGTGTGTGTGTGCAGTTTATAGAGGGTGGTATCTCTGGTATTTTATTGTTCAGTGTGTAATCATTGACCAGTCTGACTCAAAGTTGAAGGTTGGTTCAGTCTCAGCAGCTCATTCAGTGTTTTGGTTCACGTGAGAACGATGTCTGTAGTCTGACCTGACGGCTTGTTGTCTAACTCAGTTTATTAAAAATTTACCATCCTTTATGACTGTGCATAGAGCATTTTTACCATTAGTTTAAGCAGGATAAACTGCTGTTATAAAAGGGATCATAGTCAGAAAAGGTCACAGATCAGATTCTTTGTAAGGTTTCTTTATTACAGGATGGTGATGGTTAAAATCGTACATTCTATATAAGGTGTCTCACACACCTGACAGCAGTTTGACAGGAGCACCTGTTTCTGTTATCAGGCGGGAAATGAAACATTTGGCTTCATATGTAGGTTAAATATGGGGAGGTGGGTGAACTCCGCTTCGGCTTCTCCACTTTTCTCCTATTAAGCTGCAGTCCCTTTTATATTTCTCTGTTGTTGTTATTTTACGTTTCGTGCAGAAAGTTTAGAGATTTGTGTTTTTATATTGAATTGATTCTCACTCTTCTGTGAATCTTGAACCACCAAATAACAATTCTAAGACTCGTGATTTTCAGTTATTTAAAACGGATCTTCAGCCAGATTTAATGCCCCCACACATTAAAACTTTTTTCCTTGAAGAGAGTGAAGAGTGCAGCTCAAAATAGAGAAGAAAAGAGGAAAAATGGAGATAAGACATTTTAAATAACAACAAAGTGCTTAAAATTAAAAACGAAGAAAAGACTAACAAAGACATGACATTAAAAATCAAAATAAATAGACATTAAAAGAAGAGACATGAAAGAAAGACAAGAAAAGGCATAAAAAGTAAAAGACAGAAAGAAAACGAGATTAAAAAATGAAAAAGAAAGGGGGGGGGGAGAATTTGCATATAAAACGCAAAACAAAACTGCAGCGTCATGGTTTCAGTGGTGAAAATGAACCAGTGTCATGTTTTATGATATTCGCTGACTAATGACCTGATAGATGTTGGACAGGGGGAAGTGGGTTTGTCAGAATCAGCAAGAAACAGTTTAATCAAAAACTGAACCGTCATTATTTACTCGGTTCCTTTTTTAGAAAGAGCTTAAAATACATATGAAGAAAAGGAAGGACGAAAGACAGAACCATCAAACCAAACTGCTGTGTCATGGTTGCAGTGTTGAAATTAAATTAGTGTTGTAACTCATGAAATTTGCTGAATAAATGACCTGATGGTCTTCGGAGAGAAAGAGGAAGTCCTGATCCTGGGAGTCAGAAAAAACACCCAAAGGTGAATCAAACTGTTGAAAAACAGCTTCACCAAAAACTGAACCGTCAAAATTTACTCAGTTTGCAAAACCACAAAAAAAAAACCCTTTCAGTTCCTCCATAAATATGACAACATGGCACCTGTAACCACAAAGTTCCCCAACAGTCACTTTTAAGAAGCACAGAAGTGAAAACGCCTCGTCATTACAATCGAGATGAATAAGCGATATGAGTATGTAGACCGTTAGCTTAGCACAAAGACTGGAAACGAGGGGAAACGGCTAGCCTGGTTCTGTCCTCCTACCAGCACCTCTAAAACACATTATATCCTGTTTGTTTAATCTGTACAAAAACTAAAGTGTAAAAACGACAAGTTGTGATTTTATGTTTTTTTGTTTTCTTCCGTTTTTTTGCTAAGCTAAGCTAACTGGCTGCTGGCTCTAGCTTCATATTTACCATGCAGACGTGAGAGTTGCAGCAATCTTCTCATAAAACTCTCAGCGAGAAAGCAAAGACACGTGTTTTCCAAAATATCAAACTATTCATTTAAAATGGCAAAGGACAGAATAAACCAGAAGTAAATCACACGGTTCACGGAGCTAAAGAGCTTTATTTGATCTGCTGCATATCTACAGGAATCATTTGTGTTGTAATGTTAACTACAATAAAAGTAAAAGTCATTTTGGCAAAATTAAGGACGTGTGCATATTTAGGTATCAAGCATGACCCTGAATCACGTTACATCTTTATTTGCACAATAAAGAACTGGTATTCTCCTTTTTAGCTTTTAAGATTTAAAATGTTCAGGAGGACAAAATTTGGTAGAAGTGGAAAGTGAGTCTGATTTTCTTTTGTATTTGATGATTTAAGAGTGTGTATTTTGCTTGAAATGGCTCCACAAAACACTGAAACTGGTGCACAGATGAAAGATTTTGCCGAAAATTATTTATCTTAGTTTTCTTTATTTTCGGAGTCTTGTGATATGTTTGAAAAGTTCAGGATCTGATTTATAGGAATTTGTGGTGTCCATGTGGGCTGGCCTCTGTTAATTTTCCCTTTCTCTCTCAGTGGGATCATGACGCCGGGTCTGAACGCCATCATGGGAGCGACAGGAAGCGGCAAGTCATCGTGAGTGTCTCTGTAAAGACAGAAGAAGTCATATGGCTGCCATCCCCTCCTGATTCAGACAATGTGAAACACAAATATGACTGCTGCTGGTCTCGTCACAGACGACACTGTTATATAGATAAAGTTATGATTATGAAGGAGCTTCTTCATGAATGAGATGCCCTGGTGTGTAAATAAAAGATGTTAATGGGATCCGTTTGTGGTTCAGGTTCCTGGATGTTTTGGCAGCCAGGAAGGACCCTGCAGGCCTGTCAGGAGAAGTTCTGATCGACGGAGCTCCTCAGCCTCCGAATTTCAAGTGTCTGTCTGGATACGTGGTGCAGGTAAGTGGGTGAGACAGACAGGAAGACAGACAGACAGACAGGAAATCTGATCTACGGGAGCCAACAGAGCGGCTTTGATTCAGGAGGGTTTCCTGGATCAGGATCAGGAAGGGAGTGCATGCAATAATAAGACCCGCTTCTTAGGCCAAGTCTGTTTCAGTCACATACACTATACATTAAAGACTAAGTCACACCACCAAAACGAAAATCTAACATGAGAAGATTTCCTTGAAGTGATCTTTTAGTTGTTAACGATGGTTTCTTGTCTCCAGGACGACGTGGTGATGGGAACTCTGACGGTGAGAGAAAACTTCAGCTTCTCTGCGGCGCTGCGTCTCCCAGCCGCCGTCTCTCAGGAGGAGAAGGAGCAGAAAGTCAACAAACTGATCCAGGAGCTGGGACTGAGCCGGGTGGCCGACTCCAGGGTGAGGAGGAAGAGAGGGAGGAAGAGAGGGAGATAAAGAAGAAAAACAGAGTGTCAAGAAATGGATAAGTCAGAAAGTGCAGCCAGAAAGAGTGATTTTAAAAAAAGGGCGACAAAAACAAAATTACCAAAAGACAAAGTGTAAAAAAAAGGGCAAATTAAAGACAGAGCCAGCAACAAGAAAAAGTAAAAAGACGAGATGAGAGAGTAAAGCAACAAAGAAAGAAACGTGAAAAAAGCAAAAGATGGAACTTACAAAAGAAAGAGGTAGAAAATAAAAAATAAAGAACAAAGGATGGAAACACTGAAAGAAGTAAAGAAACGGGCAGGAAGAAATGCATTACGTCACTGAGGGTCCTCACAAGTACAGAAGTTCAAACCTCTGTGTGTGTGTTTAGGTGGGCACCCAGCTGATTCGTGGGATCTCCGGCGGCGAGAGGAAGAGGACGAACATCGGCATGGAGCTGATCATCGACCCGTCCGTCCTCTTCCTGGACGAGCCCACAACGGGCCTCGACGCCAGCACCGCCAACTCTGTGCTGCTGCTGCTCAAGAGGTCCCACACACACACACACACACACACACACACACACACACAGACAGCTTCAGCACACCGATAAGGAAGGAAGCACTGAAGCAGCTTTCTTCATCATCTAGAGAAGTCGACCAGCGCGTATCATGGCTGCCACTTAGATTTGCAGCCTACGTGTCTCCGCGTGGCGACACTTTAACCTGTTTCTCTTCCTGTTTCTTCAGGATGGCGAACAACGGTCGCACCGTCATCCTGTCCATCCACCAGCCTCGATACTCCATCTACCGCCTGTTCGACAGCCTCACCCTGCTGGTCAACGGCAAACAGGTCACTCACATCGTCCACTTGTTGAAATACTTTTTACCAGATTTACAGTGTTTCCATCATTTCTTCTTTTGTTTGTTTGATTCTTTCCTTCTTTACTTTTTTCTTTCTTTTTTGCTGCTCGACTTTCTATTTTATTTGTCTTTTTTGGCGTTCTCTTTCATTCTTTTTATTGCTTTTTCCTTGTTTCTTTTTTTCTTTCTTTCATCTTTGTCGCTCTACTCTTATTTCTTTTCCCCTTTTCTTGTTGTAACTGTCTTTTTTTAAACTCTTGCTTTTTCTTTTTTGTGTCACTCTTCTCTTCACCTCTAGAAAACACATCAGCTGTTGTCATCTTATGTTGTGTACGGACGTTTATTAAGATAGAAATTCATATCAACTCTTGTTTTCACTCTTAATTAAAATGATCAGGTTTACCACGGCCCGGCACAGAGAGCACTGGAGTATTTCTCAGACATTGGTAAGAACATGAAATTAACTTCTTAATCTAATATAACCTGACGCAAAGGTGATGTATGTATGTAATTCAGTTTGGAACTTCATTTCCCAGGATACACCTGTGAGCCCCACAACAACCCTGCCGACTTCTTCCTGGACATCATTAATGGAGACTCGACCGCTGTCGCCCTCAGCAGCGTGGACAAAGAAGGTGTGGAAGTCATTTTAATCGAGGCATGAATTAATATAGTCCAACAGGAACCATAAATGCAGTATTTTTTCATTTATTTTTCCCCGTTTGGACGATCCTGAATGCCTCTTTCTTCCCTCCAGATCCAGGTTCAGACTCGGTGTCAATGTCCAGACGAGGGATCGAGAACAAACTCTTAGAGGAATACAGGAACTGCCACTACTTCAAAGAGACCAAAGCACAGCTGGGTAGGTGCATTCAGGACCCAAGAAAAGTGCTTCCTCAGCAGGGAGCTTTATCACAGTTCACAGCTGAGTTTCAAAACATCAACCGTGTGCAGCAGAGTGCATCTTTTGAAGACAATGTGGGTCTTTCAATCTCCCAAAATCTCCTCACGTAGAAGGATGACAAGTGCTGGAACTGAAAAAAACCCCTTTAAAACTAGAAATAAATAGAAACGCTAGACCGTAAGGTGCCAATCTACCACCAGAATTAAGATAACAACCTGCTACTTTCTAGGTTTGTTTTCTTTCAAGAATGTGATGCTTGGACTTTGCTTCATGGAGTTCAATTTAAATTTTCACATTTACTAGCACTTTACAGGTGATAGAATGAGTAAATATGAACTTCATACAGAAACTACGGTTTTATTTGAATTAATAGCAAATCAACCGTTGTCACCTCCTGTCTCTCTCAGAAAGGATAATTCAGGGTAAGCAGACGACCACTGCTCGCTCCAGAACCATCACTTACAACACCAGCTTCCTGACCCAGTTCAGATGGGTTCTCAAGAGAACGTTCCGCAACCTCATGCTCAACCCTCAGACCTCTGTCGCTCAGGTAGGAACGTCGAGCAGGCGTCCATCTTAAAAAGCCCATACTGACTTATAGCGGTCTAAAGTTTAACTGTAAGGGAATCAAACTGTAAAAAAATGTGGCCATTGTTTCAGTTTATAAACGGATGTTTTATAACATGGAGTTTGGTTGACTGCTCATCACCACCATCTTTCTCAGTTACCGAGTCCAGAAAATTCTAATTCAGCCCAAAAAATGTGTTCTGACTGTGATAAATTGAGACATCAACATCAAAATATTGAAAAAAATAAGCCGACTCTATTTTCAAAAAGAAGTTTGGGCCTTACTCACTTTTGTACAATTGGCATTTAGTTGTAGTCTAGTGGCCAAAAGAGGAACTGCAGCTTCAGATACTTAAAAAGAAGTTTGACCTTTTTTAGGAAATATTTGCTTTCTGAGTTGGATGAAAATAGCATCTCATGTCTGTCTGTTTTTTAATATAAAGCTACAGCTAGCAGCAGGTTAGCTTAGCACAAAGACTGGAAACAGGGGGAAACGGCTAGCCTGCCTCTGTCCAAAGGTAAAAAATATCTGCCTACCAGCACCTCTAAAGCTCTCTAATTAACACGTTATATCTCGTTTGTTTAATCTGAAGTGTCAGCCAGGCAACCAGCGGAGACTCCAGGAAGCTGCTGCTCACGGCCAAGTTACCGGCTGCTGGCTTTGTATATATTTAACGGACAGATATGAGAGTGGTATCGCTAGAAAGCGAATTAGCATGCTTCCCAAAATGTTCCTTTTTAAACTCTTGCTTCAACATTAATTATTGCTGACTATACTGTTTATTTTCTGTTTAGATAGCAGTCACCTTGTTCCTCGCTCTGGTCGTAGGAGCCATTTTCTTTGACGTCCAGGAGGATCAGAGTGGAATACAGAACAGGTATTCTACTTTATTCTATTGTGGGTTGATTAATTGTAATGTGTATAATTCAGTATTTGGTGCGACTTCGACAAGAGTTTTGTAACTTAGTTTTCCTTTTTTAAAGTTGGCAGCAGTATCAATAGTGGAAACAGTAGTGATAATACTGTGATGTTGTAGTAGTAGTAGTACCACCAGTATTGTAGCAGTAAAACTACTGTTAGCAGAAGCAAATTGATTACTATAAGCTGTACTAGTAGCTGTGCCACTTCTCAGTATATATAATCAAAATTACTAGATTAGTCTGTGTATTGATCAGTTTATGTTTTCAGGTTTGGCGCTCTCTTCTTCATCGTTGTGAATCAGTGTTTCAGCTCCCTGTCGTCTGCTGAACTCTTCATCTCAGAGAGAAAACTCTTCATGTGGGTTTGAGAGACACACACACACATACATATGAGGACATCATATTGATTTCCATTAATCCCCCTAACTCCAAAACCAGACCTTAATGAAACAATTCAACATTTTGAGAATTACACTTGCACACATGCTTAATCCCATTCTATTGACAAACATCTGTTAATACAGTCACATTGCGGGGACTAACTTCCCATCTGGGGACAAAAATCAGGTCCTCACAAGGTTATTAACCTTTTATTTTTGGGTTGAAGGAATGGTTCATTTTGGGAAATGCGCATCTCAACTTTCTTTCTGAGAGTGAGATGAGAAGATTGATATCAGTCTCATGTCTCTGTGCTGGAGTCAGGATGTGGTTAGCTTAGCTTAGCATAAAGACTGGGAACAGGGGGAAACAACTAGCCTGGCTCTGTCCAAACACGCCTACCTACACCTCTAAAGCAGATTTGTTTACACAATTTCTTTCATTTGTTGAACAGAAATTCAAAAGGACAATTTGGTATGTGCTAGTTGCATCCAGTTCTGTCTTTATGCTAAGCTAAGCTAACGATGTCCTGAAACCAGCTCCGTACTTAAACACACAGACATGAGACGGATATCACTCATCTCATCTCACTCAAAGTTAGGATGCGTATTTCCCAAAAATAAAAGGTTAATAACCTTGTGGGGACCTGAATCTTGTCCCCAGATGGGAAGTGAGTCCCCACAATGTGAGTAAGTACACGGACACATTTCAACATGTTTGTTTGGAGTGTAGTATGATGAACGTGTAGTTCAAACGATGGTTTATTAATAAATATTTGGTGTGTTTTATTTCTCTCTCTCATCAGTCATGAGTATATCAGCGGGTACTACAGGGTGTCTGTGTACTTCCTGTGTAAGATCCTGTCTGACATCATCACGCTGAGGACCATCCCCGCCATCGTCTTCAGCTGCGTGGCGTACTTCATGATCGGTGGGTAGGACACACACACTCTGCTATGTTGTGAGCTTTGCTTATATTATATTTACAGAAAATTGTCAACATTTTTAATAATCGAGTAATCAGAAAAATGCCAAATATCTGGTTCTAGGTCCTTGAATGTGAGAATTTTCAGAGTTGTTTTTTTAGGACTGTTGGTCGGAGAAATTAAACTACTTGAGGACTTCACTTTTAGCTCTGGAAACTTGTAATTTCACTATTTTCTGACAGTTATTGATTGAACGATACATCCAAAAAATAATCAACAGATTAACTGATGATGGAAATCAATAAAATTATATTTTCATATACTAATTTACTACATTTAAGACCATGATTTTCAGTTTATTTTTAGTTCATCCTCAAGGTACAAGTCTTAATTCTTATGTTGTGGCAGTATTTACAAAATTCAGATGGTTTAGTGCTGCTTGGATAATAACTTTAGATTATTATGTTTGTAGACATATATTTATTAAGATTTTTTTCTTAATTAGTTTGACAATTCAGGTTTGGTCCACCATAGTTTTTGCTGATGATGATGATAACCTTGGTCCTCTGATGTTTTTGTGTGCAGGTCTGAAGCCGACCGCTGAAGCCTTCTTCCTCTTCATGTTCAGCGTGACTCTGGTCGCCTACACGTCCACCTCCATGGCTCTGGCCATCTCGGCCGACCAGACGGTGGTGGCCATCGCCAACATCTTCATGACCATCGCCTGCGTCTTCATGATGGTGACGTACACACAATTAATTGACCATTGAAACTCTTAGTAATGTTAGAAACAATGAGTTCTTAATTTCAGACAAAAGCAGCTTCTCATTTATAGCCAACGATCAATGATAACTGCCGCTGGCTAGTTAATGTTAGCTGCTTGAGTTGGTTGAAAACACCTGTAACCCTGCACAACAATGAACTTAGCCTGACATACTAACGTTGGAAAGAAATGCCTTTTTAAATCTTACCTTTTAAACATCTTTTCTCTTTTTCTGCAGATCTTTGCAGGTTTGCTCGTGAATCTTCCCTCCATCGTCAGCTGGCTCGCTTGGTTAAAATACTTGAGTATACCACGATATGGCCTCAGTGTACGTACACACACACAAATCTTTCAGTTCCTGTAGCTTTAGATGATTGAATTTATATTGTCACTCATTGTAAGAGAAAGTTAATAAAGAAAATGCTTAAATATCATAGACATGTTCTTATTCTTTGCTGAAGCAGGAAAAGTATCTAAGCATGTGCAATAAGGGAAGTTAAATAAATGATTTAAAGACTAAATTCAAAGGATGAATGCTATGGAATATTATATCATTCTAGAAGGTGAACTTGAAAACGGGTTTGTATCTGTAAGCTTAGTTTTGCAGACTCCGTTTTGCGAGTCTGTTCATTCAGACACAGGCTGCAAACTCATTTTCACAGCTGCGGCGGCAAAAGTACTGACGCGCCTGTGCTCACACAAGCTGACGGACTTTTGACACATTCACCACGTGGTGTGTTTTGTAAACTGGGTTTCGCAAAAGAATCAGTATCTGCAAGAGAGGGAGGGCGAGACCTCCAGCTTCAAAAGTCCGTCAGCTTGTGTGAGCACAGGCACGTCAGTACTTTTGCCGCCACAACTGTGAAAATGAGTTTGCAGCCTGTGTCTGAATGAACAGACTCGCAAAACAGAGTCTGCAGACAGAAAACAAAATGTACAAGTCTGCAAAACTAAGCTTACAGATACAAACCCCTGTTTTCAAGTTCACCTTCTAGAATGATAATATTCCATAGAACGCTGGCATACAGTCAAATGCTTCTGCTTCACTCTGGCTCAGGGAGTGTCTGTTTTTCAATTTAATTTAACTTTTTAGTTTGTTTGCCTTTTCTTGTGGTTTTCTGAGCAGAATTCTTTCTGGACATTAAACACTAAATAAAACTATTTTAAAAGCACGGTCATGATGGTGATCTTTGTTTCTTCAGGCTCTGCAGATTAACGAGTTTTATGGGCTGGACTTTTGTCACGGGTTAAACGCCACCGTCATTCCACCTGGACTCTCGTAAGTATTGATATTTATGCCTAATTGATTAAAAAGCAGCAGGTGCTTCAGTTTGTGCCACAGTGATGGCTCCACCTGCTGGACAGCACGACACATTACTCTCCTTTTCTGACAGTTTGGTTTAAAATCAATTTAACTACAGTGTTACTCTGATTTGTTAGTGAGTCATTTAACACGATCAGCTGTTTTATTTGGGTGTCTGAACATTGAGTTAGTCAACCAGTTAAATTAAGGCTGCTGCTTTGCTGTTATTTAATTACTTATGTTAGTTTGCTAGTTTTGATTGTTTACTTATTAAAAGCATAGTAGTTAATTACCTAGTTAAGTACAACATACATCTGTGAGTTTGCCAGTTTAATGATTAGTTACTTAGATAGAAGGTGAGCATGTTAGTCAATTAGTTAGTTACTCAGATTATAGTTAAAACGTGTCAGACACTAACATCCTGTCATGGGTTGGTCAGTTACCTGGTCACTGAGGAACCTTCGTGTTGTTTCCAGGTGTACAGGGCAGGACTTTCTGGAGGAGCAGGGCGTAGATTACTCCACCTGGGGCTTCTGGCAGAACCACATGGCCCTGAGCATCATGACTGTCAGCTTCCTCGCCATCGCTTACCTGAAACTGCGCTTCATCAGGAAGTTCACATAGACCTTCGTCACCATCATCATCGCTCAGGACAGTGTTTGCTTAGTTAGTTTTAATTTACAGTTGATTCACGTGATAAAATATGAACAATAATCCTGCAGATGTCTAATACAGTAAAATAAAACATTTGTTTATGGAGACGTTGTGGCGAAGATACTAATAATTTATTCACTCCTTACTAACACTAAAGCACCTCAGTGTATTAACTATCATATTTGCACTTCAGAGCCAAAAGTGTTTTTTCTTTAAATAAAATACTGACATTGCATTCTGAATTAGTTTTTTCATTTTCAGCCAGTTTTATAAATATTTCTCCTGCTCACATCTGAGACGTTGACATTTAAATCAAATATCTCACGTTTTACTTTATTTTAATGGAAACGAGCGTAAACGACTGAGCCCTGATGCAGCTTTAACACGTAATGTGACCCTGAAAGTTAATTCTTAACCCTGGAAAAAGCAATTTGACAAAATAATTTTAAACTCAAGGTTCACTTACTGTAGGAGCTTTTTCCAGAGCTTCCTCTCCTCATCTCAGTCTTCCAAACACCAGTTATCACGTTACAGACGCTCCTGATGACACGAGGAAACTCCATCTGCTGATAAAGACAACGAGATGTGGTTGAACTGTCATATTTCACTACTGCATTTGCCTTTCACCAAAATTTAGTCCAACATATTTGGTATTTTTGCAAACTGGAATTTAAAAACAGACCAAAACTTGTCGCAAAACTTCAGTTTGAGTAGAAAAGGCTGAGAGCACAGACGGAAAACAAGACAGTCTGCAGCTCTGAGGCTGTACTTGAGCTAAATGCTAACATGCTCATAATGACAGTACAAACAGTGCAGCTGAGGCTGATGGGAATGTACCAAAGCCTTGGACACATTAAAACCTTGCTGGATGAAAGGTTAAAGGATAATCAAAGTTATTACAGTTCATTCTCTGGGGAACATGAATGTCTGGACCAAATTTCATGCTCATCAGTCCAATAGTTGAGGATCATGAACACACACACACACACACACACATGGCATGATTAGAGCACCACGGTTGACTGTACAGTAGGTGTGTGTATGTAAGCAGACACTCGCTTCCATAGCAACCGTGGCTATAAACAGTCCCTGTGTGTGTGTGTGTGATGTTTGGAAATCTCTAGTTCCAGTTGAGTAACATCAGTGCCTGAAAGGATACAGGTAGAGTCAGACACACACCTGGTGTTTGGGTGTGAGTAACTGTTTCCACTGACGCTGACCCAACAGCTGAGACAAGTAAAGACCAGCAAGTTTATCCCAGAATTTTAACACAAATCTAATTATACTGACGGTTACACCTGATGAAATCTGCTGGCACAGTTGTAATCTTTGATTTCAAAGAGTGTTTTTGGTAAATTGTAAACTGCATGTGTGTCGGAAAGGAAAGCTTGATGCTTACTGGATTTGCAGTGATTTAAACAGCACACAGGTGAACACATTATGAATCATCTGTGTTGTCGTGAAGCAGGGCGTTGCTGAGGTGTTTGATTTTGCTCCGTAAATCTTCCCCGAATTAATAAAGTTTAAAAAAGCAGCGAGGATTAACTCTGTTGCAACTCACAACCACAAACTCTGTCAGATCTGCTCAGACAAAAACTTTACAGTCTAGACATTATCCATCTTTTCCCTTCGATTCTCCTCCCTCTTTCTATCCTCCATCACCTTCCTCATCTCAGGTCTTCTTCAGTCAGCCTGCAGTCTGTCCTCCTTCAACACTCATTTCATTTTTCTTATTTTTCCTTTGCCTCGATCTTCTCTAATTTGTTCCCATTTTTCTGAATTAGCGGTTTCTCTCCTGTCGTCATGTCCTGCAGGTTAACAGCGCCGTCTGTCTTCTTCCTCCTCTTCCTCCTCAGAGTTCAGAGCATCGACTTGACTCACGGTGAGTACAAACACACGCATCTTAATCTGGAGAATCTTTGCCGCCGAATCACAACCCATTTTTAAATTTGTAGTGCAAGATGAAAAATAAAAGTAGTCTGACCTTTGTGATTATGCCTCAGCACGGTGTCTTCACGGTAGACAAACAAAAGACAGAGACAAAAGAAAAAACACACCTTAGACCTGTAATCATGAAATATGCAACACAGTCTGACAGATCAGCAGCACAGACGGCACCTGGTGACCTGCACAGATAATTAAAGCTCCACTGTTAACGAAAGGAAACGGCTAAAAAAGAGGCAAACTTTAAATCAGGGTTACGAAGGTTTTTAAAAAGCAACATTGGTATGTAAGATGATGAATCCATCAACATTTTAGGGCGATTATAGTTTCATTATCAACAAACATTAATTATTGTTCTGATTCATTAATTGCCTATAAAAAGACAAATTACCTGGATCCAGTTCCTCACATTCGAGGAGCTGTTGGCACAAAGCATGTGGTATTTTTTACTTAATGATTTATGTTATTATCCGAAATGTTTTGGATAATTTTCTTTAATTGGTTAGTTTTAGGACAATAGCGTCCCATCATGTTCAGGGTGTGTCGTCCCTCCAAGAGAGAATTAAAAACTCCTTTTGAGGACCAACACACCTGGATCAGGCTGAATTAGTTTGTGTGTGAAGTCCTTAAGTTGCTTCTAGTTGTTAGTTTCAAACTAGTGATTTACTGAATCAGGTTGCACCATTAAAACTTAAAGAACGTCTTAGCTTGTAAAACATCTGCAGCCCCGTCCAATCAAAAGTCACTGTAGTATCACAAAGATGTAACATAACGTCCAAGAATTACAGTTTTAGAGGGGAAAACAATATTAAAGTTAACAGCCAATCCTTTGTAAATGTAAGTATCACTTATGTCTGTAGACACAGAGAAATCTGTATTTCAGAGTTAGTAGTATTTATACAGAGAGAAATATCTGATTGTTGTTGCCGCCGTAATGTTTTGTAATCTGACCTATTTTTGTGAAATGTAATTTATTGTACTGCGATGTATTTACATCATTATTGAACAGCCTTTATCTATAGTTTTACTCCTCACTCTAAAACGGGTCACTGTCTGTTGGCAGTTAGTGGGTGTAAATCTCCATTTAGCAACGACTTACATTTTAACTAAGTTTCATCTTCTGAACTGGCTTCTGTCTGAGTCCTGTAACCTCCGCTTCTTCTTTCATTTGTAGAAAAATTGTATTAAATTACAGCACGATATTTTTGGTAATCCCTGCTTTTATCACCAAATGTATTAATTTCTATTGTTAACACACGACTTTGTACAGAGCACTGATCCATAGCTATATTACCAGATGTTGTTAGGAATTCTTAAGTGCAGAAAATGAATTAACACACCTTTAATTTCCCTCCATCAGCTGGGTCTCTCTCCTCTCTGCTGGATTTTGATCTTCCAGAGGTGGATGGTTCTGCTGTGGACACCTGCAGGATTTTCCCTGACAACACACCCTACACCACCACCACCACCGCCGCCACCACTACAACAACAACAACCACCACCACCACACCCATCACCAGGAAGGTAATCCCACCTTGAAGGATTAGCTGCAGCCTCACTGTGTCCCTAAACATTTAGTTTGTAGTAGAACATGTAGCTTTAGATCGATGAAAAGTGGACAAATATAATATATAATGTGCTCAGTATTAATATGCGATTTTTGTTTCTAGGACGCACGATGAATTCACATATTAGCACATTGGTTTTCTGAAAATTGGTGAAATTGAATAATTAAAGTGGTTTTTACATGCTTTCATAAGGCGAAATAGTCTTGAAATACAAGATATGTAGGTGACTCAAAAGTGAGATATGGTATATATATAATGTCTTATGATCTTAAACGTCAACGTTGGCTACTTTCAAATCTAAATTAACAAGATTAAGAGTCATAGCGGCTCTGAGGCTGTACTTTCAGCTAAATGCTAACATGCTCATAATGATCATGCTGATGTTTAGCAGGTATAATGTTTACTATGTTCACTGTTAGTTTAGTGTATTAGCATGTGGTAAAAAATATCCTGCACTTTTATTTACTTTATTAAATTAGGGGCAACATCTTACCGCACTGTAACTGCATTTTCTTGTCGATTTGATTTTCTTTCCTCTTCATAGTGTTAAACCTGTCTTGCCTTATTTAATCTCTTTATATATAATCTTTCCAGCAGGTGGTGGCCACAACCAAAAAGCCAGTCGTCCAACCACCACCAAGGAAACCAGAAACCAGAAACACTGGAACACCAATCAGGCCACAGCCGGCTCCGGCAGGACCAATCACTGAAGGCCTCCTCTACAACTTCCTGGCCAATAGCAGACGACACGCAGCTGGCTCTCTCCCAGGGTTTAACGGTTTCCTCTCTCAGCCAATGGGAGGGCTTCCTCACAGAGCTTACAGTACGTCAGATAGTGACGAATCAGCTGCAACGCCGCTGAAAAGAGCGGGAAGGACGAACACATGGAAAATAAGTTTTTCTTCAGAGGACTCGAGCGACGAGTCTTAAAATTACACCACGACATTTTGATCTTCTTTTTAGCATTTTTAAATTTGACTTTTTAAGCAAGGCTTGGTGATGGATGGAAAAGAGTTTACAGTTTTGCGAACAGTTTCTTGACAGATTAGCAAACCTGTTGGGTTAGTAATGGGTAAATGTACTCTTTAAAAAGTGTTTTCTTATCATAAATGTCAAAATAAACACATTTAGCAGCCAGTAAAGCTGTTTTTCATGAGGCCAAATGTTGTAGCTACCTGCATCACGGCTGTAATATCAGTAAATATTGTGTGTTTTTGCTATCAAATCACTTGTGCACTAAAATATTAAAAGATTTTTAAGGAAAATTTAGTTTAGTATGTATGTTAGTTTACAGCTGCTGCCATTAACAAAACAACCAATCTTCATTTTAAAAAGCTTCTTTATTCATATAATGCTCACGGGAAACAACTGCAGTAATGTTCTGTTTAACAATTATTTGAGCTGTTTGCTGCTTTAAAAAGGTGTTACATAACTTTTGATTAATAAAATATTCATACATTGTCTGTCTCTTTTTTTGACTTAAAGATGCTCAAAGGTTAACATTATTTGGTTTGACATTTGAAAAATAACCAGGTGTGAATGAACAATTTGAGGGAGAATGCTAATGTTAAACTGCCGTCACGTTAAAGTAAAGGGGCTTTAGTTTGGTGTTTGTGTGTCAGTACTGTCGTGTCCCTGCTGCTGAGGCTCTGATGGAGGACTGGAGGAAACTGGCCGTCTGTCTTTCCTCTGATCCTTCGAAGTGCCTTTGTTGCGTTTGCCTGAGAAAACATCAGAGGAATTATCTTTTACTGTATTTGGTGTAAGTATGAATAAATATTTTGTGTGTAGTGAATACCAAGAAACAATCACAGCCTTTTTACATGTTGATCACAAAATCTAAACACATTTCATATTCCTTGAATTCTGCATGATTTTTCTTGTTATAGCTAATAGTTAACATGTATTCAGGTAATGTATGGGATAGGAATCATTAGACAAAAAATGCGCTTTTATGCATTTTATAGATTGAGGGAAAGTTAAGTTTGATGTACAGACAGTGAGATAAAGTAAGGACATTTTGATGTGAAGACGCAGCAAAGTGGGGACAGTTTTTCCTGAAGTCTGGTTCATAATATCTTAAATGCCACTGATGATGAAAACTATGCTTGTCACTGATTTGAAGCCCCCAAGTCCTGAAATTTTTAGTTACTATCCTTTTACAAAATTCTGTGATTGGCCTGAGGGGAGCACTGAAACATTTCTTTACTGATTTTTGGCATTTTTAAACACTGGCTTTTGATTTGCTCGGACAGAGGCTGAATTATTAATAGGGAGTAATGAGTTATGTTTTGCTTTGTTAACCTGTAGGTACGATGGTAAAGTGTGTGCATGTTGTGTGCGTACCTTCTCTTCCTCTGAGCTCTGGCAGCACCGAGCTTCTTAGATCTGGGAAATGGATGTCTGACTTCTTTTTGGTCACTGTGATGCCACCGCTGTTACCAAGGTTACAGCGGTCGGACAGGAAGGAGCGCCCACGACTCTTCTCTGACACCTGAAAGGAGACAGTGGTTACTTTGGAAGAGCACATTCACATTCATTGTGATTCTGTTGTAAACAAGTGAAACACACACAGAGTTACCTGTGCAGTGAGCGGTCCTGTAATGTGGCTGGAGAAGGATTGTTGGGTCAGTCGACTATAAATGCCACCATGATGCTGTGGCTTGTCTACACACCTGTAATACACACACACAGAAACACATTCTACCATATGTCAAATTACACAACATTTGATTAACAATGAAGATGTAGTTAGGGGTCTAAAACCTTTGTTAGCTTTTTGGCTGCGCTGAGGCCTAAATGAATCTTAGGTACTCTTTTGCACTGCATTGTGAGGACTTAAGTACCTAAGGCTGTGCGTCCCAGGATGGAAACCCGCCCCCAGGGTGAGGTGATCACTGCTGGTACTGAAGACAGAGAAGGAAGGGATGAGGGGTGTGGAGGATGGAGGGAAGAGTAGAGGAGTGGAGGAGGGGGGAGGAGGAGGTGGTGGTGGAGAGGAATGGGGTACGCTGAAATCGAACTCATAAACGTCTGCGGTGTCCATGTTGTGAAGGACGGAGCTTCTTGTCGAAGCGCTTTGGTCTGGAGTCGCTGTAGACGTGAATGTTGTCGAATCTGAGATTGTGGATATGTTTGTTGCGTCATTCCTTTCAGGGTTGTCTCTTTTCTTTCTTGCTTCTGTAGAAAATGTAGTTTTCTGAGTCTTTAGGGCCATTGTTGCAGTGGGCTTGGTGTAGTTGCTAAAAGACCCAAGCTTTGTTTTAGGTTCTCCGATCAAAGACTTGGAGTGAGGGGGTTTCAAGGATTTTATGTTTGGTTCAGCTTCACTGTTGTTCTTTTGCTCAATATTTGAGCTTCTAGAAACCTTTGAGATTTGATTTACTAAAGACGAGGTTGTTGCACTGATGGACACAGAAAACGCTAAATCCTCTCTGTTCTCTTTATCTGAGACTTTCAGTGTTTTCAGAATAATGGTCCCTACTGACGTGTAGGTTATTGGGATTTCATTCAGCAAGGAGGTCGAGGTTGTTCTGGACTCTGTGGTGATCTTGGATTTGGAAGTGCTCTGCTGATGGACCCTGGAGGGCTCAGAAGATTCAGGATTCTCCTTGTAATCAATGTGGTTTGCATCTGTTTTGGTCGCTGGGCTCATCTTCAAGCATCCATGATCCTCACTGATGTCCTTGTTTGCAGTGTTACAACTATCCTGCAGATTTTTGGTTGTGATCGATACTTCTGTAAGTTCATTGTCTGTTGTAAGGCCCCTCGAAGGTTTGTTGGGTACACATGTGGGGTGATTTGTGGGTTTAGTATCTAAAGATGAGCCAGTTTTGGACAACTTTGAATTTGAGGTTCCTTTAGGTGGTGTTGTAGTGCTGTGGGCAGGACTGGCCTTTATAAAAACTGCGGAGGACTGTGTTGAAAGATCGGAGGTCAGAGTCTTTGAAGGGCTGGAGGACAAAGACGTGTTGTTTTTGGTCATTTTTGGGCCAGAGTTTGAGGTAGTCTTAGATGGGTTAGGGTTTGAGGATAAGACTTTTGGACACTCGGAGGTCCTTCTTTGCTCTGTGTCTGTTGTTTGTGTTGTAGTTTTCTTGCATGGCTTGGTGACATAAGGGATAATTGGGGTAATGACCTCAATGCGGTCATTGCTTGACGATTGAGACGCTTTAGGTCTCAATCTTGCCTCTAATTGGCCACTGTTTGATATCTGAGAAGCTGTTTTTGTTGAAGCACCTGCGAGGGATTCTTTAGTGGAAATTTTACCCATTTTCTGTGTCAAGTCTATTGCTGATTTCAAAGAAGCTTTTGGAAATGAACTCCCAATTGGATGGTCAGTGGTTGAGCTTTTAGACAATTTGGGCACTTTTGTGTTTGAGTTGTTCCAGCTCTTCCCAAAGTCTCGAGTTGGCTCTGAATTAGAAGATGTCCAGATCTCAATCACACTACTCTCAGTCCTACTTGAATCAATGTTGTCTGAGCAACTAAAATGCAAGACACTAGAATCTATGTCTTTCATATCTGTGTTTTTCAAATGGCCCTCCCTTGGCTCTGGAGAAGCAATTTTCCCATGTTTAGGTTTAGCTACCACAGTGTTATGGTCCTTCAGATCTGTTGCAGTCTTGGAAGCCTCCAATGAATCAGAAGTAAGGGTTTTAGTTGGTTTAGAAATCTCAGGTTCTTTTCTCAGCTCTGCACCAGTGGATTTTCCCGGTTTACTTTTCATGACCATAGTCGTTTTTGCTGCATTATCGATAATCTTGGCGCCTATTGTTTTGGATTGTTTGGTGGACATCAAAGGTTCTGAGGTATTTCGAATGGTTTTAGACAGCTTTGAAGGTTGCTTTCCTCTTGTTTTCTCCATCTTATCCTCTCCCTTCATCGCCTTTTCCTTGTTGACTTTCTCATCCACGTCTTCAGGTTGTTTCTTGTCTTTGCTTCTCCGGTTCTTCTCATCCCCCTCATCCTTTTCTCGTCTTGGGGTTTTGGCAATTTTGGGAAGGGTAGAGTTTTCTCTGTGGTCTTTTTGGATCTTAGCATTCAGCTCATCCAAAACCCTGTATGATACATAGATAGATTGATGAAGAAAGTTAGTAACCTGATTTCGGAGGCTACTCAATAGTCAAAAGATACACTTAGCTCTGGAGGATGCATCTGTGGTAACTTTTTTGGAAAAAAAGAAAAAAGAAAATGTAAATCTGTTTGTTAAACTACAAACACACAAAGATACCTGATGTGGAAAGAGTCTTGTGTGAACAGAGGATGTTCTAACAGTTCTGAACACTGAGCTCGTCTTTCTGGATCCATCTGGAGACAACTCTGAAAGAGACAACACAAAGGTATTACTGATGATTCTGATGTGTCTAATTTAGGATCCGAAAGTGACCAAAGAAATACGAAACAAATTCATAGCTGGCACCAAAATTCAGTTCAAATGGAAAATAAAACTGTTAAAGATGGTGGTAGCTGTGAGAACCAAAGAGGCTGAGTTTTGGCGTCAATAAAATAAAGCTGCTGATTCTCTTGTTAACTCCAAAGACAAAGACATATTTATAGACATTCAGCTCTCAGTAGGTGATTTCACTTCATCTAATGTGTGTCTTGGGGGGATTTTAGGAACCATTGTAAGGGTATAGAGAGCCTAAACGGGAACACACACCACCATAACACCCACATCCATTGTTTTCTATATAAACCCACACACCGACTCTTTGGGATATGCTACTGTTCTATTGTCCTTTCCACTAGCCTCTATAGCACAAGGTTTTTTCTAGGGTTTCTACAACGAAGACATAGGTCTTCGACAAAGAGGTGATGTCAAAACCTTATAGGAACTATAGTTCCTACTATAGCTCCACTATCAGATTTTTTAGAGGGACTGATGAAAGACTGTCCAAATACGTCGGGAAACAAAAGTTAGTTCATCTACCTCTTGTTGCTATGAAGGTGAAGGCACTTATTGTAAGCTTTGGACATACTGTCTGTATGTTTTTATTTGTTCATGTAAAGTTATTTTAAATATTTGTAAAAAAACAACAACAACATACATTTGGCTTTAGCTTTTTTAAATATTTGTCTTGTGACATTTGAGTCGATAAACTAACTAAACTGTACCTGTGCCAGGTCCAGGGTGGTGGGTGTGATTGTAGGGAAGCGCTGCTCCAGTCGGACTCTGCCAGAGTATTCAGGCAGTCTGACTCCAGAAAAGACGGGATTCCTGTAGAACAACTCCTGGTGATGAGCTGTTAGGTTACCTGTAATAGAAAAAAGGAGAATCCAAAAGAGTGCAGTTGTGTTGAGAGAGTTAAAAGAAGAGATTTTGCATATTTTTATCTAACAAATGTTTTGGTGTGTGCGCTTACCGAAACACCTGACAATGTGATATATTTGGTCGAGGTCGGAGTCTCCGGGAAACAGAGGCTGACCTGTTAACATCTCTATTAACAGACAACCAACAGCCCACACATCCACAGGTCTACACACACACACACACACACCTGTTAACATTTGTAACAGACAATCTAGAGCTAACATCCTCAGGTGTACACACCAACACCTACTTGCTGTACTTTGTGTCTCCCACCAGCAGTTCAGGGGCTCTGTACCAGCGAGTGGCCACATAGTCAGTATAGACCCCCCCCTCGGCGGGCGATGCCATAATCCGGGCAAAGCCAAAGTCGCACAGCTTGACCACGCCCCCCTGAGAGATGAGTATGTTCTCTGGTTTGATGTCACGGTGGATGATCTACGAAGGAAAGGAGGGGATAAAACACAGGAACATGTTGTAATCCTTCCTCTGGCAGCCATATTGGAGGCCCTCGGTGCTTTGAGAAGACGTGTTTGTTGGGTAGCTAACCATCTTAGCTAACACAGTTATAGAAACTAGTCCAAGCATGTTTAGATTAAATCACAGCCCTTTTTTTATCCCTGTCATTGCATGCTATTAAAAATATCGGAAATAGAAAAGGGGGCTCATGTGTTCCCAGGTCCTGGGAATGTAAAACTTTGAGAATTTATTTTTTCACTTGTTTAGCCGACAGACAGAATCAGACTCCAGGTTTGCCTGTGACCATTGTTGCAGTGTTGGACCGTAAAGCAGAATTCTGCTGCCTGGCCTGAGCGGGTTTCGGGTTGGGTTCGGCCTGTTAAACATGTTGTGCTTCCGCTCAAACACACAGGTGTCCTCACATTTTGCTGGTGGCAGAAGGCTGCAGCCCTCAGGATCTGGTACAGGTACTGCCGGCTGGTGTTCAGGTCCAGTCCGCTCGGGTTTTGCTCCAAGTCATCCAGAAGCGTCCGCTCCACGAACTCGAACACCAGATACCAGCGGCGGCGACGCTTCCACACTTCTAGGAGGTTCACCAGGTTGTCGTGACGCAGTTGCTTCATGGTTAGAAAGAAGAGAGTTGGACGAGGTTACTCTGGCTGCTGGATGCAAACAGGAAAAACACATCTAACAAAGTATTTTTTAGAATCAAGCATCATTTTATTGATATTAGGGCAACAATCTGCCTTTTTCTGTCCCGTCTCAAGATACTGACACTCATATTAAAGACTCAGACTACAGTAATAATCCAGGCGGCGGCACAAGAAACCCGCAGCACCTTCAGCTAATACTTGTCATGTTTTGCTCTCAGCTGCTAATTCCTCTCCTTCTGATGTTTCCTCTCATGTCAAGGTTTGAAGTAACTGTGAGAATATGACTCTGAACAGTTTTGGGTTCGTTTGTCTTGTGACTGACAGGCTGCTCTTGCGTTTTGCTTCACTCAGGTTTCAGGCTCGATGCTCAGCGACTCATTGACTGACTGACAGGTACCCTCAGCAGCTTGATCTCCCTCAGGGCGATCTTCTTCACCGTCTTGTCGTCGTCCGAGTCCATGAACTTCTTGATGGCGACGAGGCGGCCGGACTCTCGGTGACGGCACTTCAGCACGGTGCCGTAACTGCCCTCCCCGACCAGACCCAGAGACTCGTAACGCTCCATCAGACTCTGGAGTCTGGAGGGAGAGAAAGTCACAGCAACACATCACTAATATCACTCAAAGATACATTTTACTAATCTATTATCGCTGATAATATTTTAGTATCTACTTTTAATTGCATACAGTAGCTTTGATCTGACCATCGCCCGAGCAAACAGCCTTTAGAAAGTCACTTTTAGGAAGAGACAGAAATATTAAGACCATAAAAGAAAAAAATTAGTTATGTAAAATGAAAGCATGCAAAGAAAGAAAGTAAACACTGAAACAAAAACTAGAGGGAAAAAAATCTGAATTTACACCAAGTAATAAAAAAGATGAAAAGACAATTAGAGGTAATGTAAAACATGAACAGTACGTGAAGAAGAAAGCAAGAGATCTATATATTTATATATATATTTATATATATATTCCACTACAAGTAAAAGTCCTGCATTCAAATTAAGAAGTACAGAAATGTTATCAACAAAGTGTACTTTACGTTTTACAGGTAAATGTACTCTGTGACTGCTATATTCTCATATATTACATATTAAATCATATTTATTATCTGTAACATACTTTTACCTGTAACAGAGTATTTTTATCCTCCAACACTTAACTCACTTCACATCACAGGGACATTATGAACAAACAGACACAACAACAACAACAACCACCTGTTCCGGTAGTTTCCGGTGAAACGTACCGTTACAGTAACGTCTGGACACACTAACCTTTCAGGGGATTCCGTTATCAACGTAAACACGCGTCGTGTGCGTGTGCACCGTCTCGCGGTCACCGGAGAAGACGACTCGGCTCAGGTGTGGCCCGGCGGTTACCTGCTGTCACCCAACGCGGTGCCATGGCAACGCCTCCCGCCACGCTCCACCGGCACGCAGAGAGGTAGAACGTTACGTCAGCACGTCCTCGCACGTACGTAGTTTTTATTATTAATCCTGATAATTATTATTTAAAAAGGCCAAGTAATTTACATATTAGGTCACTTAAATGAAGCTCCAGCCTCAAATTAAACATATTAACATAATATTAAAAGTCCTTCACATTTCTACATTGTAAAGAAAAGTCTATGAATAAATTAGTTTTTCTTGTAATAATCTTTAAAAATAAATCTGAATGCTAAATGTAGTTGAAGGGCTCAGCACTACACACAGCATTTTTAAAATCAAACTTAAAATCTGTTCATATTTACTCATGATCTCTTGTTCAGGTCTTTATACTCGTCTGATTGTGTTGTTGGTTTAAATTTTTGACGAGACACATTTTCTTTTCTCTCCTATTTCCACTGAAACTTCACTACAGAAATGCTTTTTATCATTTGCCAGTTTTGAGTCGTGTCGGGAGCTGATGCTGTTAACTGTCAGAGGTGGTGAGTGTGCACTGTCCCCTATAAACAGACAATGAACCAACAAACGTGTGGGGGAAGAAAGCCGCAGCTATTGTTGTTCTACACTAATGAATTCTTCTCCTCGTGCATCTCTAAAGTGGATTAACAAAATGTTTTTCTGTGTGCACCTTCATCAGAACAAACAGATCCTTAAAAACCAATGAGGAATAATTAAATCACATGACCTCAAAATATGTTTAAGTAGCCTACATTATTCTGGAAGGTCAAACTGACAGCAGCTCCACCTGCTGTCTTCTCTCATGCACTGCTGCTCCCTTCGCTCATTTACAGTTGAAGTGGTGATTTTGGAGGCTGTAGTTTGTGTTGTGTTGAGAAGGGTTTCTAATATTTTGTCCACCCCATTTACGGTATATAATTTACTTATTAAATCTGCCATAAAGTTAAGGTTTGTTTTCATTAAGTGCATTTTTGTCACAGTTACGACTTATTATCTCCTCATTGCGTCAGTATAGTTAGTATCTCTTAAGACATTACACATTTAGTTTATAGCAATGTATAATATGAGTGAAATAAGACAGTTTCCCAACATAGGTAGTGTTTTTTCCGATGGGCTTATGCAGTAAAAGTACTCAGCCTTTACTAAAAGAAGTGATTAGTGCTATAACGAACAGTCCATTATTCTGTTTGGATAAGAGTTTCAAATGTGTGATATTATATAATATACCAGCGTATGTCCATAAAGCACATGAGTTTTGGATATTATCGAGTTTTTACATGTATTTTTGGGTTATATGTGTTTGTATGAAGGTAAAACTGAAAACCATCAAAGCATCGCTTGAAAGAAGAAAAGCATCTGTGAAAAAGGTTTTAATGAAAAAATAGTTATTTACAATAACAAAATACAGTCTGTGCACGTTCATGATAACAGTAAAAAACAGAGAATCAGCAATAAAATATGTGTGTGTGTGTGTGTGTGTGTGTTAATCCGGACTTTCTGCCAGTTTTCTGATTTCCTCCAGTAGCTCTGAGAAAGATGGCCGACCCTGAGGCCTCTACACCACCACCACCGAAGAAGAAAAAGAAGAAGAGGAAGAAGAGGGTGTGAGGTGAAGAAGATTTGAAGCAGTGGTTAACAAAACTCAACTTCCAACCTGTTTATTTTCTCTCTCCGATGTTTGTTGCTGAAACAAGAACACTGAGTGAGTGAATGAGGCGTTCGGTACCTCGTGCCAGCAGCGGTACATGATGGCGTAGAGCGGCTGCGAGGCGCGGTGCGGCCGGTACAGCCGGACTCCTCTGGTGATGTCATTAACCACGTCCAGGTTGGTGCTGTTTTCAAACGGAGTCCGACCCAACGAGTAGATCTCCCACATGACCACACCTGCGCACACACACACACACACACACACAAATATCCTTTTTTTGAACAATTATTCACTCACTACTGAAAATCAAATCCTCCATAGATAAAATAGATAGAGAAAATACATAAATTAAAAAAAACAGAATTATATGTATATATATTTCTCATATTTTTTTAAATCTTTTTTTATTTGTTGTGCCTGTTTCCCATATTCTATGTCTGAAAGGATTTCCTGTTCTCGTCTCCATTACATTTTCTTTTGACAGCATTTATCAAATCTGAATCTGCAGTATTAAAGACGCTGTTCAAACATCCGACAAGCACTTTAATTTGAAGCACACCGACACCATTACTGTTCAGTGTTCAAGAAGTCCTAAAAGTTATAAATAAGTTAATATTTAAGACCCAGAACAGATCTCTCAGCTGCGTTACTCTGAGTTTGTGTATTTTTATGCATTTATGCTGGTAACTTTCAGTTTTAAGTTTTTTGTGATTGGAATTCTCACTATTATACCTGCGACAGTTAAAACCAGTTTAATCAATGACAATAAAGTATTAAAACAACTCATTTAAAACCTGCGTTGATCAAACCTGCTGCTGCTACTAACACAGTAACTGCTGGTACTAGTACTAACACAGTAACTGCTGGTACTAGTACTAACAGGAGCGAGTGGATGGTGAAGTGAGTGTGTGGTTCCTCACCAAAGGACCACACGTCAGACTTGCTGCTGTATTTACTGTAGTGGAGAACTTCAGGAGGAGACCACTTCACGGGGAACTTGGCACCACTAGAACTGGTGTACTGGTTGTCTAGAACGTACCTGAGAACCAGAACACAGAGTCAACAACATACCACTTCCATTGCACAGGTGAGACACAATACACCGTTTAAAACTGGAATCTATCGCTTACTCGCTCCCTGACGAAGAGTTCGATTTCGAAGATCGACACCTCTCCGATAACTCTTAATAACCAGTTAGCTTAGCTTAGCACAAAGACTGAAAACAGGGGGAAACAGCTAGCCTGGATCTGTCAAAAGGTAATAAAATCCACCCACCAACACCTCTAAAGCTCTTTAATGTTTAACCGTTTAAAAATGACAATTTGCGGTTTTGCAGGACATTATGTACCAGACTATTTAAGAAATTGTGTGACACATAACTTCCTGTAAAATAGAGAAATTGATGTTTTTACACTTTGGTTTATGTACGGATTAAACAAACCAGGTATAACACAGTAATCAGTGAGCTTTGAAGGTGCTGACAGGTGAAATAAAGTGTCACCTGGCCATTCCAAAGTCGCTGACCTTCACCACGTTGTGCTCGTTAACCAGACAGTTCCTGGCTGCCTGGACGAGAGAAGAAAACAACCACAGACCTTTAAATAAATATGCACCTGAACCATTTTGACCACTAGGTGGTGTGAGAAGAGCAAGTACATTTACTCAAGTACACATACAAGGTACATTTTAAGATACTTTCTACTTCTACTCCGCTACATGTCAGAGGTAAATACTTTACTTTTTACTGCATTTATTACATGTGTCTGACGGCTTTAGTTACTTTTCAGATTACAGTTCTTCATCCTCTTCCTGTCCAGCGAAAACCATGTATCTACAACCAGAAGTGTTTCTTTATGGGTTGAGAGAAAATCTTCTTCTTAATCTAAATAAACTTTCACTTTTACTTCTGATACTTTAAATACTAATGATACTTACATACTTTTACTTCAGTAAGGTTTTGAATGCAGGACTTTTACTTGTAGTGGAGTATTTTCACAGTGTGGTATTTGTACTTTTACTTCAGTAAAGGATCTGAATACTTCCTCCACCTCTGACCATTTGCAATTAATTGGCTAAAACATCACCTGCATTGTTATCCCTCTTCCCATCATCCCTTGTGTTTTGGACTGACTAGTTTATTATTATTAAACACACACACACACACACACACACAGTGACTCACCAGGTCTCTGTGGATGAAACTATGTGCCTCCAGGTACTCCATCCCCTCACAGACGTCCTGGCACATGGACAGAAGCCACGCCTCCTTCAGAGCCCCGCCCCTCTGCCGCAGGAAGTTCAGCAGGCAGCCGTTCTCCATGAACTCGGCCACGATCAGCAGGGGGCGCTGCTGCAAGCAAACGCCATACAGCTGCACCAGCTTAGGGTGGCAAAGCCTCCTGGGAGAGACAACAAACACACGGTTTCACTTACCTGTGTTGACAATAAGAAAGTTACCGAAACTGTTTCTCTGCTCCCCCCCTCCTTACATCATGACCTTGGCCTCCTCGATGAAGTCCTCCTCGTACATGGCCCCCTCTCTGATGGCCTTGATGGCCACTCTCTGCTGAGCCCTCCACTTGCCGAGCCTCACCAGACCGAACTGACCGCTGCCCAGCTCCTTCATGAAGGTCAACTCGCTGGGGTCGATCTCCCACTTCTCTGGAGGGAGGCAACGAGAGAGAGAGGGGGGGGGGGTGGACAGAAAAGACGAAGGGAGTTAAAGTACAAAGAGAAGAAATAGAAAGTTAGATCTCCAATCAATCCCATCTCAAAGCTGCTTTTTTTGTTTTTTACAGGACCATTGTGGTGGTTTAGCGTGTTTTAGCTCATTTATTACACGTCATATATGTGTTTCAGTACTTCTGTGTTTTAAAATGGTGTTTTCTACCTTCAAGGTGTCATTAAATGGTAAATGGACTTCACTTATATAGCGCTTTTCAACCTTAACGGTTCCCAAAGTGCTTTACAGATCGGTCTCATTCACACACCGATGGTAACTGAGCTGCCATGCAAGGTGCTGGCCTCCATCAGGAGCAACTTAGGGTTCAGTGTCTTGCCCAAGGACACTTCCCCATGTGGACAGGAGGAGACGGGATCGAACCGCCAACACTGGGATTAATGGACGACCCGCTCTACCTCCTGAGCCACAGCCGACCATATACTACTGAAATTTAATACAAAAATTTGTGAAGCCATATTTTAATCACTTTTGTTGTTGTTATTATCTCATGGTGGTGCAGCTGAAACTGCATGTACATTTTGGCCCCACGGTTCACATGCTCATGTTCTGTGTTGACATTACTGCCTTATGCCACAATAAACTGGGAATAATAAAACTTTTCTTTATTTGTTTGCAGTTGTGTCATGAGAAGATAATTAATTCAAGACAAACGTTTCACCTAGTCCAAATGTAATAAAGGTATTATTAATTCATTGATGTGAAATGACACATAGAGCAGCTTTAAGTAAATGTGTGCATTTATTTATTTATTTATTTACCTGAGCTGAATCCTGACGTGGCAGGTACGCACCTTCCCATTGGCCCCACTGCATACCGCAGCCTGGTCACTAGACCTACACGCACAAACCAAACAGTATCAAGTGATGCATTACATGCAGCAGCGTTGTCTCGAACGCAGCATGCACAAACAGTGTGAGTGTGTGTACCTGCTGCGTTGTGTTCGTGGTAGTGTATGATGTCAGGTATGGAGTTGAAGGTGTGTTTTTCAGCCAGGAAGAACTGTCCACTGTCACTTATTTTGATCTGGTAATGCCTGATATCCCCGTTACCGCTGCAACAAACCAGTTCATAGGAAAAGTTTTACTGTATCTGTGACGGTCTAGTTTTAACCTTAAATTTAGATGCTGTGATGAGAATCACCTTAATGTTTTGGTGTAGACAGAGACGGTGTAGACTCCCTTCTGACTGGACTCCCGCACCACGAAACCTCCCTCTTTGTCCTGGAAAACAACCAGAAATACTTTGTGAAAAGTAAAAGGAAGAAACAGACGTCTCAGAGACACTTTAACACTCCAACTAAAGGTTATTTTCATTATCAATTCATCTGTCCGTCATTTCCTTTATTAATCTGTCATTAGTTTAGTTTATAAAATGTCAGAAAACAGTGAAAAATACCCATCAAGTTTCCAGAGCCTCCGACTAACAATAAGATATTCAGTTTAACATCACAGAAGACAAAGAAAAGCAGTGAATCATCATATTTGAAAAGCTTGAACTAGAAAAATGATGATGATGATCAAAATAGTTGCAGATTATTTTTCTGTCGATCGACTAATCGATTAATCGTTTCAGCTCTACTCACAGCAAATATAAAGAGGCGTGTATCACAGTTTCTTTCAGATAGCTACGCCGCTGCATGGACATACAAACACACGCACATAGACAGACAGATTGAACCAGACAGACAGGTAGACAGACAGGTGTATACCTCCTGTCTCAGCAGCTGCTCAGCTTCTGTCCTGGTGATGTTCTTGCAGTACCACCTCCACGAAGAAAAAGAAAACACTATTAACAGTTTAATTGTTGCCTTTTGATCATTAAGAACAATATTTTTTTGTTACTGCAGTTTGATAAAAAGAAAAATCAATCAAGGCTTTGCTTCACGGTGAGAAAATCAGCTAAACAGTCGCTTCCTCTCTGACACTGCAGCGAAATGTTGAAAAAGTAGAAAAACAAACAGAAATAATATTAAATGCAATATAAGACTCACGAGTTTGCCTCAATCCTGTTCTTCTCTGTCACGTAGTTACTCGGGATGAAGCCTTTATTCCTGACAGAAACAAGTAGAAAAGCAACATGAACAATCTGCAAAGCAGCCAGTATGTTTCAGCAGCTTCAGAGACCCGAGGAGCTTTGAGCTAAATGCTCACAATGACAATGCTGATGTTTAGCAGGTATAATGTTTATTATGTTCACCATCTTAGTTTAGCGTGTTAACATGCTAACATTTGCTAATTAGCACTAAAAAAGTGCAGCTGAGGCTGATGGGAATGTTCTGCAGGTATTTGGTCATAAACCAAGTTAAAGGTTTGACCTGATGATGGCGCTAGATGAAAAGTCAGAGGATCACCGAAGTTCAGGGTTTGTACAGCTTTTAAAGAGTATAACTCAAGCACTTTCAAGGTACCTAAAACAAAAATTTCCAGACTCTCGCAGCCTTTAAATGTTTCTATAAATTCCAGGAGACAACAAACATGTGACGACGGGATCGTTTCATTTCAAATATTAAAGATGTTTGGTTTCCACGAGTGGTTGTTTCGATGATGAAACACCAGATTATGTTGAAAATCAAGCATTTTTCAAGGACTATATTCAAATCCAAGCCTTTTCCTAAAATAACAGTTAAAATTAAGCATTTTCCAAACTTTCAAGACTTTGTACGAAGTTATAATAATTCATCCTGAGGGGAACGTGTCCGGACCCACCGACAGACCTTTAGAAAAACGTTTAGATGTTAGTGAAGATTTAAAGTTGCAGTGCAGTGATAGATTAGTGTAGTTTCAGTTGGACATACCCGTGTTTGTCCTGCGCTCTCCACCACAGCTGGTCCTGTTTGTGGAGGATGATGTACTCCTCCCCCTGCGGACACGACACGCTGCATCACCACACGTCTACTGCTGGGTGTGTGTGTGTGTGTGTGTGTGTGTGTGTGTGTGTGTGTGTGTACCTGTTTGAGTGTGAGGTCAGTGTCCTCCTTGGCGGTGAAGTCATACATGGCGACGACACATGGCAACCCCTCACCTTCACCGTCCTCAGGAGGGGGGAGGGGGAGCTTCTTCCTCGACCTGTCGACCTGAAAAGAGAGACGGACAGAAACAAATTAAAAACATTAAAACGGATAACACACACACACACACACACACACACAGTCTTACCCGGCAGGCGTGCCCTGGGTATCGTCTGCTCTGGAAACACAGGGAGGTGCTTCCCTCCAGCTCCATGCGGGTGCTGATCTCCCTGAAATCAAACGATCAATACTTTTTTTTTTTTTTACATATATTTTTGTTTTCACACAAAACACAAGCAGAATACAAAAACAATTAACCCTAAAATCACACAGGAGTTGCCCTTTTTATCTTCATCTGTTAATCCATCTGTCGTGAAAATGAAGTGAAATGATTTAATTGCTGTTTTTAAATAAATGACATTTAGGAAACTGAATAGTATTGATGACAATATATTGATGTTACCTGGTCTGTACGGCACAGCAGCAGCAGAAGACTGAGCGGATGGAGTGATCTGAAGAAGACGAAGAAGAAGTCCTTATTTTTGACATTTTATAGACAATCAAGTGAAAAAAACATCACTAAAATGAATATATAACTCAAATACGGTCCAACTTTTTCTTTCTCCAAACATTATCACTTTACCTGCGCAAGACACCTGTGTGTTTAACCCTTTCAGTCCCAGGCCAAACGCTCCTAACTCCAGTTATGTGCCTCCTAAAGTCTTCAAATATAGATTCTCTATCAGAACAACCAGGACTATTTGAAAATTAAACATTTATTTGATGTGAATCTGCAAGTTTTATGATGAATTATATAAACGTGCAGAATTTGGGTTTGTCTATAAATGATAATGATAATATATGAGCTCACAGCTGCCTTATAGCCAACAAATAAAAGTAACTTCCACTTCTAACTAAAGTAACTCTGACTCAGGTTTTACCTCATGGGGGGCAAAGGTCACTAAAGCATCATAACTAATAAATAACACACTCTTCCCCCGTTAAGGAGAACGGGATGCAACCAAACTTTGCTGCTCACATGCTGCTTATGTCGCCATGACAACATGCCCATACGGGTTACAACCAAGTGTGATAGTTCGTTTCATAGTTCATACACTGATCGATAGGGAGACGGACCAGTCGCCTCGTGTGTAAGCGTCACTCAAACAGCAGGTGGGTTAAACACAACAGAGCAGCAGTTTTCTCTCTCTCTCTCAGTCTCTTACTGTCTCTCAATTTTGTTTTAGTTGGACTGTTTGTGGTTTTGAGTAGGAGGTCTTTGTCAGGAAGTGTAGTTTCCTTTTCTACCTAAGTAACACACTCTCTCTCTGTGTGTGTGTGTGTGTGTGTGTTTCTGAACACAGCTGTGCGTGGGTCATTTTCTCACCATTTGTGTGCAGCATGTCTTCCTGTTTCTCTTCGTGTGTTTGAGTTAGACCGTGTTGAAGGAAAACACACACACACACACACACACACACACACACACACAGCTAAAAACCGATGACTGTCATGTTATGTAAAGGCGACTGCCAAAATAAAAGCAGATTTAAGATTTATCCGTTAGCGTCCCATCATCACGAGCCGATGCCACGAGGAGCGATGAACTCTTCTGGTGGTTTGTGGTGAACCAACATCCCATCAACACACTTTCTCTGCTGTTTGTGTTTTTTTAAGCCAACAAAGAAAGTCCTTCCTCCACAGGCAGGTGGAAAACTCTGGTATTTTTAAACCTGGGCCCTATTTTTTGACACATTTGGGGGTCTAAACGACTAATACTACTTACAAAAAGTGTTGGAATTGGTCCAGTAGATCGCCTCCACCGGCATCAACCTCTGACGAGATTTCAGAGCGAGACTTTCTGTTTCTGGTTAAACAGAAAGGATCTTACCCTTTAACAAAAATGTCTGTCTCTGTAGGGATCCTTTCCATAGTGCTGGCAGACACTTAGAATAACAGTCTGAACCAGAGTCAGTGGCAAAAACAAGCACTTTTAGTTGCCCACAAGGATTACGTTGCAGCCATTGCAGCCTGTTTCACGGATGCCTGCGGAGGTGATCTACTGGACCAATTCCAACACTTTTTGTACCTATTAGTCATTTGGACCCCAGAATATGTAAAAAATAGGACCCAGGTTTAAAAATACCGGAATTACCCTTTAAGATTTTGGATAAATGAAGACCAGCTTATAAACTTCATAACGCTGTTTCTGTATCTCACAAGACCCTTTTACAGAAGACCCCAAAACTGCAGGATTTTCCTTTGGATGAGATTTATTTCCAGTGGTGGAAAGTAACTAAATATATTTAAGAACTCTACTCGAGTACAATTTTAAGGTAGCTTAAGATATTTTCCAGATTTTGCACTATATGTTTTCTTATTTTTCATACAAAACATATAGTGTGTAAGGAATTGTTCTGTGGAAAAGACCAGAATTGAGTCCTTTAAGTTTAATTTTCTCATAAAAAAGCAAAAGTAGATGTTTTAGGAACATTTCAACTAGTACAAATCAACAAGTTTCAAGAATTTTCTTATATAGACGTTCATTTGTGGAACATTTAAATCAAAGACTGGTTGAAATATTCTCGCTGCAAAATAAAGTTTTAGGACTCAATTACAGACAGAAATGTCTTTATATTATTAAGGGTTTTTGCAGGTTAAACAGCCTTTTTACACTTTTTAAATAGTTAAAATTAGCTCCACCTCGAACAGCTACAATAAAATGCTGCTCAGACATGAATGCATCAGTAGTAATAATCCTATGATATACAGTATATGAGGGACAAGTGCCCTTACTTTTAAGTACACCTAGCTGAAAATACTTTGAGGTATTACTACTTTTACTCAAGTAAAGGATCTGAAAACTTCTTCCATCACTGTTTATTTCTCTGGGAGAGATGATTCTGTGATCTTTCCAACCCTATAAATGATATCTTCTACAGTTTAGTGCACACTGATGCCTCCGGACCTCTCAATCACACACCTTCATTAAGATTTTGTCGAGCAATGTGAAGGTCTGAGCTGAGAACAGATGCACAAGTTCGTGTTGAGACCAGACCGACGTTAGCTATTACTTGAAAAAAATGGCATCTGTAAAAAACTGTGCAGAGATCTCCATAAAAAAAATACAGGTTTGTCTGGTAAACAAAAGCACACATTCCTGGAAGATTAGTTTGTAATGTGGACGCTGAACCTTGAGCTCTGTTTTTTAAGCATCATTGAAAGTATGCCGAATGAGCCGTTAGCAGCTGCTGTTTGCAGTGTTCCCATGGATGTACAGACAACTACCACTGGATTAATGTGATACTGACGAAACCTTAAAAACATGATGATTCTCAGGCAAGTTCTGCAGCTGTAAAAGACCATCTTTTTTCTAGGATTTCAAAGCAAATTTCTGGACGTTTATTTGTGATAATGATACCTTTGAGAAGTGTAAGACACACTGAATCTAATGTATCGTGTCCGTTTGTGGGTAGATGGAGTGCCTCACATTTTGAAAACATCTGCTTTAAACTAACAGAGCTCTTACTCAAACTGGACTTCCTGAAACGTATTTCATTTTTAGTCATGCTAGCAGCTCAAGGGACGGTAACATCAGTCAGTTCACTAGTTTGATCCAGACTGAAATGTCTCAACACCTGTTGGATGGATTGAAATGTGGTTCAGACGTTCATGTTCCCCTCAGGATGAACTGTAAGAACTGTAAGGCCACTTTAGACTTGGTCTCTGTCTGGGTAACCGGCCCTCTGTGCCAGTGAGAGAAACAGAACTGAAACTCCACTTTAGCTGCTAACAGTTTCTATGTGCTCGGCAGATCAGAGGTGCTGCTTTGCAGAAAGGTGTCTCTGCCTCTCTGGAGCTTTCAGCCTCCATTTCCACCTCTCTGCACGTCTCTAACAGCAGACGCATTAACATTAAAATGATATTGACAGCAGAAAGAACCATAAATGAGTCTGTATTGTTGTTTTGTCGCATGTTGAAACGACGACTCAAACCAAACCGTCGCTTTTGAATCTCTTATTGGTCTAATTTCGCCTGAACGTCACAGTTTTAGAAGCAAACACAAACACACTAAAGGCCATTTTATAACGTTGAAGCTACATCAGGAAAGATTTAAGAGTAATATCAGTTTTCGGAGGATCTGAACCAGCTGTCAGCCTTTCACTCACACTGCCATAACTACCGTTTACTCCACCTTCTTATATATTTCTCTTCTGACACACATACACTGCACACATACTGATATTTAGGCTTTATCTCACTCTGCTTGTTTTGTCACATTTTCTCCTTTGACTCAGTAAATTCTCAGTAGTTTATTCCGACCTTTCACAGCGAGACAGAGCTGAAATTCATGTTTCTTTTCACACTTTTCATCCGTCACTCTCTACTCAACACGTTGTCTCGCTCAAAGTGTCGGCTGCGTGGATTTGCTGAGTTCGTCTTTAGTTTTCGTTTGCTGTATCCTGCTGCTGTAGTTACGTTTCTTCTAACAACAAAAAGTCTGTGTGTTCGTTGAATACCCTTCTGTATGATAATAGGTGTTCAATCTGCAGATACTGTAGGTACAGGTACTTACTTGAGTGAATCATGATCGACTGTCTTTACGTCTCTTCTTCCTCTTTCTCCCTCCTCCTCTTCCTCTTCTTCTATGTCTTCTTCAGCTCGGGGTTTTAAGGTCAGCAATGATTTCTCTGCAATCAGTTGCATCAGCGGGGCCGATATGATGCCACAGGTGGGAAAACCTTGAAATAGCTGAGCGACAGAGACAAAGGGGGAGAGAGGTAGAGAGAGAGGTAGAGAGAGAGGTAGAGAGAGAGAGAGAGAGAGAGAGAGAGAGAGAGAGAGAGAGAGGTGGGTGGAGGAAGTAGATAAGGTGAAGAGAGGACAAGAGAGAAAGACATGGGGAGAAAGAAGAAGATATTATTTCATGTCTGCTTCAGACACACTGATGAAGTTTAAAAACAAATAATTTATATGTTCTGTTTACAGAGAGAGACAAAGAGAGAGAGAAAGAGAAAGAGAGAGAGGTAGAGAGAGGTAGAGAGAGAGAGGAAGTGAAAGAATGACGTGAATGAAACCACAAAACATCCGTCTCTGTGAATAACTCCAACACACACACACACACACACACACACAGTACAGCTCAAAGCAAAAATGAACTTTTATTTTATTATTAACCAGGTTTTTATAACCATAAACTCTTAAAATTCGTGTTTTTTTAATTTTACATTAAAGCTCTCTGAAGCCAACATGAACTCTAAAACATTAAACTGAATCTCAAATCAACACTTGTGATGTTCATTTTTTTGTTATTTGATGAAAATGCAAAGTCAGAGTCAAGTTATTAAAACTAGACGAAGTTCACAGCAGTGCTCTGAGCTAAATGCTGACATGCTCACAATGACAATACTAAGCCTCTTCTTAAAAAGCCCACTCTTGATCCAGGGGTTTTGTCAAATTATAGACCTATATCTAACCCTCCTTTTCTCTCTAAGGTCCTTGAGAAAGCAGTCGCCAATCAGTTGTGTGACTTTCTACACAACAACAACCTGTTTGAGGATTTTCAGTCAGGATTTAGAGTGCATCATAGCACAGAGACAGCACTGGTGAAAGTTACAAATGACCTTCTAATTGCATCAGACAAAGGACTTGTCTCTGTACTTGTCTTACTAGATCTTAGTGCTGCATTCGATACCATTGACCATCACATTCTATTACAGAGACTAGAACATTTTATTGGCATTAAAGGTACTGCACTAAGCTGGTTTAAATCCTATTTATCAGATCGTTATCAGTTTGTACACGTTAATGATGAATCCTCTATGCACGCCAAAGTTAGTCACGGAGTTCCACAAGGTTCTGTGCTTGGACCAATTCTATTTACCTTGTATATGCTTCCTTTAGGCAATATTATTAGGAAGCACTCCATAAATTTTCATTGTTATGCAGATGATACCCAATTATATTTATCGATCAAGCCAGATGAAACCAATCAATTAGCTAAACTTCAGGCATGCCTTAAGGACATAAGGCCTGGATGACCTGCAATTTTCTGATGTTAAACTCAGACAAAACCGAAGTTATTGTACTTGGCCCCGAACACCTTCGAAACACATTATCTAAAGATATAGTTTCTCTAGATGGCATTGCCCTGGCCTCCAGTGACACCGTGAGGAATCTTGGAGTTATCTTTGATCAGGATATGTCCTTTAACTCCCACATAAAACAAACTTCAAGAACTGCCTTTTTTCACTTACGTAGTAACATTGCAAAAATCAGGCACATCCTGTCTCAAAAAGATGCAGAAAAACTAGTCCATGCATTTGTTACGTCTAGGCTGGACTATTGCAACTCTCTATTAACAATACAATACAATTGATGCAGCTAGACTGCATAGTTCAATTCAATTCAGTTTTATTTATATAGCGCCATATCATAACAAAGTTATCTCAGGGCACTTTTTCGAGTAGAGCAGGTCTAGACCGACTCTTTATATTTACAGGGACCCAACAGTTCCCACCATGAGCAGCACTATGCGACAGTGGCAAGGAAAAACTCCCTTTTAACAGGTAGAAACCTCGAGCAGAACCAGAACCGGAACCAGAACCAGAACCAGGCTCAAGGTGGGCGGTCATCTGCCTCGACCGGTTGGGTTGAAGGGGGGGGGAGCATGAGGAAAGAGAACATACAGCAGCTCAATACAGCATGGATATGGTAATGGCATTGATGTTAACACCAACGGAAACAACACTAAGAGCAACATTATAATAGCAATACTAATAACAGCAACAACAGCAATAGCATCAGCGGGTGCAGAGCAGGAGCACGGGGGCAGCAGGCGGTAGCAACCACAGACCCAGACCTCCACAGCTCCAGAGGCAGAAACACCTGCAGAAAGCAACAGAAGGGGAGGGAGAGAGAGAGAGGAGAGAAAGCACACAACTACGGGAAGAAGTTGAATTAGTAACAAGCATTGATGGGATATGAGGGCGTACAGATGGAGAGGAAGAGGAGGAGAGAGGAGCTCAGTGCATCATAGGAAGTCCCCCGGCAGTCTAGGCCTATAGCAGCATAACTAAGGGGTGGCTCAGGGGTCACCTGAGTCAGCCCTACTATAAGCTTTATCAAAGAGGAAAGTCTTAAGCCTACTCTTAAATGTGAGGAGGTTGTCCGCCTCCCGTACACAAACTGGGATCTGGTTCCACAGGAGAGGAGCTTGATAGCTGAAGGCTCTGGCTCCCATTCTACTTTTAGAGACTCTAGGAACCACAAGGAACCCTGCGTTTGTTCATATGTAGTTAAATCGAGCTTTATAATGTACCATGATGACATCATAGGTAATTTAGGCCACATTGTCATTTATTGGGGGGGGGGGGTAACACGAAAGAAGTGATCTTAAAACTCGTGCTCGTCGATACGTTCAGAACAGTCGTTTTGTGATTGTACTGTGTTCACAGGTCAGCTGTTTATGATTAAACTCAGTGTAAAGCTTTCAGTTTCAGTGTCTACACACACAATATGTACTGCTATACTTGAGGACCTGACTGCTTTCCAAAAACGCTCTCGCTTTCTAAAAAAAAATGTCCTATCTATCTTCTATCTACTATCTTCACTTTCAAAAAACATCCTCTCAATTTTGAAAAAAACGTCCTCAATTTCCAAGCATGATGTCCAAAAAATGTCCAAAATGTCCTCACTTTCTAAAAATATTAACACTTTCCAAAACTGTTCTCAAATTTTTTTAACTGTCCTCTTATTCCATGAAAGTCTAAACTTTCCAAACATGTCCTCACTTTTTAAAAAAAAAGTTCTTACTTTTCAAAACATCCTTTTTCCAAGTGTCCCAAAAAATGTCCACAAATGTTTAAACTTCCCCTAATTTACAAAAACATGCTCACTTTTTTTTTTTTAACCGTCCTCACTTTCCATAAAAGTCCTCACTCGAGTTGTCCTCACTTTCAAAGTCTTTTTCAAAAAACGTCTTCACTGTCCCCAATTTACAAAAACATCCTCACTTTCAAAAGTTTTTACTCACTTTCCAATAAAACAAAGTCCTCACTTTTAAGGCTGAAAAACTCGAATCGGTCCTCACAAAGATAGAAGACCACACACAGTTTCGTGTTGCAGAGGCAGATTTCAGTATTTTTTCCACTCAGCTTTCTGACTGATTGACTAGTCAAATGATCTCATACACCGCTGACCTCTTCCTCCCTCTCTGACACACACACACACACACACACACACACACTCTGCGGGTAGAGCACTGTACGAGGAAGCTTGTGCGTGTGTGCGTGGACTGGTTGCGTGTCCGCCTCCCTCTCTTCATTTCCTGAATCCCGCTCCTCTGATTCACAGCCACATGGGACACAAACGCACAGTAATGATCTGAAAACTGGAGAATGACGAGCGAAGGTAAGAAACTCGCCGCTTCTGCGTCACTTCGTGAAGTTTTTATAAATAAGCGGCTGTTGCGCAAAGTGCGCGGCTGTCCGCGACTAAAACCACGGACCAACAAGTTTGACTCGTCAGCGAGCACAGCTGCAGCTCTACTGTGAAAATACTCGGTTATTATATGAAATACAGAAGTTACTGAAGTAATATTACAGGAATGTGTCTTATCGTGAGGACAGGAGGAACAAACACAGTCTTAAAGTGTCATAAAAACTCTAGTAATGCATTGTATGAATCCTCTGGCTGGATAAACATGTTTTTTAAATAATGTTCATGAAGCTGAAGCACCTGTGAGCAGGTGTACAGGCTGTCCACAGCGCAGCGAGCCGCGCGCCTGCTCTTCGCTTCCTTCTGCTGCATTCAAGTGCTGTCGGAAACACGGACAAGACGTTAAAAATGCCCCATGAATGCTAATCAATCAATCAATCAATCAGTGTTTTGCAGTGGGGGCAGAAGTACTCAGATATTTTACTAAAGTAAAAGTAGCAATACTGCAGTGTTAAAATACTCGTTACAAATAAAAAGTCCTACATTCAAAATCTTAGCATCAAAATATACTTAAAGTACCAAAAGTAAAAGTACTCGTTATGCAGAATAATATATATATTTGATTTTACTGGATTATAATTATTGATGCATTAATGTCTTCACTTTAAAAGAAAGCTGGAGCTCATTTTAACTACTTTCCATACTGCCAGGTAGCTTAATCAATAATAATACATCATTTATACGTTGATTTATATTTAGTCTTCATAATCTGAATCTGCAAATCAACCAGTAACTAAAGCTTTTAAATAAATAAACATTGTTTTTTTCTCTGAAATAGTGGAGTATTAGTAGAAAGTAGCATAAAATGGAAATACTCAAGTAAAATACCTCAAAGTTGTACTGAGTAAGTGTACTTTCTTCCCACTGCTGGTGTTTTGTCTCCCTTTGGACCATTTACAATAGAAGTATATTCACGTACAATGACTCTGTGTTAGAGATGAATGTATATGTGTTTGTGAACGCGTCAGTATTTTAAAATAATGCCAAATATAGATGTTTCTTACTGTATCTGCCAATGTTCACAAACACACATCTTTAACTGCATCAGGAAACATTCAAAACTTAGATTTAATCTTAAAGAGTTTCTAGTTATCTGTCAACAGACCTGCTGCAGCTGCAGAGCTCAAACCTCGACACTGCACCAACTGAAATGTGTCCGAGTATCCAGATGCTTAAAACATGGGTCAAAACATGTTTACACATTGTTTTAGTATCGATACTGAAACTCTTGTCTCTAATTTCTTGTTTATTTTGACACAAATCTATAAAAAGATCTAGATCGCAGGATGCAACCCATGAACCTCATAATAATACATTTCTGTCAGTTTGTATTAAGACTTTTAGTTTGCCTACTTTGAAAGTCACTGCAAAACATTCATTTAACTTTCCCCCAAAATCCATTCAGATTGTGCAGTGATTTAAATAATTTCCCCCTCAATTAACTGTCTGCTGTTTGGTGCTGGGCAGTTCGAGTACAGTTGGTTTTTAGAGGTTTTTAGCCGAAAGCTGCATCTGTAAACATCGGCAGAGTCGTGAGAATGAACCAAAACAGGAGAAAAAAGGGTCTAAAATTAAAAACCGTGCGTCTCTCTCCTCAGCTCAGCTCCAGCCCGTTGTGTTCTGACGGCATCCACCAATGGGCTGAGGCCGTGGACGGGGCCAGGATGAGTGCCGAGCTGCTATTGGAGGAGATGCTCATCAAGCGTTCGCAGCAGAAGAAGAGGACGTCGCCACTGAACTACAAGGAGAGACTGTTTGTCCTCACCAAGAGCAGGCTGACGTACTACGATGGACGAGCCGAGGTCAGTTTAACTCGTCCTTATTTACATGTCAGCTCAGGATTAGTTATTATTTCTGAATAATTCACATTTTGTATGCTTCCTGCACATATGTCATAATAATCGCTGTAGCAAGATATTTTTATAGATATATTTATTTTATAATTTGATCATTTTTTTAAATTGAAATCTTTGAGGAATGCACTTATTCGCTGTTTTTCTGAGTTTGATGAGAACAATCAATACTACCTTCATGTCTCTCTGTTCAATATGAAGCTACAATCAGCAGCCAGTTAGCTTAGCTTAGCATAAAGACTGGAAACGGGGGGAAACAGCTAGCCAGGCTCTGTCTGGAAGTCACTGCTCCCAGCTAAGAAATACCACAACTCCTAATTTTTACACTTTTTGATTGAATTAAACAAGATATAGCGTGTTAATCAGGGAGCTTTAGAGCTGCAGGTAGTGGGACAGAGCCAGGCTAGCTGCTTCCCTGTTTCCAGTCTTTATGCTAAGCTAAGCTAAGCTAAGCTGCTGCTGACTGTAGCCTCGTATTTGCCAGACAGACGAGAAAATGAAAACGTGTTTTTAAATCTCTCAGATTCAGAAGCAAAAGACAAACTTTAAGTTGAATTCTAGTTGACGAAAGTTAAAAACAGGTTGTGTTTAAGTTTACGGTTTTCAGACACACACACACACACACACACGTCTGTTATTGCAGTGATAATCAATCAAGCACACTGCTGAAGGAAGTGAGTTTTTAATATTTGGGCACGTGTGAACTGAAACTGCACCTGAATTCTGCAGAAACAGAATAGAATAAAAGGTGAAACAACACCGCCACAGGAAGTCCAACGTCTCAGTGTGAAGCTGATATCATTTTTACAAAAATAGTAATGCTGACATGTCGTCTCTGCACAACAGAAGAAGTTCAGGAGAGGCTCGATCGAGCTGAGCCGCATCAGATGCGTGGAGATCGTCAAGAACGGAGGAGGAATCATCCCCTGCCAGAACAAATACCCCTTTCAGGTACAAACACAACCAATATACTATAATCAACAGTGGCCTTTACTTCTGTCAGCAATAATCACTAAAAAGAAGTCAGACGCGTCAAGAAACTCAAGCAGTCTCAGGTTGGAAACCCAAACGGTCCGCTGTAAACATCCATCACAGTTAAGACCCACTTCCTGCTTCACATCTGACCCATGTTTCAGCTGTGCTCACTTTCACTTTCACCTCCAAATAAAGTGGTTTAGATAATCTGGATTAGGGGTCTGACACCGTGGTCCCTTCTCAGAAAACCCCCCTCCACTCCTATTATGATTATTATTCTGTGTTTTACTTCTATTTAAGAGACAATCATGCTCTAACTTTTGGAACTACAGTTCCCATGATGCTTTGGGGGATGTACACATAAGTATAACGTCGCCATGGATTCAGTCAGTTATGCTTTGGGCTACAATTTGAGCCTTTTTTAGACCGTTTGTTTACATTAGCACTATTAAAATTATGCCGAATTAGCTGTTAGCATCTCCTGTTTGCAGTGTACTCATGGACGTACAGACAACTATCACCGGATTCCTTTGATACTGAAGAAAACATAAAAACACGATGATTCTCAGGCAAGTTCTGCAGTGACAATGAGCGTCTTTTTTCTCAGATATAATGAAAGTTTCAGTCACACCGAGTCATGAGTCAGAGGATGACAATGTTTGATGCAAACTGAAGCAATCAGGCGCCAAGGGTTTTAAAGTACCTCCATGATCTGAGTGCAGCTGCTGACCATGTTGATAATCAGGCGTAGTCAACGGGTCAAACAACAACATCTAACTTCCTGTTGTGGTTAGATCCCCAGCATGCACCTGCCCCTTTCACCTTACACAGCATCTTTGCCTCAACTTCACAGTTTGCAAACCCCTGATCTGGATGAACCGTTGGTCTGTTCACAACCTGATTCTCTTGACTGCTCGACTTTTTATTTTGCTTCTTTTGAGAAGTAATTCTTACCACAGGAGCTTTCAGCCACGTCTCATGGCCTTTATCAGCAGATACAGCTCTCTTAGTTTGGCTGAAAGCTCCTGAAGGACCAAGTAACTGAACCTTGTCTTAGGACTTTTTTGTCTGACTCAAGAATGAAAATCACCCCACCCTTCAGGGAGGGTAGACAGGCAGGAAGGGAATGATGGGAAATGTAGTCACATACTAAGTATTGCTTTGCTAATATTTCATCTTTAAACTGTAATATGCTGCAGATATCTGTGCTACACATTACACACAAAGTAATTCACTCCTGCGTGTTTTTGTTTGTGTCCAGGTGGTGTACAACACCAACACCCTCTACGTATTCGCTCCGAGCCACGACAGCAGAAGTCTCTGGGTCCAGAGCCTCAAAGAAGGTCAGTCTCTGTTCTGTTGAAGAGGAGCACATACAGGTGTAAATGTGACAGATCACACTCACAGTATGTAGATTTTATCTGTTGTTTTCACACTTTAAACCACACGTCTGAAACTCGTTTCCACACGGGGCAACTTTCCCAGCAGCGGTGTTTTAAATGCAACAGAAAGTTAGTTGTCATCGTTGGGCCCCATTACCAACAAGGCCAGCTCACGGTTTTGGTTTTCCGGCCCACCACCTTACTGTTTTGGTTCACTCTCACTGCTTTCATAGTCGTTTTTGGACGCAGCAGGCAGCTGTTTGCTAACAAGTTTGCCATATAGAGTTTTGCAGAAATGAGTCAGCATGTTAGCTCTTCATGTTCCCTCGTCTGGAAGTCAGTGGGTTTCTTCAATGTTTTTGGTTCCTGAAATAAGGTCTGTGGTTAACACAAGCGTTTTGTTCTGTGACATAAAACCCGACAGTAAATACTCCACTGGTGAGTTCTGAAGCTTCTCCGTGTCTTAAAAAAGTCGGTTGCTAACAAGAGTCTAACTGAGACTCCAGAGGCTGTCGGGGACATTAAACACAGAAACTCATCTACTCACTCGTCCTCCTTCACAGCCTCGTTGGGTTTATACTGCAAACTGTTCTAACTCAAACTTTCCCAAAGGCTTCTGTAGAAGAGGTCAGAGCTGGAAGCTCAGTGGTGGAGACGCTGAAGTCATGTGACCGTGGTGGAGCTGGTTTAGTGTTGCTTTAGCTTTTTACTTAAAATCCTGTGAAGATTATCTTACTGAACAAAACGTGTCAGTATCATAAACGTTTGTTTGCCACAGAGCTTATTTTCTGCAATAATCCAAAAAAAAAAAATCCAATGGAAAAATCCCATTGGCTTTTTGTGGAGGGGACCAGGGCGACGCTAACCTCCTGGTTGGCCTACAGAAACACCTGCAGCACTCGTTTCTTGTTTCTGCTTCCCCCTAAGTGGCCAAAACAAGACTCATTGCAGGTTTAAAGACATAAGCTCTCAAATCTTTACATTTAAGTATTTATGTGAGTAAGTATTCAAGTATTATAACCTTTTGTGTGTTCAACACGCAGCTTTTGTTCACACGAGCCACTCAGATTCTTTTAAATGTCGCTGGACGTCGAGGAGGATGTACAGAGTACGGACTCCCGTTCACACATGACCTAAACACGAAACATTTCTGTCTGCAGAGATCAAAGACAACCCTGTGGTCTCGACCAAGTTTCACCCTCAGTTCTGGCAGGAAGGGGCGTGGCTCTGCTGTCGCCAGGTGGAAAAACAGGCTCCAGGCTGCGAGGAGTACAACCTGTTTGGAGACAGTGAGAAAAGACACCCCCACACCCACAAGCCTAACCACTCAACTGCCCTGTATTATTGTTCAGTTTAAAGTGAATCTGCCACACCACAGAGTAATAATACTGCGTAATACTGTAAAAATACTACCAAATTGTACCCAAACCAGACATTTTTGATGTTAAGTGTCATAAGCACTTTAAGATATTTATTTTAAAAGTACTTTGGGTGCAGTAAAATCACATTTTGTGCCTCTAAGTTATGACTGCATTAATGTTTAAAGAGTGTTTTAAGGGTCCCTGTAGGGCTGAAGCCTAAATAGTTTATATACTGTTGGACTGTTAAAGCTACAGCAACTCAATAAACTCATCTTTGAAAGTAAATCATTTATAGTACAGTGTACTATAGTATTTATAGTAACCAGTTATTTCCCCAATCAGATGAAGTGTGGTTGAGTATAAAAAAAGAAAAGGGAAGAAGTAAAAAAAGTTGCACCTGTAGTGAAGGACAAGCAGAAATGAAAATACTCAAGTAAAGCACATCAAAACATGAAGTACATTAAGTACAGTAAAGTACTTGAGGTATTTGGGTTCCTTCCACCTCTAGTCAGCAGTAATATAAAGTTGATTAATTTTTTACTAAATGTACTAAAACTTGCAAAAACAGGAGAGAAATATTGATGTTAAAAATACGACGTGTTGGTCCTTTAACATGCATATTTTTTGCAGTGTAGAGTCTGAAACACTTCAAGCACAGAAGAAAAACAGGAAATCACACTGATAACGTTCAATTTAAGCAGTCAGCCGATTCATTCAGACTGACTTGCGACAAGCTTCAGTTTCTGGATCACCAATATTACAAGCAAGCAAGCAGTGAGAGGTCAAGGGTCAGAGGTCACAGTGATCTAACAGCAGAGAACGTAACAAAGAAAATTTAAAAAAAGAAGTGTTCAAACGTTCTGCTTGGTTTACTCTTTCTGTTCCTCTAGTTTCAAGAAAACCTTTACCCCCGATTCCTGGAGAGGAACGCAGGGTAAGAGGGTAACACCACACACACACACACACACACACACACACACACACACACACACACACACACACACACACACACACACACTGTGTCTTTCTTCTTCCTCATCCAGCAGCGGCGGCCGCCTCCTCTCCCTCCAGTAGCTGAGGATGATGATGATGATGGGGAATTTGATGATGATGATGATGATGACGACGACGAGGAGGTGGTGGTGGCACTGTACGACTTCCCGGGCACCGAGTCGCACGACCTGAGCCTGGTCAAAGGAGGCGAGTACGTCATCCTGGATAAGTGTGACGTCAACTGGTACAAGGCACGCAACATGTACGGGTGAGTGTCTATATCGTGATATACATTTATCTTATTTCAATAAATGCAAGAAGAAGTGTTTTTGTAGTCCTAAGGATTGTCACTTTGGTCCAGACTGAAATATACTGAAACTATTGGATGGATAGTTATTCCATAGCAATCCAACTATTCGCCACAAAATGTTTTTTTTTTTTAAAAAAAAAATCAAAAATCGATGCAGCAGAGCCAGAAATACATTTTCTACTCTACAAATTCTTTTTCATTGTCGAAGCCTACATTACCCACAATGCAACTCAACACAGACAGTTCAGTCAGATTGTGGTGTGTTATGCTAGCAGAGATGAGCAGCGGGCTCCACACCAACAAACTGTTTTCATCTTCAAACTCGTAGTCTTCAGCCCCAGCCGACGCTGACTCGAGTGACATCACTTGAGGCAGTTTGAGACGTCTGAATGCATTTCATTTGCAGAGCTGATTTTTGCTTAAAAGCTTGAAACCTGCATTGTTTACATCCATGTTTACAAGAAAGCAGTCTTCTTCACTGCCTTTGTTGGTGCATTACTGCCACCTGTAGGTCAGTAGCTCGTCCTCACAAAACAGGGACCCACTCATAAAAAGAGCGATACTAGAGGTCACAGAGTACCTTCAAAGACTCTGGACTAGCTGTTCTCAGTCGGTTAGGTCGAGGTATGTGTGCGTTTCTCTGTGCTTTGACATCCTCACCTGTTCCTTGTGTGTTTGTGTTTCACAGTGAGGAAGGCTACATCCCAAGTAACTATGTAACGGAGAAGAAATCCGGAAACCTGGTGCAGTTTGTGTGAGTTTGTTAATCATTTCACAGTAGATCAACAGCCGGCAAATGTCACGATAAAGTCACAGATACCAAAAGTCTGGACCACAAATCCACAATCCATCAAGTCTGCGAGGGGCCTCAAGAACACTTTCTGCACACTAAGTTAGATACACTTTATATTCTTTACAGCATAAATGTACCATATTTATTTGAACACGTGTACTTTTATTTTTCTGGTATTTTTCTCACAAATTGTTGCCGTGAATTCAGTCAGATCTTCATCTTGTAAAGCTCCTGGAGGACTGGAGAACGTCTCATTAAGATAAAAAAAGGATAATGAGATCTTAAAGAGAACCATTAAGATATGATTATTGGAATTTTTATTTGTGTGTCTGTTCTAGTTGGTACAGTAAACAAGTCAACAGGAACAAGGCAGAGGAGCTGCTGAGGAAGGAGGTGAGTCTAGAAACATCCTTTACTTTCTGTTTCTTTATTGTGATTTTAATTGTTATTGACTTTAATTGTTTCTTTATCTGTGTCTTTATTCCCTCCTTGCATAATCACTTCTTCGCTGTTCTTTCCTCCCCTCTGCCCACCTTTCCTTTTTTTGTTTGTCTCTCTTCGACTCCCTCTACTCATCACTGGACACACTCTTCTTCTGTTATTTCTTTTCCATCCTCCTATAGTGTAAAACTGTCCAAAACAAAGCCGTTGATGAGGTACAGAAACCTCTAGAGGTTAATGTTTCGAGTCCAGCCGAGGACCTCCCCCCTCCTCATCTGTCAACTCTCTAATAAAGCTCCAAAATAACTATATAAATACCAAAAATGATAGAAAGCTCGAAAAGACGTGCATAATTTCCTTCATAGGCAGTTAATTATTATGATAATAATTCTGTGTTCACAAAAACATAGTTTAGATCACAAAACAATACAATGTGATTTCTTAATTATTTTGTGATCTGGGGAAAATCAAGTTAAACTTTCTCTTAAATCACATGAAAACAAAACGTAAGCTCTTGTCTGTGTCGCCCCCTGCAGGACAAAGAAGGAGCCTTCATCGTCAGAGACTCCAGCACTCCAGGAACCTACACCGTCTCTCTCTACACCAAGTCTGCTGCAGGGTAAAGACGCTTCAATGAGCTGAAACATGCTGCCACCTTAAAAAAGGACCAGTGGTTTTTTAATTTTGCAAGTTTTATCTTACAAACTACAAATCATGGATACTTTAAATTACAGCTAACAATTTTTAAATTAATTTTTCAGACTCGAGGTTCTTTTATATATTTGTTCCTGCCTTGCAAGCAGCCTTTTCATTTTGTAAGATATAAAAATTGATTACTAGGTTTTTGAAGCTTGCTACAGATATGACACATGCATTAGTGCATTCAGTGTTACATTATTATGCAGCTGTACTGTATGTGCAGGATGCTGGAGAGGTCTGCACAGTTAACTCAACAATAACAAATGCACCTTTGACTTTGCAGACCTGATATTCACTGTGGTGGATTACAAAACTCAGAGTGTGATCATTTATGTTCATACTGTACAGAAATGAATGGATGATCCTTTAAAAATAAGCCTTTTCCTGCCATTAGGAACTGAACTGAAATTTAATTTAATTTAAATCAGCTGCAGGCTCAACGAGAGATTTTACGAAGCATTACGGATAGAATGAAAATCAAATGGGAGTTAGATTTTTAGACCAGCAAAAAGCCTGTATGAGCTGGATGTGTTATGTTGTTGTGTGTGTTTGCAGGGAGGGAGCTGCAGCTATAAAACATTACCACATCAAGGAGACACAAGGCTCGTCTGCACAGTTTTACCTGGCTGAGAAACACCTGTTCAGCTCCATCCCCGACCTGATCGAGTACCACAAACACAACGCAGCAGGTAAACGACGCGTCTTCCATCCAGACCTACGTGCTGATGTTTAGCGTGTTAGCATGCTAACATTTGTGGAGCTGCAACGATTAGTCAATTGATAATCGATTCATCGTTTGTTATTTTTTAAGAAAAAAAAAGCCAAACATCTGCTGGTTCCAGCTTCTCAGACTGTTTCTTTTCTTTATCTGGAAGTAAATCAACTATATTAAGGTTTTGGACATTTCATACACTAAACAATTAATTGATTAAATGAGAAAATAATCACTCAGATTAATCATTAATGAAAACGATCATTAGTTGCAGCTCTGAACCTAAACTAATTAACACTAAACACAAAGTGCAGCTGAGGCTGATGGGAATGTCATTAGTTTTAAAAGGTATTTGGTCACAAACCAAAGTGTTGGACACAGTGAAAGTTTGACCTGATGATGGCGCTTAGATGAAAAGTTAAAGGATCATCAGAGTTATTACAGTTCATCCTGAGGGGAACACGAACGCCTGAACCAAATTTCATGACAATCCATCCAATAGTTGAGATATTTCAGTCTGAACCAAAGAGGTGGACCGACCTTCGAGCCAAGTCTAGTACCTAAAGCTTCTGGATGATTCATATAATGATCATGTTGTCTGTATACTCAGTCATGGGGCTACATGGAGCTCGCTGTCTAAGCTTTGAAATGTGCTTTCAAACACACTGAACATTTCTGTGAAAATGTCTCTTTCCCTTTGTTTTCTATCTCAGGTCTTGTTGCCAGGTTGAGGTATCCTGTAGGGAAACAGGATAAATCTGCTCCGTCCACCGCTGGCTTCAGCTACGGTGAGTCCTCACAGAGCTCTGCTCAGTGTTGTATACCTTTAAACTATGTTAATCCATGAACACACCTCTCTCTCTCTCGTTGCCTCCCTCCAGAGAAGTGGGAGATCGACCCCAGCGAGTTGACCTTCATGAAGGAGCTGGGCAGCGGTCAGTTCGGTCTGGTGAGGCTCGGCAAGTGGAGGGCTCAGCACAAAGTGGCCATCAAGGCCATCAGAAAGGGGGCCATGTACGAGGAGGACTTCATCGAGGAGGCCAAGGTCATGATGTAAGAAAAACATCAGGAAAAGGAGACGAAAGATCATAGGAGGATAAAAAGCAGGGAAGTGATGAGGGAAGGAGGAATGAGATTGGAAAGGTGGAGAAAGAAGATGAAGTTATACACACAGATTAGACTCTGCATTAAAATACAATGACCCCATGTCATCTTTGACCTCTGCCGCCCTCCACTGGAGACTAGTAGGAACTGTAACAACATGCACTCTAATCCTCCTGTTCTCTGAACTATGGCGGCCTGTAATTAACGGAAATTATAGTCATATAAACGTGTAGTTTTCGAGCTATTATGTGGCCGTTATAGACAGCTGTGTTGATTTAAAACGGATCTGTCAGACTTAAACACACCCTGCTTTGACACCCTGTCTTCCTCTCCTCGTCAGTGCATCCCTGTCTATAATTTGTGCGTTTTCTCCAGGAGACTGTCTCACCCGAAGCTGGTGCAGCTGTATGGAGTGTGCAGCCAGCAGAAGCCCATTTACATCGTCACAGAGTTCATGGAGCACGGCTGCCTGCTGAACTTCCTCAGGCAGCGGCGGGGCAGCTTCAGCCTGGGGTCCTTGCTGAGTATCTGCCTGGACGTCAGCGAGGGCATGGAGCACCTGGAGGCCAGCGGCTTCATCCACAGAGACCTGGTACTGGTACCACTTTACCACCACAGGAACTTTTTATCCCAGAACTCAGGGCCTTTTTCAGGAACTGAATCTAATGTTGACTCTCACTGAATTCCACTGGAAATGAAAAGATAATACACTTGGTGTCCGCAGCTACTTTGACACGTGTTGCCAGAACGTAGACCCGAGTGCTTTTTATTTTTCTTGTGTTGGGTCGCAGAAATCCTGCTGCCAATCACGTCCCACCCTAAAACAAAACACAGCGGAATTAAATTATATTAATGTGAAATTCAGTGATGGCTTTTTCTTGTGATTTGCAATTTCACCCAGTTTTCTTGTGGAGGCACCAAATTGTAATTGTGGCTCCTTCACCATAGTTCCCTGCAACCAAAGTACTTTCATTGGTCTGCAAACTGTGATATTTGGTCAAATGCAATCTACCACTTTTAAACAAGACTAAAAAGAGTCCACAGCCATGCTATCAGCTCTTTGAGGCTGTACTAAATGCTAACATGCTCATAAAGATGGAATATGACAGAGGAAGAAGAAGTTTTGTTTGTTTTTGACGGCGAGAACAACTCGTTTCGAGTCTTTCGACCATCGAGGCGTTCAACAGTCCTTAAACCTTTTGTTTTGCTGCCGCCATGTTTCTGTCCCTCCCAGTAACTCGTTCACGTCACCTAATACACTCCCCCCCATTGCGATCAGGCCAGTCTCTTCCCATTGAGGTGGTTACATGAGGCATTTTTATTCTGACTGAGCTGTTATCAGTAAATGCAGCTAATGTAAACATGACTTCCTCAAATATGAAACAAGCTTGTGGAGGAATTTTACTGGACATTCAGCAGTTTATGAATCTATTAACTTTCAGTGATAGATAACTCTTAAATCAACCGTTATTCCAGAAAAGTTCTTCTGTTCAGTTCAAACTGACTGAAGATACTCAAAGACACTTTGCATAGTGATAACTGAGAAATGAAAATAGTGGAGTTAACCTGATAGATAAGAACCCTCTAAACTGACAAAAGACAATAAGAGTCTACAGCCTACGGCTAAGTTTTGGACCAATTCAAATTTTGACCTGATAATAACTTTAGCCTCAGTCTTTTATCACAACATCATGAATGAAGCCGTCGAGTGTTTTAAAACGAGCCAGCTGGAAACATTAACAACTCTGTATGTACAAAGAAGAATAAGAGTCTACAGCCATGCTAGTGACTCTGTACTTAGACACAGGAAAAATCAGATATCACTAAAATCACTATGATTCATTGTCTGTACGCCATGAATGTCTGAACCACATTTCATCCAACCCATCCAGTAGTTGAGATATTTCATGGTGGACCGACACACAGATGCTGCTAGTATGGCTAAAAAAACACAAAGCAAGTAGACTGAAAAACTTCCTATTTGTCTTTGTTCCCGTCTCTTCTGCAGGCTGCCAGAAACTGTCTGGTGAATGACTCTCTGGTGGTGAAGGTGTCTGACTTCGGCATGGCCAGGTACGATTTTTACTCCCAACACTTCTACACTACATGTTGATCTGTCCTCTTTCATGTAGAGCGACTTCAAACAAGTCAGCAGGCCGAACGATTGCACTTTGTCATGTCGATGTGTATTTTGCAGGTACGTGTTAGACGACCAGTACACCAGCTCATCAGGTGCCAAGTTTCCTGTGAAGTGGTCGCCTCCCGAAGTCTTTAACTTCTGCAAATACAGCAGCAAGTCAGACGTCTGGTCCTACGGTAGGCGCACTTTTACTTTAGGAAACTCAAGAATAAACATCACGTCTCCATCAGTTTCTTTTCTGCAGGCGCTGTTCAATAGTAAACACAAAGCTGTCTTTATTTTCTAATTTTTATCTTTTTCTATATTTTATACCATTTAATAACTACAAACTAACAGCTTCAGCTCGCGACTCTCATTAAACCTCCATCATCTGTGTCTCCAGGTGTGTTGATGTGGGAGGTTTTCACCGAGGGTCGTATGCCGTTCGAACAGAGTCAGAACCACGAGGTGGTTACCTTGGTAACCAAGGGTCACCGCCTCTACAGGCCCAAAATGGCCACGCCTGCCATCTATGACATCATGCAGCTCTGTTGGCACGAGGTGAGAGCCGTGAGAAACAATAATAATCTTTATTTAGAGAGCACTTTTCTAAAAGTGCTTCACACGGGGCAACAACTTCACAACAAGCAGATCATAAAAACTATTTTCTGATAGAGTAAGAAACAAATATATCAAATAAAACCAGCAAACAGGCAGCCAGATAAAAGTAAGTTTTAAGAAAAGATTTAAAGGAGGTCACTGATTCTGCTGACCTGATTGACCAGAGCTCTGACTGCAAACGTCTAGTTTTCAGCTGCGCCTTGGAAACAGGTAAAAGACCTCTGCCCGAGGATCTGCGGCTACGCTCTGGCTCGTATGTGACTAAAGTCCAGTTCCGACAAAAGATTCACGACGAGACGAGCTGAAACTTGCAGCTACTAGCAATGCGCCGGTCTGCAACGCTCTTTGGTCTGAACTGGGCTTTAGAGGTCCGATATGCAGCATGGAGAGAGGCCAATCCGTTTCAAAATATACTGTATGAATGAAGTAATGTTAAAGTGCGGTTCACCGCTATGAGCGACACCTTTCATACACATGAAGTCATTTGATCCATTATTAACAAACATGTTGACTACAGCTGCTTTAAAACAGGTGTTTCTTCCTCACCTGTCTCCCTGCGAAGCTCTCCACCACGTCGTTAAAATCCATGGCTCTGACCAGAATGCTAAATGCTAAGAGCTAATTATGCATGTGATGAAAGGGATGATTCGTTCCTGAGATGCTGAACATCTTCCACCCATCTTTTTGTTTGCGGTCCGTGCAGTTTATGGCAGAAAAACAGGAGGTCATGTGACCTGACACCACCCCTAGCTCACTTTGTGTTTTAGCATTAGCTTGTGGTTTCTATGGTAACGCTAGCTGACTGAATGTATGGCCTGTGTTGTCTGTTTCAGAGACCGGAGGAGCGTCCGTCGTTCTCTCAGCTCTGCCAGATGATCTCCGACGCTCTGGAGGGTGACGCCCCTCCCCCAAACTGATCAACTGACCAATCAGCTGCTTCCACCAGTTCACGCCAACTGTGGCGGCCATGTTGGCCCCAACATGGAGAACGCGGTGTAATGGTATTTACAGTGTCTGGAACTGACCAATCAGGTGGAGAGGATGGACCAGTCACACCAGCCTGTAGTCCACTCATCCACCAATCACATTTGTTTATCCAATCAAGTCACTCAACCCTAAAACAGCCGGTCTGACAGCTGGACGAACTGAAGCTGCGTTCACAACACAAACTGCGGCTCATGTTGGATTGTTTTAGGATTTTGTTGTATGATTCTGACACCAGCATGAACTGACAGCGACGTACAAAACAACCGAGTCCATCCAGAGTGTTCTGGGTGTTTCCTCCCAGTCGGACATGGACTTTAAGTCCTTCAGTCAGAGATCTGTCAGTGTTAGAGAAGAAACGTACATCAAGCCACAACACACAATATGAAGCTTAATTTTCCTTCCTGTGAGGACTCTGCTGTGTGCAGGGTTCCTGCAGGTCTTTAAAAGTCTTAAAATGTATTAAAGTCAGTTTCCTCAAAAAGGCCTCAGAAAGTGTTCAAGTCTTAAATGAAACTTACAAAAGTCTGAAATGTTTTTGTATCTGACTGCATGTTGTGAGGAGCCGTCACACACTTATGAACTGAAAGTGGGGCTGTTGGTGCAGCTGGTTGTGCTGCACCGTCAGTGCTGCAGCTACGGTAACTTGGAAGCTCATCGTCTCATAATGGGCAACTCAAGGTTTTAGCCAAAACTTACAGTTTATGAATCAATCATTTTTCATTGGTTAATCCATCCATGTTATGCCACTAATCTAAGTCCAGGTCACATTCATTTAATTGATTATATCACTAGGAGTTATTGTTATATACTGCTGACAAGTGCTGAAAGAATGTGCTATAATAATAAATTATTACAGGCCATATTGTCTCTTCTGGTTTTTCATCATACTTTGGCTGGAATGATCATGAATCAGGTATTAAACTGCATTCTACGTGGTATTAAAAAAGGTCTTAACACATCTTTCTAACATCAGTTTAACTTGGTGAACCCTGCAGAAACCCTGTGTGAATCTCACCAGGTCACGACATCTGTTTCTTTTTCTGTTTAATTCTACTGTCTGACACATTTAGCTGCAGTGCAAGTCTGTTTTCATGTAACTTCTGTCACATCCTGCATATTAATATTAAAAGTTCTGCAGAGAGAAAGTAAGTGAATTAAGTTAATGTTAGTATGTTTCCAGCTGTCTCGTTTTAAAACACTCGATGGCTTCGTTCATGATGTTGTGGGAAAAGACTGAGGCTCAAGTTATTATCAGATCCAAAACTTTGGCTGTAGACTCTTGTTTTTTGTTTAAAGGGTTCTTATCTATCAGGTTAACCCCACTATTTTCATTTCCCAGTTATCACTATGCAAAGTGTCTTTGAGTATCTTCGGTCAGTTTGAACTGAACAGAAGAACTGTGTGAAGTCTTTCTCTGGAAAAACAGTTAATTAAGAGTAATCTATTACTGAAGGTCAGCATCTGCCCTCCTCCACTGTCATAAACTGCTGAATGTCCAGTATAAATTAGACTCCCTCCACAAGCTTGTTTCACATTTGAGGAACTCCTTCTGGTTTCCACTGCTGCATAAACACAAAGACACCGTTTGGCTGATCTCTGGGAAACCTGTTCACGAGGTGGTAAGTTTTATTCCCTGTTTAAACTTAATTTATATTCATTTTAGGCTTTTGCAGAGGCACAGCTGTTATTTTTACATTTACATGAAGTAAATGTTTAACAGTTTGATTTAATATAATATGCTTTTTTAAATGGCTTCCTTTAATTTTTCAACATCCTCATAAATATCACGACATCCAAACATTAATTGCGACATATCTGCAGTAAACTGATACCAAACTATGAATACTAAACAGGGGAGACGCTACACGTGTTCCAGATATTTCACTTATTACTCTAGACTTTCTAGTTTTACATCTTTTTTATTGATGAGTCAGATATTAAAATAGTCAGAAATGCAAATTGTCCTCACTTTGGACTTTGAGACAAATACAAAACAAACAAAAATAAAAATAAAAGACGTGCACTAACCCCCATATCCCACCCCTCCCTAACACCTTGTTACACTAAATGGAGCAATAGGTACCGTACAGCTATGTAGCTTTATGTTTTTAATGTAGTGGCCACAGTTTGACTGATGTCTTTTTCCAAAACATTGAGATATCGTAGCAAAGAAAGTTGAGTTAATTATTACGGTAGACTTTCTGAAAGTAAAACGAAACATTTTGGAATCTATTTCTGGCACGTTCATAACGAGTTAATTTTATTTTCTGTATTTTAATAATGTTTTCCCAGCATTAGATTCACTGAATCAGCCTGTTTGTCACTGCAGTGTGTTGAAACCACAGTGTAACTACTGGGACATTATTTATACTGTTGCTGTGCCTCTCATAGCAGTTTCTGAAACAATGGCTTCTTGATTTCAGACAGAGACAGACGAAAGCAGGCTTCTCATTTCCAGCCGGTGGCGATTTGGTCGGCTGAAATGATAGCAGCATTTTTCTTGTATTGTAGTGTAGAACTAGTTAGTCCTAGTATGACAGGGAATAATGTAAGACTCATATTTCAGTCCGATATAACCTGTCTGGCTGTTTTACATACTTATTTTCATCTTTTAAGACTTTTAAGATGAGGACTAGCTGATGTGTTTGGCAAACGTGACCCTATGTTGGGTAACGTGGGCTGAGGTTTGTGCTAATGTGTTTTTCCGTTTTGGAAAGATTAAAAAAAACATTTAAAGAAAATACACCAACCTCCAAAGTATCACTCTTACTACAGCCCCATGCAGAAACCCAAAGCTTGACAAGACGAGAGAAATGGATCATTTATTTCAACACTTCCTGCTGTGGTTCAAACTGAAGAGAACAAACTAGCTTAACTATAATGTTTGATGATTGTTTTTGTTCTGTCTTCTGACCTAAAGACACACAGCGTTTGACCATGACGTCACTGAAGACGGGGTATCTCTTGTTCCTCGCTGCCTTCCTGTTACTGCCCATTGTTCCCACCGTGGCTGAGGTGGTGACGTCGGTGTCAGACTGTAAGGAGTTTCTTCTTGACGGAACTCCGCCACAGGTCCCGGAAATCTTGAAGGATGGGATCATCCAGGACCAGGACAAGAACCAGAAGCGATACAAACCCATTTGTCAGACTTATGACAACAAGAAACGGTTTTTGACGCTCTACGACACCAAGAACAAGATTCCTGTGTTTTCTGCTTACAGGTACACAGGGGAAGAAACTGGAACGCATAGACCCAATACCCATTGGAAGATAGAACCACAGGTGTGTTTTTGTTTCTCTGACTCATAAATTAATAAACATACAGTAATATTACATTTTAGGTGCAAGTAATTACTGCTAATGCATCCACACCCACAGTAGAAATGCTACAACTATTAGCTGCTACTACTACTACTACTAATAATACTACAAGTACCACTACTAGCAATAATAATAATCATCATGCTGCATACCCATGTATACCAGTTATAGAGCCATGTCAATAGTAGTAGCACTACTAGGTGGTTCACAACTACTTTCAGTACACTTTCATATCAGGGATGCATGTCGGATGCTGGTCCACCCAGTGCTCCTTCAACCCGGGCTGGACCCTCTTATATTAAAACAGGTAGACTCCAGGCTGCAGTGTAGTCCCATACACTTCACTGCTAAACTATAGAATTACACAGAATTACATGGCATGATTAGCAATTTACGTTAAAGGATAAGTGCAATATTATATATTTTTGTTATTGTCAGAAAGAAATCCATTAAAAAGACAACACCAACAACACTCTCAATGCTGTCTGACTTCTGTCTGCGGCACTCAGACCGGTTCCTAAAAAAAACACGTCACAAATATATTGTAGGTTAGTTATTTTAAAAAAAGGCTCAGTAATTCCCTAAAACAGCTGCTCACTGTAGTTTTTAATCAAACAAACGGGAGGAAATTGTGCATTTGTTGGGGATTATTTTCAGCGGCGGATGAATCCACATTTGGTGCTCTAGTGAGTGTTTGGGGCAGCAGGACGGTGTGTGAATAAACTCCAGTGTGTGTGTTAATGGTGAACAACAGTGTGCCTCACTGATGTGTTTTAATAGTTTTTGTTTTCTGTGCAGCACTTTACATTTTATTGACTTTATGGCTTCTCTGTCTGCATCAGTAACTGAGCCTTTAACTCTTACAGCTTGAGAACAAAGATGACGTGAATAAGAACATGGTGGATGGAGACACAATCAAGACCAACAACCAGGCCATGAATGATGATTACACACAGTATAAAACGCTTGACAGGGGCCATTTATTTCCAAGCTCTTATGGGTTCACCCAATCTGACAAAGAGTCGACCTTCACCCTGACCAACATCGTTCCACAAGTAGCAACATTCAACCAGGGAAGCTGGGCCAGAATGGAGCAGTGCGTAAAATGTGTTATGGACAAACTCTGCATCAACAACAACGGTCATATTGAAGGCTTTGTGGTGACTGGAGCAAAATCCGGCACCGAAAAACTAAACAGAGTTAATATTCCCTCCATGCTCTGGTCAGCATTCTGCTGCTACAACACCAATAATGGCAAGTGGTTTGCGAGCGCACACTGGGGCGACAATGTTTCAGATGAACCAGAAAACAAATATATGCAGACTAAAAATCTGGAAGGACTCCATCTACAACTGACGGGAGACGACCCTAAATTTAACGTGTTTCCTAATACAAATTGTCCTCTTGACACAACTGTTAATAACATTTACCCAGAAACCCAGAAAGATTGCAAATGCCCAAAACAATCAATTTGAACCACTTCTGCCCCTCCCACTTTAACACTTGGCCCTCCAATATTTTAATTTGACACTCTCAAACAAAGCCTTCAGTCTGTGATTATACAATTATGTTTTGGATTCAATGAAACTTTCAATCTAATCAAGATAATGCATCACATTCATTTAAAAAAAAAGATTCAATACAGAATGAACAACCAGAAAAGTGTTGTTGCTTCAGGCTGAGCTGGTTTTCATATTTTTCAGTACTATACTTTGTGTAATTTCATTTGTTACAATGATAAAACGCTGGATAAGACGAAGTGTCCTTTGCATGGCTTCAGATGGAAGACACTAAGTAAATGTACATGATTTATAGAATGTGAATGAAATAAAGTGCAGAAAAGCCCGACTGGAAACTTTGTGTGTGAAGAGGTGATTTTCTCTTTACAGTGAATTAATTAAACTCTACAGGACGACACCAAGAAGGCAGAACGCAGAACTGAGCTTTTAGAAACGTTTCACACAGAAGATTCATTATATTATATACACAGTATGCTAACCTCTGCAGAGCAAATCAGTGTAATATCCAACTGGCTTACAATCCATCAATCCTTCACTGATCTATTTTGAACATAATATATTTAAGTCATGAGCCCTTCATTTACTGTGGCACCATTTAGTGTCCTTTTTGTATATTTCAGTTTGCACTGAACCGTATATTAGTCACACTGTGTCCAAATTCAAGGTACTTGTACTTTACGAGTATTTCTATATAATGCAACTTTATACGTTTTACTCCACTACATCTCAGAGACAAATATTGTACTTTTGTGATAAACTGACGGATTAAATGTTCCTTTGTGGGTTGAGAAAATCCTCCTACTTCTTAGAAAGGTGCTATATGAGATTTTGAACATTAATATAGCAACAAACAACTATTTGCTATGTATGTGTTCAGTAATCTGAAAAGTAATGAGTAACTAGAGCTGTCAGACAAATGCAGTGAAGTAAAAATGACAATATTTGTTTCTGAGATGAAGTGGAGTAGAAGTAAAAAGTTGCATAAAATGGAAATACTCAAGTAAAGTACCTCGAATTTAAAGTACAGTACTTGAGTAAATGCACTTAGTTATATTGCACCACTGTCTGAAACCATATTTAAATTCACATGAAGAGGAAAACTCCCTATCTGTGAGGGTCTAACCCTAACCCCAGTTATGGGTCATAGTAAATAAAAAGGTTGAGATCCTGGTTGGTTGCTGCAAAATGTGGAACAAATTCCCACAACAGTGAGGAAGTGCCCCGAAACACGTCTACAATTACAACTTGGCTGACCTGTTAATATCTGATGTACGGTTACTCAGTTTGCTTTATGTTACTGTTTAATAAAAGGACGACACTTGGATTAATTTGTCTGTTTTGGCAGATTTCATGAAGCTCTGATATAAAATGGTAAGTCTTTCTTGGTATATTTTCGAGGGCTGCAACTAACAATTATTTTCTTTATCCATTAATCTGAGGATTAGTTTCAGTTTCCCAGAGCCCAAGGCGACATCTTCAAACATCTTTAATTTGCAATTTATTTGCAAGATATTTAATTTGCAATTATATCAAACAAATCCCAACAATTGAGGACTAATCGATTAATCAACTAATCATTCAAGCTCCAATATTTTTCTTGACTTAGGCTCTCTTTAAAAAATAATTTATGTAACAAAAACAAATAAATCGAAAGACTATGGATCAACAAAACCTAAAACGATAGTCTTTAATTTGATAAGTGGGTTTCATGACCCCTGGGCCTGTGAAGTGTGTATAATGTGAAGAATACATGCAAATAAATAAGAAAATAATCATTTGTTTGAGCAAGTAAAAGTACTGTTTTAATTTACAGATGTTCAGCTCAACAGGTGGAACTGTTGATGTAATTAAATACTCAATATTGATAAAACTGTGGCTCAGATTGGCCCAAAGAGGCTTCCATTTAACCAGCATCAAATATTACAAATGTTACCCAGAAACAAGGTGTATCAGAGGTGTTTAATAGAAAGCACCTGTCAGTATAATGCAATACAGTTCAACAGCAACACAAACTACAGCCTCCAAAATGATCGAACAGCTGAATCAGCAGAAACTGAACATTATAACCTTCATGAAACAGGATTTATTACAGGACTGTTGTTTCACACTGCGTTAGTTTAGCTACCTCAGGTGTACCTAATAAACTGGCAACCTATGAATCATGTGGGCCAATAAAGGTGTAAGTTACCAATAAAATGATGAAGTAAAGTGTGTGTTGTGATGCCAGAAACAGCCAACAAACAGCCGAAACCAGCGAGCGACTAACATTTACCGGCAGCACGTACTCACCGTTTTCCCTCGATTTGAGAACGACGCACAAAAAACCCCAAAAAATCCAATAAAACGCTAAATCACCAAAAGAACAGAAGCTCCACATCTTTTCCAACATGATTAAATCGGGCCAGAAAAGCAGAATCCAAAGAGAAATGCGAGACTCCGTCCATGTTTTCGCCGGGACGCACAGCCGAAACAGGCCGCTTGTTAGCTCATGATCGCGGTCATCAGGCCCACCTGTGAGGGTCCGGAGGCGGAGGCAGGGCTCCAGCTTTGGGCCACCTTACAGAGACGTGAGGGCGGCAGTACTGGACAGTACTCAAGATCAACTTTGAGGTACTTGTACTTTACTTGAGTGGCTCCATTTTTTGCCACTTTATCAACTCTACTACATTTTGGAGTGAAATATTAAGGCATATTTGGACTATTATCTCTGTACATTGCACATATTTGTTAGTCCTTATACTTCATACTGTCAATATGCTGCACACCCCAAACTAACATAACCACCAAGACTTCATCGATAATCATCCCTACAGCCTCTGAACCCCAAACTAACACAACCACCAAGACTTCACCGATAATCATCCCTACAGCCTCTGAACCCCAAACTAACACAACCACCAAGACTTCACCGATAATCATCCCTACAGCCTCTGAACCCCAAACTAACACAACCACCAAGACTTCACCGATAATCATCCCTACAGCCTCTGAACCCCAAACTAACACAACCACCAAGACTTCACCGATAATCATCCCTACAGCCTCTGAACCCCAAACTAACACAACCACCAAGACTTCACCGATAATCATCCCTACAGCCTCTGAACCCCAAACTAACACAACCACCAAGACTTCACCGATAATCATCCCTACAGCCTCTGAACCCCAAACTAACACAACCACCAAGACTTCACCGATAATCATCCCTACAGCCTCTGAACCCCAAACTAACAACCACCAAGACTTCACCGATAATCACCCCTACAGCGTCTGAACCCCAAACTAACACAACCACCAAGACTTCCCCGATAATCCTCCCTACAGCCTCTGAACCCCAAACTAACACAACCACATTATGGGATTCAGAGAAAAAGTGTGCATCGCAGAGCTACAGAGGGAGACTGACAATGTCAAATATTCAACCATCTCCATATCTGAACAATAAATAAATTGCAGAAAACTGCAGAAAAGCCTGTCACTAACCACAGATTTTAATGATTTTGTAATCATCACTACCAAGGCACATCTGGTTGATAATAGTCATTAATCAGCCCATCAGGCTCCACAAGACGTCTCAAGTGGACTCATCCAAAACACACTAAACTAAAGACAATAAAAACGTCTTTGTCCCCCAAAAACCACAAGCTTGTGCTACATTATTCCTCCAGGAAGAAAACTCTGGAAAGACAGCCAAAGACACCAGCTATGCAGTGCATGAATGGGAAAACTTTATTGAAACATTTGTAGTTTTCCTCTACTTTATGTTCAGATCAGTGAGAAGCTCAGTGACGTCAGTGTAGCCGACTTTGTTGGATAAGATCTTGGCGTGAACCTTTGGCTTGATGAGGTGAGGAGGCACACCCATCTGCAGAGCCTTCTTCACCACCAGGCTGTTCATCATCAGCGCCTCCTCCAGCTGGTTTGTTTCCATGGGTACCTCCTGGCTCTCCATGGAGCAGGCCCTTTCATTTGGTGCAAACAGGTCTGAGACCAGCTCCTTCATGTCTGTATAGTTAGCGCCATGGGTTTGAACCCTGCGCTGGACGATCCCGAGGACCAGGTGGTGCGGGAGGTTCATCCTCAGCGCCTCGCGGACAATTACAGAGTTTTCTGGACAGTTCCCAGGCAAGACGTTACAGCACCTAGAGAAAAAGGTGGTGATGATGATGATGATGGTACTGCTAGAGTTAATAACAACGTTCAGGGACAGGAGACTAAAATCAAGCAAACAACTATATTAAGTGAGTTAACAGGATGTTCTTCTACCAAAAGAGCTTCTGCACTCCTCAATTCTCCAAATGTCTTGAACTCTTGGAGCAACGTCACACCAACAGTTTGATGGGGCTTTAATTTCCAGATTCTCTTAAACTACTTTGTGACACTCCAGATAGGACGGTGTGTGCCAGGAGAATAACAACACACTTTTAATTGGAATCAGTTATTGAGACAATTAGCAACATTTTTTTCAGCTTTAGCTCTCTGGTTCTTCTGGTTGGTAGAGAGTTGAGACACTGTTTGAGGGGTTTTCTTACTGCTGCGTGGTACCCAAAGGATGGGCTTGTTGTCCGAAAGAGGCAGCTAAGTGTTGGTTGGAATCCTACAGATGACAAACACATACATGGAAAAGCATAGTTGTCATAATAATAAGAAGGCTAACTTCTACAAGCCACACTGGCTGACGACAACAGCCACGGCAGCTGAAACTGATGTGGTTACTGAAGATGCAGTTCCTCTAATGGCCACCAGATGCTGCCTCTTAGAAAACTCTGACAATATGGAAGTCAGTAGGAGTGTTTTCTTTTGGTGGGGATTTTAAAAATATTTCTCTATTACCAAGGTATTAAGGATTAAAGTGGTGTGTTTGAAGGCATGGTTGCTTTGATTGACAGCTGGCCAGCCTATCACACTCAGGCATGCTTGTCCCACCTCACCTCCTCCCTGTTTGATGGCATCAAATATTCAGTTCTCCTACAGTCAGTGAATGAATATGATTTCTGAATGTATGAGTTTCCTCACCACTAAAGTGATGCACCTCAGAGTCTGCTCCAGCAGGCCTGAGTTCGCCTTCTTGGTATTACCGCAGCCAGTTCGCAGTGATGCCATTGAGCTGCAGAGCAAATATGGACAAGAATCGACAACCTTTGTGAACCTTAAAATGGCATCAGAGGAGGTAGTGATTCAACGTTATGTTCCCGAGCAGGCAAGTAAACAAACCCTGGTCCTTTCAAATATAATCAACATCAGAATGAGGCTTTAATTGAATTTATATTGATAGATACTAGTAGTGGCCTTTTGTTTTTGGTATACCAGATATTGGTTGTCCATCTCTATAAAAAATGAGGACACTTGAACCTCGCAGGTAAACCTTCAGCCCAGACTGCAAATAAAAACAAAACCAAAACTTAAAGGCACCCTGTGGAGTTTATGACCACTAGTAGCACTATGGAGCAATGCTTTTAAGTGCGAGTCCCTGTTTTGTTTGCATCTTGTGTGCATTTGAGCAACAATACACTGTCCATCCGATGGTTTCAAACGACTCCTCTGATCTACAGTTGTTTGTGGTAATGTGACAGGGAAGAAGAAGAATCCTTAATGCATTTTGGTGAGAGAAACGGTGACATTTGTTTACAAAAAAACTCCACAAGACACCTTTAATCATCTATAACCTAAAGCAGTTGATGAGATGTTGCTGGAGATGTTTCACAGTGTTTGAGGCTCAGTTCAGGCCAAATTGTTCCTCATCAACCGTTTAAAAAGCATTTTCACTAAGGCCAGTTATGAAGATTTCAATCATTTTGTTGTTTTGGTGTAAGAAATTTAAACTTACAAAAGCCTCTCAGTAAACTTCTCAGCATCAGTACAAATGAAAGTGTTGCTTTAGACTCAGTTTTCTTACCTGTGTTCAGCAGATCTGATGGTAAATGTGTGAAATGGAAAACACTTCAGCTGCAGACTGAGAGCAGATTCTGCTCTGATTATGACATCATCAATCAATCAGAGCATTCTGTAAAATCTCTTCCTGTTTTATTTTTTAACGTTTACTTGAGGAACTGTACAGGTTTAATAATCTGATTACTATTTTTTTCTGAAATGTTACCAGTCTCTCCATACAGTGAGGATCCTCAGAGAACATGTATTGATGTACCATGATCTCACCATTCCACACTGTTACTATAACAACAACAATTACTACTACTACTGCTACTACTAATACCCAGTGGTGGAAGAAGTACTCAGATCCTTTACTTCAGTAAAAGTACCAATGCAACAGTGTAAAAATACTCATACGCATTCAGTATCCTACAAGTACAGAAGTATTATCAGCAAAGTGTACTTAAGCGCTCAGTGTTAGAGCAGCATTACTGTTGTAGCTGCTTGAGGTGGAGCTAGTTTTAAATACTTTATATACAGTTAGCTAGTTTTATCTACTTAGTTAGCTAGGTTTAACTACTTCATATGCAGTTAACTAGTTTAGTCCAGTGGTTCCCAATCTAGGGTTCGGGCCCCTCCAAAGGGTCACCAGATAAATCTGAGGGGTCGTGAGATGATTGATGGGAGAGGAAAGAAGGTCTGATACACCAATCTGTTTTCAGTTTTTGAAAATGTCTCTAATCTTTGATTTTGTTTTGAAATATTAGATAATTAGACCTCTTTGGGTCTCAAACAATTATTTAAAAAAAACTACTAGAGAAGATTAGAGGGAAAATCTTTTTTTGGTGGAACAAATCATAACTGGAAAATGACAAGGGCACTGTTTTTTTTAATAAGATGTCACAGTAGGTGCAAAGCCACTGGTGTAATAATTTTTTCCCCTGTAAAATCAAAACCTGTAAAGTAACTAGTGACTACAACTGTCAAATAAATGTAGTGGAGTAACACGTATAGAGCAGCATTAGATGGAAACACTCAAATAAAGTACCTCAAAATTTTACGTTCAGGACTTGATTAAATGTTACTTTCCAGCACTGCTGTTACCAACTGTTCCGCTATTGCCATTACTACTATTACTACTACTACTACTACACATTTAAATTATAATAATACTAGAAGAAAGTGGTGTCTTCAATCTAGAGTACTAAGAAAATATGACTTTTGCAAATATAACATTAACTGTAGATGATCAGGCTTTCCAGAGTTGTCTTTTTTAGAGTTTCATAAGAGTAAATCACCAAGTACAACAGATTTATAATAATAAACATTAATAGTGTCGTCTTGGGTTCTGTGTGTGTATGTGTGTGTGTGTATATATGTGTGTGTGTGGCAGTAGTATCAGATTTAGAGGGGTGTTTGTGCGCGTGCAGCCGTGCATAAACACCTCTGCTAATGTGGAAGGGGAGGCGAGACGTCATGGGTCAAGAGTGAAAACACACACACTCACACACACACTCACTCTGCAGTCAGAAGTCAGCAGGACAGTAAACACAGCAGTTGTACTTTTACTGTCAGCCAGCGGATTGAACAGTACTGTTTGTAGTACTTTGGCGGTAAAAGGTGTAGTAGCATCACAGTTATAACAGTAGTAGTTGTTGTGTGGTGGTGGTGGCTAATCAATAATAATAACGGCAACAGTATTAACGTTACAGCAGAAGTTTGTTTGCAGGAAGAGAGCTCAGTGATTCTACATGACTCTATCCGAGGTAAGACAATATCCTTTTATTTATACTGTATTAAGTTTTTAGGTGGATTTTATGCCTTTATTGGAGAGTTAACAGTTGAGAGATCATAGGGAAATGGGGATTTACATGCAACACGTTGAGGTTTGTGGTCGGCACCTCAAACCACTAAGCCACCAGGGCCAACAGGGAGCCCCTTCTGTGTTTGATTTTGATAAAGTGAAGGAAGAACTGATTCGGACACACTGGTTTACAGAGCAACAAAGAGCATAAATACAGATAAAATAATGAGAAGAAAAACATTTAAGATGGTTTATATCGAGTGAGAGGATGATAGTGAGGGTTAAAGGTTTGTTTGAGCTCCACGTGATGGTCTGAGGAACACATCTGTAGTCCTAAAACCATCACAGAATGACACATGAACGCTGGATGGTCCTGGATGTGAGACTCTCTAACTGAAGAGGATTTCTTCTCTCTCTACAGTAAGCTGATCTTTTCCAGCCACAGTAAAGGTCAAAGGTCAGGAGGAATTTGTAACAACAGGAAGTGTGTATGATTATGAATCTTTAATAACACAACCAAACTGTTCTGGACGATGGATTTATCAGTGTGTGTGTGTGTGTGGATGAATGATTAAGAAGTTCAGTTATTGAAGAAATTGATTTATTATTGATAAGATTACGAAAGCCAATAATGACAGCTGATTGCATTATTGATAACACCAGATAATGCAGCTGCTGAACTTCCAAAACACTACTATGAGATTACGTATGTCTGACACACACACACACACACACACACTTTTCCACCCCTCCCGTTTTTGTTATTTTTTCCTGTCTTTTTGTACAGATGAATGTCTTAAAGAAAGTGTTATGTATTAATATTTTATTCGTCCTCTTGTACTTCCTGTCCTCCAGATGTCGTGGCGTTCGTCTTTCCGCTGCTCAAAGTTTCGCCACGTTTTCGGGAAGCCGTCCACCAAGGAGCACAGCTATGACGGGGTGCCAATCACACGCAGCGTCCATGACAACCACTACTGCTCAGCCAATCCCTGCTTCATCGCTGTGGTGACCGAGTGCGCCGGGGGCGGGTCCTTTTTAGTCCTGTCCATCCATCATGTGTGTAGTCCTGCGACATCATTTCCTTCTCCTGAACACGATAAAAACAACATAGTAAATCATAAATATGGTACATAAATGTAGTAAAAATGGGAGTTGGAAGTGTATTTAACACCAGCTGAAAATTGTTTTTGGTGCCCTCCAGTGGTTGAAAAGGGTGTGTTCAGTACACCCTGACAGTTAAAAGGTGTCCTGCGGAGTTTCTGAACACCAGCAGCACTATGAAGCTGTGTTTTTATGCGTCAGTCTCCGTTTTGTTTGTAACACACAAAGTAACATAGCAACGCAGCAGCAAAAGGCAGTGAAGAAGAAGACTGCAAGCTAGCAAGCATGCAAACAATGCACAACTTCTAATGTTCCAAACAGTTGGGTTTTGCAAATGTTTTATGAGGAATGAAATGCTCTTCACCTGTTTGTTGGACCTCAAGGATACACACAGTGTTGTTTACAAGAAAACTCCAGAGGACACCTTTAATCTCGGTGTGGTTACAGGAGACAGAAGAAGTAATTACGACCAAACACATTCTATATTTAATGTTCTCTATTAGCAAAAAGCTGTAAAACGTCCGATATAAACTGGATTCATGTCAGACCAAAAGTTTTGTGTCATCAAACACACAGTTGATCACTTTAATCACTTAATGAAAAGCTTTTCAGTCCTCAGAATTTCATCAGGTTAAATTCATTAAGTCATTGAGCTCCTCTCACTGTAAGCAATCATCACTAACACTAGACAATAGAAAATCATCAGATTCATCATATAATGACAGAACAAAAGTGTTTTTTCTCTACGTCTGTACTACAGTTATCTGTTGAGATCATTTTAAGTTGGTGTTAATGGTCTTTTCTGTAATTGCTGCTGTGACCTAACTGGTAAAAAAAAAGTTTGATCTGGCTCTCTCAGACCGGCAGGGTGGACCCTCAGCACCCGAGGGTGTGCGGTCACAGTGGGAGGGTCCTGGACGTCAAGTGGAACCCGTTTGACGATCACTGCGTCGCCTCGTGCTCAGAGGATTGCACTGTAAGCACCGTCCCACCCATGTTGAAAGATAATCTTATCTTTGTGAGGACATTTTGTCAAGTCCTCACTTCTTCAGAGGGCTGTAGGTGGGTTCAGAAAAGTATTGTGTCAATGAGGGTCCTCACAAGTATAGTACGTGTGTGTGTACGCAAGGTGAAGATCTGGGACATCCCGGTCTGTGGCGTCCAACAGAACCTCACCAAGGCCAGGAAGACTCTGATTGGTCACTCCAGGAGGGTGGGGCTTATTGAGTGGCATCCGACAGCTGAGAACCTGCTGCTTAGCTCCGCCTACGACTACAAGGTCAGGAACCTTATTGGTCAGTGGCAGCATCAGTCAAAGACATTACTTACTCTAAAACAAACTCTCAATACATCCAGTCTGATATCACTGTTCCACACTGCAGCGTATATACAATATTCAATTATAAGGCACTAATGTATTACTTTTTATTTGTATATTTCTCATAGAAAAATGCGCAGTAATATTTTACCCACAGTGTTTTCACCAGTGGAAAACCAGCTAGAGGACCAAATCTGATCCGGCTATGTTTAGGCCACATGTTTGTTCTGGTTTTCGGGATGCAGACTTAAAACTGATGGGATTAAGAATCAGTTCCAGTCAGCAGCACTCTGGATCCAGAACTTGACCAGAATTTGGGCCAATTTACACTCAAATTGTGGTCCAATTCTGGCCAGATTGATGCCGTTTTTAAGCCAAGTGATTTTAGCTACCTGGGTCACTACGAGTTCCAAAACATACATGTAACAGCCAGTCAGTGTTTTTACTAATTGAGCGTCCATCCAATACGACTTAATACTATATATTAAACTGGCTTAATACTATATATTAAGCCGTATTAGTTTTGCCAGATGTTGCCAGTAATTTCACAGTAATATCCTCCAGCTGATAAATGGTGCACATTCATAAGACTGAGCAATCTGTGTTTCAGTGTGTTCAGGCCTGGGTAAACTTACCTTTAAAAACGGCCCTGTCATCTCTCTTTTTGCCCCAGGTCCTCCTCTGGGATGTGTCCCAGGTAGGCGCGGTGCTCAGGTACCCAGTCCGGGTGGTTCTGATGCCCATCTACAACCGCTACCCGTCTGACACGCTGCTACTGTCTGTCAGCTTCAACGGCGATGGCAGCAGGCTGGCGGTCACGTCCAAAGACAGACGGGTTCGAGTCCTGGACCCGCGCACAGGAAAAGTCCTACAGGTGTGTTTCTGAAGTGTTCATTTTGTCTGACTGTGTGAAAAGAGAAAACAGCATTTAAAATAATGTTAGTGGTGTTCGTGCAGGTGTCCAGCAGCAAGTCCCACCGGGCCAGTAAGGTTTTATACATCGGAGGGTTGAAGATGCTTCTGTCCACCGGCAGCTCACCGTGGAACCACAGACAGATCGTCCTCTGGGACCCTGTAAGACACACACCTGCACATCACATTGAGTGATTAGTTGAATAGATTTAGTGATTGAATAGATTGGTTGCCAGGTTTCCTGGAATATAGCACATTTGCATTTTTCCCCCGCGTTTTTCTCTTCAATTTAAACCAGAAGCTTTTTCTGAGCTGTGCTACACAGTGATCAGCATCTTCTTGCAGTAGGAAACACAACATTTGAATGTTTTTCTAAAAATCTAGAAAACAGAAGAGGATTTATTGAGATGCATCATGTTCCATGGGTTAATCAAAGAGTATGCATACCTCTACAATCTATTTTGGCGCGACTGCAGCTACCTTGGTTAGTTGCTCACTGGTCAGTTCGAAGTCTGGTGGTCTTGTCGGATGTAATAAGCAGCACAGCCACCGGACCCTTCAGTCCATCCTTGAGTCCAACAAGGTTGCTTCACCCTTGTGTCTTTCTCCCTCTGTCGTTGTTTGTTTGTGTGTGTGCAGGACGACTTATCGGAGCCTCTGTATGAAGAGGATTTGGACGGGTGTGCAGGAGTCCTCTTTCCCTTCTACGACCCAGACACACACATGCTCTACTTGGCGGGAAAGGTAATACAAGACACACACAAACCACGTCTACCCATAAATCTTTGCATTTCGACTCACAAGTATTTCAGTTTGGTTGTTAATGCAAATACCATAATCAGCATTACAGAGAACCAACATTTAGGAGTTCAAGGGTCAACATAAGTGGTGTGATGCATTTGTGTGCTTCAGGGTGACGGGAACATCCGGTACTACGAGCTGAGCAGTGAGAAACCTTACATCAGCTTCCTGGCGGAGTACAGGTCCCTGCTGCCACAGAAAGGACTCGGTGAGATCAACAGACAGAAAAACTGTTGCTTAAAAGTTTAGTGTTTTGATGCTTTGCTTTTACTCAGGCCTAAAAATACGTTACCTGCCTAATACTTAAGCTTAGTTCAACTTCAGCGAGTTGTAGCAATTAGACCATCTTTTGCTAGTTGTACACTACTTACAGAAACAGAAAGTAAACAACTAGGTTAGCTTTATCAATACTACATGTTGAAGACATCTTAAGCTGTCTCTAGCTATACTTATACAAGGCTATAAACCAAATCTGGACAAAGTTCAGCTCCTCAGGTGTTCCCTATAAATTCTTTAGCTAGCTGTAGCAATACTGACTTTAGAAACACACCAACTTAGCTAGCTGTACAATTTAGGGAAAAGACTAACTTTACCAACATCTATTTTAGAAAAAGACTAACTTAGCCAGCTGAACTAAATTTATTTTGGAAAAACACCAATTTAGTTAGCTCTACCAATACTTATATTAGAAAGGACCACCAACTTTAGCTAGCTGTCATACCTAAAAAAACAAAAACAAAGAAAGGCCAAGACCATGACCAACTCTAAATGTCCTTTGCCGTCTGACCAAACTTAAGGGGTGATGCCAAAGCGCGGCCTGGACGTGAGCGCCTGTGAGGTTTTCCGATTTTACCGTCTGATCGCCGTCAAAGACCTGGTGGAACCACTGTCAATGATCGTACCACGAAAAGAGGTTAGGATGATACGTTTACCTCGCTTTTCTTATTATATTGCATTTACTGACGATCAGAAAAGCAAAGGACAGAAAGTCAAGTGACTGTCCTTCCAGTCAGGTATTTTCCAAGAGGATCTGTACCCAATGACAGCTGGAAACCAGGCGGCCATGACGGCTCAGGAGTGGCTGCTGGGGATCAACAGAGGTCAGTAATGCACGATAGATACATGCCTCTGGTTTCCCTCAGTGATCCACCATAACCATGTCTGTCTTACATATATCTCCATCAGGCCCGGTGCTGATGTCCCTGAAGCCTGGGACTCAAGTAGCCAACCCTTATCCAGAAACCCCTGCCGAGAAGGGGCTAGTGAGGCAGCTGAGCTCCCTGAGGTTCCAGATGGGTCCGGCTGGTGGTGCAGTGACCGGGACAGACCTGGACTTTATGGTAGAGGTAGAACACTGTATGTTTGGCTACCACGGCTTGAACCACGTCAAAATCAAGCACTGAAACCTAAAACAGTGGCCTGTTTGTTTGGCTGATTTGCCACTCGTATGGGAAACACTGGTTTGTGAGTGAACACAGGTTCATGTCAGACCAGAAGGACAACATCTTTGGTTCTTTCCAAGGCCCTCTACCCATGATCAGCGCTACAAGCTGTGTTCCTGCAAGGTTGTGAGCAGGGCAAAGTGTTGCACAGGTTTAGGCTTCCATAATGCTGCAGGAAGTAGGAAAGCGCCACAAAATTTGAAGAACAAAACAAGCCAAGCAAAGGCCGTATATGAATAATGTAAGGAGGCACTGGCCATTATCAAATCTTCTGCCAAGATCGTATGATTTTAAGGTGGTCGTGTACAGTTTAGATAGCTGCGGACTGAAATGTAGTGAAGTAGTAATGTAACATAACGGCCATGACTTGTAATATACAAGTGGCGTGCAATACCCAAGGTAGCACTGCTGCAAGGTTCAGTCTTCGCTCTCTCCTTATGAAACAATCGCTCACGTCGGCACAAAGCAATTCTCCTTCTTCTCCTTCCTTCCTGGTACCATACAGTGTATAATCACCAATAAGACGTGGCGTTTTCTCTGTATCAGCAGCTCTTATTTAAAAACAATGTGGTTTGAAGTTCTGTCCAGCCCTGTTTTGTTGCTGTTATATAAACCAGCTGATCTTCTCTCTTGAGGCTTTCCTTGAGGAGCAGCTGGCCTACCAGGACGCCAAATACCCCAGGGAGGTGAGCGATCTGTCGGGGTGGCAGCCAGATGAGACCCAGATCCCACTGTGGACGTACTGCTGCACTCCACACTGCTGTGAACCTGCAGAGAGACCGCCACCTATGACCGAGAGCGAGGTGAGGCGCCAATTAATCAGATACGTAGAGGAGAGTACTGTGTGTGTGCAAAAGCTTTGGCCAGAGTTCCTCCTCTTCCTGCCAAGAAACTCATTTCACTTTTCTTTATTTCAGCTCCTGCAAACATTTTACAGACAGCAAGACGACATCAGAGACCTGAGAGAACAACTTAATCACAAAGACGTTAGTATTTAAACACAATCACACATACACACAGGGCAGGCAGCCAACATGGTCTATCATTTTTCTAAAATCAGAGCCGAAACACTTTAAGATGAAAAGCGGTACATTACAACTGAGAATTTTGTCCCCACTAAATGCGTGGAGCCTTTTTGACCAATCAGGATCAATATACATTTAATGGCAGTTGGTTAAAAGTCTGCACAAAATGCTGCCAGCAATAGCCTTGGGATGTCAGTAATGGCATCGTAAGGCAATGTAACGCCCAAAAACAGTAATGTAAGGTTTGTTGTTGAGTGTAATTAATCAAGTTCTCAGTACAGTGATTGTTTCTGTTGTGCAGGTGAGGATCGCTCAGCTGGAGCTGGAGATCAAAAACACCAGAAACAACATGAGGGCAACCTTCTGATTCAACCAATCAGCTCTCACACTGAACCAATCAAACCACTCAAACACATTTCCAACCAATAAAGGAAACACTGCTGACACATCTACGTGGTTATGGTGTTTCAGCTTATTTCGGTTAAGTTTACGATGTTTGTACGTAAATAACAAATGAAAAGTCATTCGCTCAGGCAAATTCCAGGCGACCAATAAACAGGCAAATAATGAATAGTGCCTATATTTGTGTCCTCGACTCCAGAGGTCAGTACCATGAGGCAAGATTAATGGGTTAACCATAGTCAAGGAACATCCTGGAACATGTCAGCTTAAACCTGCAATAACTGTTTTTTGGCCACTTGAGGGCAGCAGAAACAAGCTGCAAACACAACATTGACAAATCATTTAGTTGATATGTTGAACTTATGATCAAACAGCTGCTTATTTCCACATCCAGCAGTTACAGAACAACATGATCCTTCATGTGGAGTCGTGTAGCTGTTTTTGGTCTCTACCAGCTCCTGAGGGAAGTAATCTTCCTTATGTAAAAGTACAGAAGTAGTAGCATCAAATTATACTTAAAGTACTTAATGTGTTCATCACTTTAATGTTGTAGCTGATGAAGGTGGAGCTAATTTTAACTACTTTATATTCTGCTGCATAGCTCATAATTTAGTAACATTTTGTATTAATAAATGTTGTGGAGTAAAGAGCACAATATTTCCCTCTGAATGGTGGTGGAGTGAAAGTATAAAGTTGCAGAAAATACCTTTAAAATTGTACTTAAGTACATTACTTGAGTAAATGTACTTCAGTACTTTCCACCACTGCCGAGCAGAACATTTTAGAAATGAAAAATCCAGTTGTTAGTGCTTTCTGGTGGACAAACTGTGTAATGGCATCACTGTTTCTAAATTACTTTAAATATATCTACTAATACATCTGCAAGAAGCTAAACTCGACTGGTGTATTGGCTTATTTATTGGTCTCTACTTTAAATACCTGCAGAAGTAATAACATTAACGGCCTCACAGAGCCGTCAGCGTGTCCTGCTACAACTGAACCTGAGAAAAACTTTATGCATCAGGAGACAAAAGGCCAGAGAGGAGACGCGGGGAGCAAAATGTTAAGATTTTATTTACAAAGTCCTTTTTGTGTGTGGTTTTTTTTGTTTGTTTTTCCTTTAACTTACAGAAAGTAAAAAAAAAAATAAAAGAAAACAACTTCAGCTAGTCAGTGTAAGTGTGAAGGATCAACTGGATCTCTCTACTGAGCAGGGAGAGAAATGAAAAGAGGCAGAGAGAGAGAGAGACAGAGAGAGTCCCCAGACAACCATACAAAAATTAAACAAAAACAATTTCTCTGAAAAAATATTTCTTTTAAAAAGCTCTGTTGGCAAAAAAGAGAGAACACAGTTTGCCCTGAGCGCTCGGCCTCGGGGGAAATGGGAGGAGGGACGTTCACTAGGTTTGACTGTCCGTCGATGACATCACAGAGCCTGTTGGGGGCGCGGTGATTACATCATAGCTGCTGGTTCAGTCCCAGAATGGTGATGTGGGGGGGGGGGGGGTGCGATCTCAAAAAATAAAACTACACAAAGTCAATCTTGAGGAAAAGTATCGTTAGCAACGTCTACTCTGGCCTTCAGCAAAACCTCACCTCTGTGATGCTTCGCTTCCGAGCTTCAACTCGGGATGCATTCACGTCTTGTTAATGGAGTAGGAATCTGGAGTTGTCCAAAATTCTTGTGTTTTTAAGAAAAAACAGACGCCATCAGATGATTTTATGTCCTGAGACACACAAAACTTCTGTTGACGTAATAAATTTAATTACTTTAACCTCGGATTTGAATCCGTTGTAGGGCTGAAACGATCAATCGATGGACAGATAATTATGGACAATAATCAACTAATCGTTTGTCATTTTCCAAACATAAAGTGTCAAAGATTCTCTGGTTCCAGCTGCTAAAATGAGAGGATGTCTTCTGTTCTTTGTCCTATGATAGTTGGGTTTTGTGCCATTGAGATGCTGCTGAACACATCTGAAGGCGCTCTGACAAAATTATAACGAGCAAATTTTAACAATTTTTCTGACATTTTGTAGACAAAACGATGAGTCGAGACAATAATCTGCAGATTAGTCATTAATGAAAATGATTGTTAGCAGGAGTTTCTGATCAGTTTTGTGAAGGTGAAGTTATTCCTGAGTTCACAAACATGTGCCGCCACAAACACACAGATGGCAGAAAGTAATAATTACATCAACAGGAAGTAACTTTAAAAATGTTATTAGATGTCTGTTCATCCCTGCTGCTGAGTATTTGGGATCTGGTGATGAGGTGAATTTTAAAGCCAGAGGAGAAGAAAATAAAATGAAATGAGAATTTGGGTGTTTTTATGAATTAACGGAAGTTGCCGACAGGTGTTTGGGTCTGTGAGAGGGGAGCTGACGAGGGCGCAGCGGGAGGAGACCAGCTTCAGAATTGGAACGCAGCCCAGGAGTCAACCGAGTGGGGTGGGGGGAGGAGTCAGAGGAGGGCCAGCGTGGGGGGCGTGGGGAGAGAGGTCAGAGGGGTTTGCGGGGTCTCCTTGGCTCTTTAATCATCATCGTCATCATCCTCATCTTCAGGGTCCCTCTTCCTCTTCTCTCCTTTGGCCGGAGACGAGTCTTCGTCTGCAGAGGAGAAGCCAGAGGTTCAACAACAACGCGACCGACCACTTTTATAATCATTACATCCTCCTGTGTGACATTCCCCACGAAAACCAGGATTTTTAGATTTTCATTAGATTATGAGGAAAATGTTTTTTTAGTAGAGCAACAGCTTGTATGAGGACGAAAACCCCCAAACATATTTTTAATAATATCCTTTCTTCCCGTTAAAGAAAAGAGTTTCGTGAATCAGAAGTGTTTAAGCTGCACGCGGCTGACGGACAGGACTGGGTGGAAGTAAAGGAGCCACTGTTACTGACCGTCATCCTCCTCGTCTTCCTCGTCCTCATCATCGTCCTCGCTGTCCACGTCTCCGTTCACCTCTCCGTCCTGCAGACAGACAAGTTGGTTGTTGAAGGCTTCAAATTGCGACATTAAAGTTCAGGCGACACTCACGAGACCTTTAAAGAGCCGAAGAATCACCACGAAACACACGGCTGCAGTATAACTGTGTGTGTGTTGGCTCCTTTTAATGGCTCTCTAAAACAAACGGCCATTTCAGTCATCAGTGTAAATTTACGGTCGCACCAGAAAGCAGCAGAGTGAAACTCATTGAAAATATTTGTATGAGCTACTCACAGGGCTGGTTGGTGAACTGCGGTAGCTGGCGAGCTAATTGCTAACACGTTAGCTTTCCGTGAACATGCCAACGCTAGTCAGGCACAACAGCTCGTCTCTGTGCCGTTTACTCCAGCCGGCATTTTGTTCTCAGGATTGTGAATCATTTAATTCAATAAAAAGTTACTGAAGTGGGACAACAAACGCTCAGTGAGCTAGCTCTGCTGCTAACAGGACGGCAACTTCACACCATTCATTCAAACTTTATCTTGTTTTATATCTTCTGTTATTGTAAAGCACACTTTTTTGAAAGGTTACATATAAATTAAGTTATTATAAAACTTGGATTTGTACCATCGACTGTCATAACTCTCCGTCCCCTCAAACGTCAGCTCTGTCTAGACGACTCAGCGTCACAAGGCGTTAAAGCCGAACTCAACGTGAAAAGTTTTCTGCTGATGTCGGAGTTGTGAGCGAACCTGTAGACTCACCTCATCGTCACCACTGTCGTCATCATCGTCATCATCTTCAGCCACCACGTCCTCCTCGTCCTCCTCCTCCTCTTCCTCAAAGTCCTCTGACTCGCCCTCTGGAAACAGAAAACGTGCACGTGGTTCAGTGAGGAGCTCAGGAGTTATTTTTAGTTGTGTGTCTTTTTCTTCCAGCCTCGTCAACACTGAACCCCCACCTTCCTCGTCCTCATCCTCGACTCCGTCTCCCTCTCCATCAGAGTCGGAGGCCTCGCAGTCATCGATGTCGTAGCCGTCCAGGTAGGTGAGCTGGGGGAGGAGCTTGAAGATGGACTCCCTGTAGTCGGCCAGGTTGGTCACCTCGCAGTTAAACAGGTCCAGACTCTTCAGCTGGGGCAACTTTTTCTGGTGGGGCAAAAAGTTATATATCAGTTATACGATGCTGCTGGTCAAGTTATCGTCTGAATTTAGCACAAATATTAAGAGAAGTTCCAGAAAATCTGCAGAAGTAAACGTAATAATAAACGTTTCCATCCACTGCTGTTATAGTTAAATATTAGGAGATGCTGCATTGAGATAAACAGCTGGTGTCAATAAAAAATTTTTTTTTTTTTTTTTTTTAAATCACAGAAGAAGAAGAGGACGCAACGCTCAAATAACAGGAAACCATGTGGAGAACATGATGGAGACATGAGCCTTCTGTTCGCTTCATGTGAGGAAGGTTACAGCCTTCTCATCGCTCCACACAGAGCTCTTCACTAACTCACAGGCTTCATGTACGTCATCATTTATTCACTCGTTAGTTTCGGTCGCACTTTGTTGCATTTTGTTTTTATCAAAACAGCAACGTTTCCACCTCAGCCGAGCTTAAAAAGTGTTTGACGATATTTTGATGTTTCTACTCGAGTTTCTTTAAACGCAAAAAGTGCACAGGTGGAAGGAAACACGTCATCAAACACTTTCTCGCTATAAAAACAGTTTTGGAACAAACACATTTAATCTCTGAAGATGAAGAAAGACTTTTCTGTTTAATTTTATCTGCAGTTTAAAAACTTCACCTCTCTTTAATGTAAAAATCTGACGAGTTGATGCGACTTCACTCATCACCAGTTCGAACCAGAAACTGTTCTTATTTCAGCCAGTTAACGAGATATTTAGGTTTCAGGCGAAGTGTGTTTTCCACCCACCAGAGGCTCCAGGGTGCTGATGTCTTTGAACTTATTCCCGCTGAGGTTGAGGTGCGTGAGGTTCACCAGCCGCTCTGCCAGCACCTCCAGACCGCCCGATATCCTGTTGTCACTCAGCTCCAACTGCAGAGAGGAGAAACACACGGAAACGATTAGTCGATTAAGAGCTTATCAAAACAATCCCACATTTTAATAACACTTCTGATTTAGGCTGGATGAATCTGACCAGAACAATAATCACAATTACTCTGATAGATTACCATTATTGATCACAATGCAACTATGGTTTCTTAAGGGTTTAGTTCCTTTTTAATTGTAATTAATCGTTTTGGCTACAATACAGATGCTCATTATAATTCCCCAAGTAAAAATCTTCAAACTGCTTATTTGATCTGAACAAAATGTATAAATATCAAATATATTCAGGTTATTATCATAGAGCAGCATCAAACTGTCATTGTCATTTGAGAAGCTGGAAACGGGGAATGTTTCCTCATGTGTGCTCAGAAAAATTATAAATCAATTATCAAATCAGTTGCTGATTAATTTCCTCTCCATCGATTAATCGTTTTAGCTCTATGTTCGACTACTGTGGACATGCTAATGTGTAAAAAGACTGGAAATAAAACACGGACGACCGTGATACGTAAGAGTTCGTGCAGCCATGTGTTCATCAAACATTTATATTAAGTATATTTTTTTTTTTACCTCGTTGAATCTTTGTGAAGCGGTCGGTTTGGTTCCCTTACCTTTTTGAGTTTGTCCAGTTTGGGGATGTCTGCTACGCTGGTCAGGCCGACATTGATGAGGCTGAGCAGCTCCAGATTCGAGAACTCTCCTGTGATTCCTTCGATCTTCCCCTCGCCGGAGCGACAGTTATCCAGAACCAGCTCCTGGACCTGAGGGGAGCCGGTTTAATATGTACTGCTCACTCATTCAGGCAATAACAACGGACACAGTACGTTATACACAGTCTGGATCAAACGGGCTCCTGATTGGCTGGCTGTTTACTAGGCGTGTGCGTCACAGTTGGGACACGTGCAACTGTCCAAGAATTGGGAACATTTTAAAACCAAATGAAAGCTGATGTCCTCCTTTATTTTCAGATTTTAAGCTGCAGATCTTTTTATTGACTGTTGGGCACATGCAGCACTACGACAGAGTGGTTCCAAAATGACTTTAATTTCCTGATTTGACGATTTATGTGCCAGTGTGACTAAATCAGAGTCATTTTAACCCCTGCCAGCTCCGCCACTTGGGGTTAAAAGGCAAAGATGAGTCTTCTCAATACACCAGGTGACGACGGGTGAAATCCAGACAGCCGTGAAGAATCACGGTATTTCCCCACTTTCCTTTCAACGTTTACTAGAAGTTACAAACATATGAGGCCTCGGGCTTTTTTGGTAGTGACCAAACGGCATCTGAAGCACAAAATATCGAAAACGGTCAAGTACCAAAAAACACTTTCAGCCCCAATTACTTTCTCTTTAATCAGGTATGAGCAAAATTAAATTACAATTATGCCACTTTTGGTTGGTTACTTTATTTAGACAAAACGCTCTTATGTCAAATAAAAACTAAATAATTTCTCACAGTACAGAAGTATACATTCAGGTACTAGTGTACCCATACACCCAGCCCTAATTGGGACCTGGAGACAACCAGGGCTGCAGCTATCGATTACATGCAGTATTGATTAATCTGTCAATTAAGCGTTTGGTTCATAAAGTGTCAGAAGCCCCTCACAAGTTTTGCAAAGCAAATATAATACGTAAAACCCATAAATATAGTATCACAAAACCAGCAAATACTCACCCGAGAGGCTGGAACCAGTTAATGTTTCGGCGTTTTAGCTTAAAAATCTTAACTTTTATCAATAAATGGATCAGAGCCGCGATGAGGCATCGAGTTTGTCTTGAACCGAAAGATGCTTTGGACTCTTTAGTACGAGTGCTTTAGTTCAGAGACCACAGAAACACCGGGGTCTCGGTGCAACGGGTCCCGGCTCTGTTTATAAACTGCCGACACACGTGACGCTGCTAGCTTAGCTCGCCTGCTAGCTCTCTGCTAACTGCTCCTCTCGCCAATTCTCCCAACTCGTGACCCGAATATTGATCCCGGCGGACACCGACACGGATCGAAGTGTCTGTGGGGATCGATTACAGGCGACTGCAGCAAAAACAGCCACACGAGAAGTGGCTACTTCGGCGAGCTAGCGCTAGCACGCCGCCGGCTGCGCGCCCTTAGCGCGTTATGGACACGGGCTCCGACTAATCTCTGGAGGCGCGATAGCATCAACAACGTCGGTGAGTTTTTTTTTTTTTTTTTTAAACGCACAAACTAGTTATTGCGGAGCTGCGTGAATGCGGTTTGGTGGTTTAAAAAAAATAATAATAAAATAACGTGCGTGACGATTTTAAGCAGCTTTACAGCGCGTGGACAGAAAGCAATGACGCATTTCCTGTTTCACGCGATAGAAGCAATATCGTGACGAATCACTTTCGGCTGCTAACGTTGCCGGCCACTTGTTTTAAGAATATTTAACTACGATGGCTGTTAAAGTTCGCCGACGGAACAAAACACGGCTGGTGTGCGTTTAAACGGCGTGTCGGCTCGTTCAGTGCGGCCACAAACCGCCCCGCGACTTAGAAACAACGCGGCCCCGGGTATTAGCCGGGCCCGGGGTCGCGGAGCAGGAGGCGAGACGTTTGTTGCAGGAGTTCAGCGCCAACAAGACACCATAAAACCAAGGAGCCCCGCTAGTGAATTAAACGTTTAAACGGTAACTAGCCGAGTCGTGTTCCAGGGTTCAGGTGGATTTGGGGGCTGGGGTTTAGATGGTGAACGCGGAGTTCGGCGGTGTTCGGGACCCGCGGACACCCTGCCATGTGCTCGCGTCCTCTCCGTCCCCGGCCGGCGGGGGGTTCACCGCAACGTCCCCGACGAACAACACAACAAACCGGGCTACTCACTTCTGTCGGCGACCGGTGCCTCAGCTCTAACGAGACCCTCTTCTTCATGTCCATGTTCCTCCGGGTTTCGGCCTGAGTTCGGGTCTCTGCGATGCGAAAAACAAACTCGCTCCTCTTCGCTCCGCTCTTCAGTATCAACACGCGGAACCAGCGTGAAGCTCACTACAGTGAGACCGCGCCGCTTCCGGGCGGGACTTCCAAAATAAACCGCTCACGGTCACAGCGGAAACGCAAACGAGACCTTTTCTAAAAAGACTGTGTGCATTTATAGCTGCGGTTTAACGTGTTACTAAATGTATACGACCACGGATACTTTTTAGACGCGATTATTGTCCTACATAGTCACAAAGAAAGTACATTGTACGCACGGCGGCGTTTCACTTGACACATTTATTTTGAAGACAAACTCTCTTACTTCCGGCACCTCCCTATGTTTTTCTGTCGAACTTGATTCCGGGTCGAGAACGAGAGCAGCGTTCCCGCGGCGCGCGTGGAAAGTGGGTCAGGCCGTTTGCTGCTTTCAAAGGCCCTCGGAACTTCTGATTCTCACAGCGCACACTGAAGATGGATGTTTCGTTAAACAGAGAGTGAGAATATATGCGGTCATCACAAACACGCCTTAAAGCCGGGCTCGTTATTTATCATATGAAATCACTGGTAATGGATGTGGATGTTTGCTTTGTGTTTAAATGTCTCCTGTCTACTTGCAGCACCTCTTGGTAAATAAATGAATGCAAAGCTAATGCAAATTCGTCTTCTTCGCTCTTTCAGCAGCCGTGGTTTTAAATACAAACAATAAGAAAACCCAAAATATTATCACTAACAAAAGAAAAGACTTGATTTTCGCGCGAAAATGTAGAGCTCTATAAAGTTCGAGTTTTTGAGGAGCACTTGAAAGCATCAGATGTTGCTTCGTAAAAGGAGGGAAACAACATGTCTCCACAGCGCCACCGGCGGCCACTGTGGTTCATTACACACACACACCAGTTGATGGCTGCCTTCAGTAACAGTCATTTAAGAACAATGTCTGAGCATTTTAATGCAAATGAGTTCATAGTTACCTTATAATTTATAATATCTCACTTGGCATAACCGTAGTATTCTATTATTGGATTATTATTATTATTGTATTAATATTTAAGTGGTACTTTAATGTTATAGTTATAGTACTTTATAAGTATAGTAACTACTTCATATACTTTTGGTAGTTTAATTTATTATTATTTATTAGTAACAATGGTTCATGTTTTATAAATGGATCATATGTTTTGTTTGGAAAATCCTAATTTGAAAAGTAACTATTGCACTTAAATAAATGTAGTGAAGTGAAAAGTACAATATTTCTCTCTGAAATGCTGTCAAGTAAAAGTATAAAGTAAAGACAGTACTTGACCACTGACTGTAGTTCTGCTTTGTAGGAGGCAAAAACTCTTGTGTCTAAAGTAAAGTATCAGACAGATAACTGTTAACATGAGGAAAATTTGGTTAACATTAGGCTCCATGTTACTGCCAGTAACCTACATATATTTAGAGAATATGTAAAAACCACAATTGTGTCGCTTCTCATTTTAAAAAGATCGTTACTGAACCTTATTTCTGTGTGTGATTTGATGTTAAAGGCCCATATTACATTTCAGAAGTACAAGAAGAACATGTAATATTTCAAAATAAAAGCCATTACCCTTACGAGACGTGGGCCACCACCTCTACTTTGAGAAAGTACAAACAGGACCTGTGAAGTGGGATTCGCACCTTTTACTTTTATTGCTTGTTGTTGATGCAGTTCCACTTTTGTACAGCCAGGGGTGCTGCAGCTCTGTGTCCTGTCTGTATCTATGAAGAACAGACTGGAGTCTTGTTGTCTGTCATCATAGTGTTAATTCTTTATTGTCATTACATTGTAGTTCATCTTCACGACAAGCAGTTATACATACAGTGGTCTTAGATTATATCATCATCCAATACGAGGAGAGCGACAGTTAGAGTTAGTATCACAGCTAGGTTTTTCCATTGACCACGCCCCCCCCACACCCAAATTACCCCCCCATCCCTTCGTCCCCGCCTCCCCTCCTCCACTTCATACACCAATGTATTGACAATCGTCAAATACGCCACAGGTGCTGAACCAATAAATAGGACGCAGGAATAAATAAATAAATAAATAACCAAATGAATACATCCAATACATAAATAAATAGCAACAAGGTGTGTATATACTCACATACACACATGTAGCTCACCAGAAGACACCAGGTTCCATAGGGGCTATTTTATACAGCCACAAGGCATACAGTGTTATGTAACACAGCCACAGGTCAGACCAAGGCCGCATTATTACATCCCGAAAATCACAGTGCAGACTGTAGTTTGTTTCTTTAATGCAAAGCGGCCCTCAGAGCAGAAGTAATCTCATTGGTTCAGTTGAACCACGTGGGTGAAACAGATGATTTTATCTCTTAAATGTCCTTAAATTAAAAAAAAGTTGTAGTGTCTTGAACCCCAGCCAAGAAATAGTCCAGTTCATAATCCCCCCTGTGAAACCACAACTACTTGATTTTACTTTTGGACAGAGCCAGGCTAGCTGTTTCCCCCTGTTTCCAGTCTTTATGCTAAGCTAAATTAGCCGGCTGCTGACTGTAACTTCACCTTTAGACATGAGGTCGTGTCAATCTTCTCATCTAACTCACAGCAAGAAAGTGAAAAAGTGCATTTCCCCAAAATGTTGAACAGTTAATTCAAGGAGGCAACAGCAAATAAGAGTTTTTTGTTTATTCCTTGTGTGTGATCTATGGGTTATTAATGTAAAATGACTCATTTAATTTAGCCAAACTCCATAATCCATTTGACAATCAAAGGTGCTCAAAGGCTGTTTAAACCACGAAGACCATGAGCCCATGAACATGCACTTAAAATGAAAATTTTCCATTATATTTGAAACAGTTAACATGTATTTAGTGGCACTTGAATATAAAGTCAGCCAGAAAAACAAACTCTTCTCAAGTTTAAACCAGTGAGATTATTTCTGCTCTGAGGAAAGACTGGAGAACTGAAGCTTCAGTCTGCAGGTTTGGTCTGAAAGCGATGTTGAAATTAAACTCAGGCAGGTAACGTGGCCGAGGTCTGACCCTCCTTCAGGTGAAAAGGAAAAATGGAGTGTAACACTGTACCTGTCCCTCATTGAGGTTAGAATACATGTCGCCATAGAGGGCAAATCAGCACAAAAGAAAACACAAAAAACAAAACAATTCTGACAAGGTGCAAAATAAATAAAAACATATTCAAGAAAATTCAAAAAAGTCTTAAAGCACTTTGTAATTTGAAGAGGAGTGTTATACAAATATAGCTTAACCAAGTCAAAAGATAAAAAAAAACAATAAATACAGTAACTGAACAATAGAAAATGAAGAGTATCAGTTAACATAGACTCGCTGCAGCGCAAGAAAAAGCCAGCAGGACAAACATCTCCCCATTTTTAGTTTTCTTTTTTTTTGGAAAACCATCTCAAACAGCCGTAAAGACGTAAAGCGGTTCAGTTGCATGCAGCTCACAGACTTTCCACAGGCGGACTCAGAAAATCAGGTATCAGACTCACAGAACACAAAGACGAAACCGAAAATCAAAGAAAAACACTGAACACAGTCGTGCTCCAAACCCCCGTCTTTTACAAACTGCAACAGAATGAGAGAGACTGTTTTGTTGTTGCTGTCACATATGTGCTTTGGCAATGGAAGAGATGACTGAGTTCTAAAGCTCTTTAGATAGATTAGATAGATCAATAAGATAGAATAGATGGATCGATAGATGTGACAGTTGCACAGGTTTCCTTCAGAGACATCTCTTCCTCTTATTGAAACATTAGATTTTATTGTTAGATCATTTATTGCCTTGGTATTCGATATTTATTGACTGCTGATAGATTATATTGAATCTCTGGTTAAAAATGCTGTTTTTTTTATTTTTCATTGTTATTACAGTTTGTGTCTAAAACACCATTATAGCTTTCAAGATGGAACTCTTAAACTTTCCCATCCTCCAACCAAATATTTTATAAAATATTTTTTCTCTGCTGCAAACCTGGGAAATTATTACTTTATTACTTTTGTCAACCAACCGGCATGATGCGACTCATTTTATGGCCCTGACCCATAGCTTAAGAAACACAAACAATGCACCTTGGACAAATGTCTGACTTGTAATTTTTTTGAATGAACTGTCTCGACTTAGCACAGCTACAGTAGCGTCCTGACACTTTGACATCACCACAGGGCTGGGTTGTAATGGAATACAAGTAATCAGAATACAAAAATGAAGCATCTGTACATTTTTGAACTTTTACTTTTAAGTATTCTGCTCAACACTGCATCACCAAAACGCAAGTACGGGAATGTGAAGCGAAAAGGCTAGCTGGTTAGCCACATCTGGCACATTAGCATTAGCCATGCTAGCACAGATTCCTGCCGATGTTTGACGGCGTAATAAATAATGCCTGGATAGAAAAACCCTAAGCTTTGTAATTTAATAAAATGCATTAAATTTTAATTTTAAAAATGTTCGCATGGTAAATGAGAACAAGAGTTCTGTCAAGGTGACTGAGTTTAGCTTCCTATGTGCACCAGAGCAGAGATGGCCTGGGTACAGTACAGGCTCTGTATCCGATCTTTGACACTATTCAGTTTTTTTTATGTACAATGGAGTCGATATAAACCCAGCACCATACTGAATGCCCATCCCAGCATGTCATGAATGTAATAGTAAGTTCTTCAGTTTTATGTTTTGTTTGAACAAACCAACAGAACAACACATTTGAACAGATCTCTAGAACATTTCCATTGCTGTTAGTGTTGACTCTAACAGAGTCATCTGTCTAATTGTATGTGAAACTCCCTGTCAACTTGTCTTGTAGCTATAGCAACAGTCAACAAGTGCCAGAGCTTCATGCTTCAGCCTGTAGCTGTGAGACAAGAATCAGTCACATTCTGATGTTAAAAAATGTTCTGCTGCTATCAAAGTCAAAACCCCATCACTTTGATTTTCCCCAATGTTTTTACATGAACTGATGGTTTCCATTGCCCTTAAAATGTAGATTTGTCACTGTCTGTTTAATCTAACATCAGTGATAAATTGTTAAATTATTAAAGAGCCTTTGACAATAAACAACATCAACCTTTTTCATAAGGTCTTTGTCAGAGTAGACTCCTTAATACTGCCTTATAAAGAACGCTGCTAATACATATGCACACATAGGTATATAGCACTTAGGTGGAGTAACAGTTGTAGCCATTGAACAAGTCCCACTTTATACTGTATGTGATGCATACTCCAGGGAACTAGCACGGCTAATAGTTACCACCAATACTGACTGCTTACTAATCTAATAGGATGTATGCGCTAGTACAGGATATCTGAAGGGTTCTTAATCCTGTTAATTCTTCAATGTGTTGAGGATTCTAGATGAGAATGCTCCATATTGTTTTATAAAGGCCCAGAAACAACATTCTTATACAGTCCAAAATGTCACTAAGGTTCCATAATGTTCAAAAGTTTCTTAAATTAAAAAATTAAAAATCTAAAAATTTCCCCGCTGTGGGACAATAAAGGCTTATCTTATCTTATCTTATCTTATCTTAAATGTAATGGGGTGTTTCAGAAATTTACCAAGATTCTGGAATGATGAAACGTTTCTAGATCATTCTGTGAGCAAAAATGCTGTCAAGGGTTCTATTATGTTCCCCCAGGCTCGAGTTACACTTGTTGTAATACTGAGGTTGAAGAATTTTTCAGTAGATCAGATAGAGTTTTGAGAGTTATAGAATGTTGCCAAGATTCTAGAATGTTTTGAAAGATTCTAAGACAAAAAGACCTCAAGAACGTTGTGAAGGTTCGAGAATTCTGTCAGCACTCTAGAACTTCTGTGAGTTCTAGAGTGTTTAGGGGAGGTTTTTATGGGCACTGGGGAAATCAAATAATGTCTTAATGTAGGATATTCTGTTGCCTTAAGGACACACTGAGCCTTTGTAAATGTAATTGAAGGTAGATTACTTAAAACAGGAATCTCAGAACGGCTACCACTGTTCACACAGTCTTGCATGCAAAAGCCACAAATAAGACGAACCAACAAGCATCTACTCCACACGGTACACACAAACACTGTGAATGGGTAACTCAGAATGGTATACAGAGAAAAAACAAGCATCTTTTCCTATATGCATACTGTAATAACCCATGACTTATCTGTTCACCAACCTGGTGAAAAGTTCTGTTCAATACAACTGGTCTGTGCTGGTTGTGTTAGCATATCGCTGCTGTTGAGGACATCACGTAACCCCGAGTTTTCCTTTTCATCGCTTGAGCCAACATGTTTATTGTTGTGTTGAATGAGTTTCCTGACCCTTAAACCTTCAAAACCTGCTTAAACTCCCATTATAAGATACATGGGTTTCAAAACAGTATTCTCTTCTTCATTCTGTACAATTCTACTTATTGCAGATACGGCTTTATTCCGAAGATGCACTCCCGAAAACTACATTTCACTGGCGTCTAATCACTCCAACCTTTGATTTGGCTGGTTCATGCATACAGCCATTGAGCTGAGATCCAATGCAGACTCGGAGAGAGGCAGAGAATGTTAGAAGAGTAAGAGATATACTCAAACAAAAACAGAAGGGTCTGAAGACCTACTGTAGCTCTGGATCATGGGTTAGAGGTCTGTATACAGTATGGAGCCATGCTGAAAGGCAGTGCTAGCCAAGGAGGGAAGGAACAAAGAAAGAAAGACAGAAAGTGCTGAGGAATCTAGGGCTGAAGAAAAGCATAGGAAGGCAAGTCAAGGTAGAAAAGACAGAGGTACTTTGAGAGAAAGACAGCAAGAAACGTAAGGAGAGAAGAAGACAGTATCACAAAAAAGCTGTCAGGCAGTTTAACTGACGAGCAGGAATTTGTGCTGGCTTGATCTTAATAAAGTAAGAACAGGTCGAAACGCACATACAGACACATACATGCACGTACATATACACCGTGCCTTATTTGTAAGTCTCCAAAGCCTCATCGGTATCCAGCGCTGCCCGGATGAGCGGAGCACGACTGAATGAGCACTGTGCTGTAAAATTTCATCATCCCTTCGTCTTCTCGTCTCGTTCGATCCCTCTCTTCTGCATCTCTCACGCTAAAATCCTCCATCCTAATTCTCCTCTAATCACTGTCCTACTGCCTCGTCTCATCCACCCAATCTCTGTCTCCGTTGCGGTCATTTCAGTCCATTTTGTGAAAGCAGAATCGCACAGAAGCACAGAAGAAGAAGAAGTAGAAGGAGGGCGTGGTTTGTTGTTTATGCAAATACAGGCTGTTTTCGGGATGTCTGGATTGGTTGGGGGGAAGGGTCAGGTCATTGGCGGGACCTAATGAGGGAGCGGCACCAGGATATCCACGTAGTTGATGGGGAAGAAGCCCGACTGGCCGTTGATCATGCCCTCGTACCAGTTGTCGTCGATCTGATTTGTCAGGGTGATGACGTCGCCCTCTTTGAAGCCCAGCTCGCCTTCGTTCTCTGGTTCGAAGTCGTAAAGTGCTCGGCAACATGGCTGGTCCATGGGGGCTGTGAGGGGACAGAAACAGAAAGTATTAGGCAGATTTAGTAAATGAAGTGCTACGACCTCTAGTGGCCATATCTGAAGTTCTTACCTCTTGGGTTATGAACTTCTAGGATACCAGGTTAGAAAATGAATACTGTATAGTGATTGTTTACATTCTGGTGAGGCCTGTAACATCCTAGTTACTGTCCACTTGTGTGTGTTTGGTCTGAAAGCACAATAAGTCTATGAAGATCAATGTGCTAAGAAAGATGTGCCATGATGTTCCACAAGGACTCCTCAAACTGTGATCAGACACATTTAAAGATCTGCGCTTTTTCAGCGTGCCTTGTGGCATTTCTTACCACAATAATTCATCTAATGCTGGGATCAGACGACAAGCTATGTGTCAGATAAGAGTCATAAAGTCTTGCCCAGACTTGGCCAAGAGACATGGCAGGCTACATACTGGACCCTGACCAATCATAGCTTGATGTCTTTCATGACTTGTACATAGGTAGTAGTAGTAGTAGTTTGAAAGCCCCAAACCACTGTAGAAATAAGAAGAAAGTCTTTGGTTTGGTCAAGCACTCATTCAGCACACTGCACTCCCACCCTCTACCTGGTGATCTTCCGGGCGATTTGGCGGAGTGTATCCCCCCGTTGTGGCTCTCACTGGGGGGCAGCAGCTCCAGGGTCATTCTGGGTTTAGGAGCGTACTCCTTCCTCGGTTTACTGGACACTTCTTTTATCCTGGATCAAGGTTACACAGTGAAAAAAGGTTTGTCTTACCACATCGATCTATTTCAATTGGTTTATTTTTACCACATGTAGGCAGATAGATCAATACCTGTCCTCCATCTTGCTGGAGAGCTGTTGGAGGATTTCGGCAGCGCGGCTGTGGTACTCCAACTGAGCTTGAACCAACGCTGCCAGCTGGCTCACTTGCTCTATCTGCAACACACACACACACACACACACACATTTTTTCCACTGCCATCCCTGTTCTGGACCCATGCTGGGCCTGAGTCTGGCTTGGCACAGCACGGCACAGCATTGCTGCCCTTTGTTTTTCCATTGCAGTTTTGAACACACTGGGATCCTGTTGAAAACTGCATGTGTAACCATAGCAACAGAAGAACCATGTCAACATCAACAATAGACATGTTGGATATTTGATTATGTATTTGTTTCCCAGTTCTTTAAAGTTGTATTTTATTATAACGTTTTCTCACGGTTTTCTTATGTGGTATAGACCAAACAATTAATCCAGATAATAATTGGTAGATTAATCAATGATGAAAATAATCGTTAGTTGCAGCCCTAAAGCAGACAAGACAGATCAGAGTCCTTACATCGCTCTCCAGCAGGTTAAACATGCTCTGCTCTGCGATCTCTTTGCTCTCGTCGAACTTCTCCAGCGCCTGTTTGATTTCATCGTCCTGGACTTTCCCCTGACGCTTCTTCTTGTAGTCAAAGTCCAGACGGCGGCCCTCCATCTTCTTCAGATGGTGCTGCAGTGGAGGGAAAAAGTAGTTAGCTCCTACACAGCATCTGTAATGATGTCGGTCTAACTCTCTCTAGCTTCAATTACTGTTTCCATTATTCAGGTATATTAAGGGTGACCTTTGTCTTCACCGAAACCTTTGAACTGGGAACCAGTAACAGGTGTTTTAATCACCTGTATCTCTTTGAGGTCTTTGTCGTGGAGGTTCTGCAGTGGGTCGATGAAGTTCTGTTTGACCTCCATGTCCAGAGCGTCCTTCACCTCCCCGAGCTCCTTCATCGCCTCGCTGGCATCAATCAGCGCCAAACCTGGGAGGAAGGGAAGAGGGGAAAATGGAGAGAGAGGAAGAATGAGGCAGAGTAAACGAACAGGAAGAGGTGTGTTCAGTGTGTGTGGAGAGGGTCTGGTGGATTCAAACTGCACTTAACTTTGACATCCTCTGTCCTGTTCTAGTGGTTCTGTAGTTCATTGCTGGTGTCTGTTGGCTCAAAAGTGTCACAGAAAGCTTGACCTTGGTTACGCATGATTTGAATTTAATAAGCATTGAAGATGTCTTTTGTTATCAGTGTACTCAGATGATTAAATGTACCAAAACAACAATCTAAAAATACTCCATTACAGGTAAATTCAAAATCCTACATAAGTACTTGTTCTGCAGAAAAATGTCAGTGTGTGTCAGTCTGTGAATGACTTCATTTTAATGTGAAACACCCATTAAAAATATATAATTATAGATTTCACGAGTACCGACTTCATGTGTGCTATATTTATATGTCACCGTCTAGGATTTGAACATTTCAGATTTGAAGGTCAAAAATCTTTTATTTAAGTGGGTCAATTTTGGATGAATTCAGCAATTATTTTATTTCTGATTTGACCTCTGACTGGCTTCTTCTTCATGGATACGGCGGCCGAGGCTCATGGGTATTGTAGTATTCTGCCAAAATGATGGACAGAAGTTACTAACAATTAAAACTCGTGGCCATAACATAAACCTATAGGGTTACACATCTGGGAGAGTCCAGTGTATCCATGTTAAGGAACATTTAGGATATCATTGAAATAAAAAATTTAAAATGGGAGTACAGAACGAGGAAAAACACTTCAAGAAGTGTTTAGCTAGCTAAAACTCCTGTAAGCTAACAGGCCTTTGCAGTTATAATCTTAGCTCCATTAATATGTGTACACTCCCACTTACCGAAGCTGGACTCCTCCCCTAGCTCCCGTCCAAACTTCAACATGGCGTCGCCCAGGACGGTCTCTGCCTGTGGGTAACCCGGTCCTTTGTCCTGCCCGCGGATCTTTGACATGGTGTTGATCATACTCAGCTTGGCTCTGGATGCTGCAGGGCGGCAAGAGTTAGACTGTGAGGGACTGATGTTGTTTCAGGCGACATGTTGTGGCAGTTGGGTGCCGTTTAATACCTGGATTAGGTTGTAGGTATTCTGTAGTTTTGGTCATGATGTCCAACACTGCTCTGCTGGTGACGTCCACCTTCTGCAGAGGAAAACTCATTGTGAAAAGTGTGAGAGATAAGCAACATAAACCTATTTAACGGTTGATGTTTGATTTAGATTGGGTTTGGAGTATTTTATTTTTTATTTTGTGTGGACAGATCGATGGATAGATATTTACCTTTTCCATTTCTTTGAAGTCATCATCTAGCTTGGTTCCTTCTGCACCTCCAACCTTCTCACTGACTTTCTGTAACAGGAAACCCAAAGAAAGAGAGAGAGAGAGAGAGAGAGAGGGTGTTAGTATTTTCTGTCCTAAAAGAAAACCCATCATGAGAGAAGAAACACCGGACTGCTTTCAAAGTCCTAATGGAGAGATGAAAGCGAGAGTAGAGCAAAGGAGAGAGCTGTCGAGGGGCAAGAGAAGAAAAGGAGAAGCTATCAAATAAGAAACGTAAGAAAAAAGAGACCGACATCAAGAAGAGATGGTAGAAACTGAAGATGGAGTTATGACATTACCACAGCATGACTCATCCAACATTAGACATAATCACTGAACACAAGGATTGTTTTGTGCGAGTTTTAACCTTCAATTCCTCAGTATTATTGTTCACGTCGTTAAAGTGAGTCAATAACACTTTATTAATCTGCATCTGAAGGCAGCGAACAAGCAGCTTTAATTCTCTGACAGCCTCTTCATCCCTCTACAATAACAACCCAAGCGTCTCCCTGCAGAACGGCTTTACTGCGATCCTTTAATGTTTCTCACATTTAAAGCAGCACACGATCTGAATCTGCATTCAGTGTTTGTGTTCACACTCATCAGACGTCTCGATGAACCGTAGCTTCGATTTAGCTCCGTTTTTGTTATTACTGCTTATGAATGAATGAATGAATATGTAATAATGAATATAAATATGTTAGATTTCTGCTGATGTCCCTCTGCGCTTCTTTTTACACATACATGCATATATAATATATGTAAAGTATTCTGATGCTTTACTTAAGTAAAAGTACTAATAACACACTGTGAAAATACTCCACTATAAGTAAAAGTCCTGCATTCAAAACCTTAAGAAAAAGTATGTAAGTATTATCAGCAAGTAAAAAAGTCAAAAGTACTTATAGTGCAGTTTTGTGATGATGCATTTTCCAGCTGATCCAAGGGGGGTTTAAAGACTTTATTCAGCTGTTCACTAGTTTGTTGATGTTTGACCTGAATGAGCTGACTTTTGTCTTTCGGAGTCAAACATCATCCAACTTATTGTCACACTGCTATACGTCTGTCTTGCCAAGCTCACGGAGGTCTGGAGGATAAAGTTGGTCAGAAAATTCACATTAATGTAAAATAATGTTTAAAATGACATTATGAAAAAGTGGTTGTGTATCCAAACAACTAACCGCAGGTGTCTTTTCTGAACGACTCTTGTTTTCCCAGTGTTTTGACAGTCTTCTCTAGACCTCCATGAGCTGATGAGACAGTAATAATTAAAACAGATGTAAACAGTCTTGTCTATTCTAACGAGATACAGTGGAGCAAATGAAGCCAGACTTATAAATATCGCAGCATCTGTCTGATTGCTTTCAGACTTCACAAACTTGGACGCGTCGTCGTATCATCGTGATAGCAGGAAGTGCCGCAGAGTGACACCTCTCGCTTTCTAATCGCTTCAGGTTGCAGGGAAGGAGGAGGAGGAGGAGAGTGGGATTTTCCACAATCGTGACTCGTATCAGCCACCCACACACACACACACACACACACACACACACACTTGCTCATGCAGTATATACCCGTATATAAATGCATTCAGCCGGGCTACAAACAGCCTCAACAGCAGAGTACTGCAGAGAAATTCACACCAAAATGTTCACTATGAAAAGTAGCTGCATACATAACATAAATAAATACTGCTTTATCAATAATAATAATAATAATTACCACTCTAAGCTAGCAAATTAACATAACAGCATGTAATAACAGTTTGTTATTTCACTTGGCAACAGCCATAAAAAACTGGAAAATGAACAAAGACAAGTGTTGAAATGCTCATTGTTGCTGCCAATATCAATAGAAGTACAATTTTGGAGCACTTGTACTTTACTTGAGTATTTTCATTTTATGTTCCTTTATACTTCTACTCCAATATTGTCAACTTTTAACTGCACTATTGACAGCTAGATACTGTAGTTAAATATTAAAAAAACACACATATGATAAGCTTATGAAATCAGTTGTTCCCACCATGTTTGGCTTGTGATCTCAAAAAACTAAAAAAGCAGTGTGTACCTGGGGCTCCTCGTTATGTTAAACTAACTGTATGTAAAGGAGTTAAAACTAACTGACTCCACCTCGAGCAGCTACAACAGTAAAATGCTGCTCATTAAGCTCATTATGCTAACGCTCAAATCAAAACGACATGCAGGTTGTTGAATGGGATGCTATTGCTGTGTGTGTGTGTGTGTGTGTGTGTGTGTGTGTGTGTGTGTTACAGAGGACATGCTTTGATCAAAGTTGTCCTGATGGAGGAAAATAAAGAGAGAGACAGATGAATGAATGTGTGTGTGTGAGAGAGAGAGACTGTAAAAAAAGAAAAGAAGGTGTATTATAAAATGTAAAAACAATACAAAACCACAGCAGGAAAGAAAGTGAGGAGGAAGATGCAGTTGCCATGGAGACGGGGATCTGACTGGGTCCTCTCATGTTTCCAAGAACACACACACAGACACACACACGGTTACATAACGCCGTCTCTCAGCGGTCTTAGTGTCTTCTTTCACTGTCTCTCTGAGCTGGTTTTGACGTCACTTTGTTTCTGTCTGACCGGATTTTCACATTCAGGAGCAATACTGACATTTATTACACTTAACGTGCTGTCTGATCCAGAATAATCATAAACCTTACTAATTTACTTACAGATCAAAAAGCACAAATGACATTTTGTGCAAGTGTTAAGTCTATTTTAAATACTCTTTAGTTTATACAAAGTTACAGACACATGAAGGATAAAACAACACGAGTCTGCAGCCACGCTCGTGCTTTGAGCTAAATGCTTTGAGGTATAATGCTAACTATGTTCACTGTGTTTGTTCAGCGCGTTTTCTAATTAGCACTGAACACAGTGCAGCTGAGGCTGATGGGAATGTCAGTGTTGGACACATTAACATTTGGACCTTTGGGGGATGTAAACAGGAAGTATAATGTTGCCATGGAGTCAGTTTGTTAGCTGTGGGCTACAACTTGAGCTTTGTTTTTAGCTTATATATTTATTTAGTGCACAATTAAAAGTAGCCGAATGAGCTGTTAGGAGCTCCTGTTTGCAGTGTACCCATGAATGTACAGACAACTACCACTGGATCATTTTGATACTGAAGAAAACCTTAAAACATGATGATTCTCAGGCAAGTTCTGCAGCTATAAGAAGCGTCTTTTGTTTCTAGGATTTCTAAGCAGATTTAAGGTGTTTGTATGGACACCAGATGACATCCTCAAGAAGTGCAAGTCTCACTGAATCTAAAATATGTGTATCATGTCTGTGTGTTCAGATTTGACTGAGTTATGACTCAGAGAAACAGGAAGATTTTTCAACTCTCCCGCGCACCCCCCCTCCCCGATGAGATGATGATATACAAATACAAACATTGCCATACGGTCCTGTCCACGGCCTGCAGAGGGCGCTGTGCTGAGACGCCTCCTGCGTCCTGTATTGGATTCTGTTTCTCCCACAAAGCCACAGAAAAGTTGAGCATTTACTTTTGGTGGCAGCAATCAGAGAAAAAACTCAAAATGGACCCACGGGTGCTGGCAGGGGAAGTCGTTTCACACCCACCAACCCGCCTTCACACACACACACACACACACACACACACGCAGAAAGTAGAACTAACCACCTTTCAGACCACTGAGGCATTAACATTAACAAACCCCATCTGTTCTTCATCTCTCTTCCTCCACAGTTTCTCTCTTTTGTTTTTGCGACTCCCACTTCCTCAGCTATATTTTCTCCGACCTCCTCCATCTCTCCATCTCTTCATCTCTCCATCTTGCTCACTTGTCCTCAATCCTTCATCTCATGTCTTCCCTCTCTCTCTGCCTGTTTCTTCCTCTTTAATATAACTTTATATTCACGCCAATTTTTTTGCCGAGTCGTTCCCAGTGAGTTCTACAGAAAAATAGACTTAATTACAAATTACAAGTGGCTGACAGCGAGGAGGTCAAAGGTCAGAGGCCACAGTGCCCTGACAGCAGACGGAGCAGATATCCCTCCTCTCCAGCTGACACTGATCTTGTGTGGAGGAGAATTAGCCTATCAGAGGGGAGAAAGAAGAACCGGGGAGGAGAGATTGGCAGCCGGAGTCGGTTCATTTATCAGTCTGAACGGCTGCCAAAACTCCCAGACGCCATCCTGGACTGTAGCTGGATAAAAGGCTGGACTGATGGCCAGCTCAGGCTATTTATCCAAAATGTAATAGCCTCTGTCTGTTTTAGGAAAAAAAAAAAGTTCTTACTACGGCATCAATATTTCTAAACCTCTGGTGATTTTGTCTTTTGAAAAATGTTTTAGTGGCATAAAAAGCACAAAGTATAGAATGGTTTAAAGGTTCTTAATTACCCAGAATAATGTGATGTTAGTAAATTAAGTTTCCTGCATTTTAAATTAGAAATTCGGAGCTTGTGGTTTATAATTTCTACTTTGGTGCGTTCAAGTGCTCAAACAAAAAAAACAGAAACGTGAACACTGCAGCATAAGGAACTGCAAGTCCAGTTTTAATCATGTAAAAAAACTATGTAAATTAATCCAAACAGACAGTGTACATTATATGGCCAAAAGTATGTGGACACACTTGTGGTCCAGGGTTGTTCTTAGTGTCTTAATGCTGCAGTATGCTATAAGTGTGTTTCCATCCACCTGTTGTGTTCAAGGTTTGAGTTTAAGTTTCTGGCTTCAGGTGTATTTTTTAAAACAGGAAGTCAAGTATCTTAGTTTTTAAGATTTCTGGGAAGCGTTTGCTCCAAAGGAAGGAGCACCCTCTTCCTCTTCCTTTATCTAACTTGACTTTAAGTTGACTTTTCTGACTGGGTGTAATCTTGGAAAGCAGAATGTGGGAAGCAGGTGAAGAGGTTGAAGCTGTCAGTGTTGCTGCTGTTGCTTCTCGGTTTCATCACCTTCTGTGTGAGAGCTGAATTTAATTAAGACAAACCGGGAGAATCAGTGCTGCACATTGTTATGTGACAAAACGATGTCCAGTGCAGCTTTAACATGATCCAAAGCCTTTTAATTACCAGACAGAGTGAAAGACTGAGAGCCCAAATAAAGAGAAGGCAGTGATAGTTTTCTATTGTTTTATGAGGGGTGCAAATCAGTTTGAAGAGATAAAAGTACACAGAGAAAGATCAGAGATCAGACTGTTATCTAAACTATGAGATCAGTTCTCAAAATCTGATCCTAAAACCTCTTTGAGTTGTGATCAGAATCGAGTCTGATTGACTTTGAGTGGATGACCGGATCAAACAGACAGACGTGATTGATCTGAGAGTGACTCTGATCCGGATGGGACGGGAAAGATCGGATCAGGAGTCTGACGGCGAGGAGGACGAGGAGAAGACAGAGAGGAGACAAAGAGACAAAGACATTTGAAGAGAGAAAAGATAATAAGAGGAAGAGAAGGTTATGAATTAAATTAGAAATGAGATGACAGAAGAAGCAGAGGGAATTAAGTCGTGGAGAGGTGAGGAAAGGTGGGAAGATGGGAACAGGAAGGATGAAACACAAACAAGGAGACGAGAGGAAGAACAGGAGCGTAAACACATTCATGTGCTGCATTTTAATTCTCAGGAAGCCTCTGACCGGCTGCAGTGCAGCAGCTCGGAGACAACACCAGCACCTCAACAACACTCACGCACTGACAACAACAACAGAAGAAGAAGAAATCGCAGCTACATTCAAAGACTTTAATCTAAGGCTTGATACAGTATGATCCTGATATAAGAGCACAATTTGATATTAGTTGAAATCTCAAATATTAAATATCATCTTAGTAAGTGTGATTAATATCTATTCAGAAAAAAAGTAATCACACTACTATAGGAACTTTAGAGCCAGAGAGTCCAAAATGGAGGAAGTTATTAGCTGTGTGTCACCATTCGCTTTATTTAAGCTCCTCTGTCGGAGCAACAGCTGCTCCACCACAGACGCAGGGTTTAACTGTCCTGTTAGCTCGCTAACTGTCAGCTATCATCCATAACCAAAAGCCAGCGAGCAGCAAATTGAGCGGTCTTTTCATTTATCGTGAGTCCTTGAGATGCTCGATCAATCCCCGATCAATAGCTGCTCTTCACGCAACGAGCCGTAGCTCCTGGAGCACAAACACCGTGGATGAGAGTGGAGAAGCATTCATTTCCTCTTTCTAAACTCTTTGTTGGTCACAGCGCTCCGTCTGCCGAGCTGCTGAAGGTTGAAGATGCTGCATCGACACTTAATGACATTAATAACTGTGAGTTTGTCCTTTATCTCATGATGCACATTTCCCATAAACCCTGAACGCTGCTTAAAAACAAACATCAGTACAACAGCAGCAGCACATCAGTGAAGAAGAATAAATATATCGGAAACAAAAGAATAAATCTTTAAAAAAACCTGAAATATCTCAACAGCTATTGGATGGAGATTTAGTTTGTGACCAAATCCCTGCAGAACTGATCACATTCCCATCAGCCTCAGCTGCACTCTGTGTTTAGTGCTTCCCCTTTTATATACATCATCATCATCATCTTCATCATGTGTCTCAGTCTTTCTTGATATAGTTAACAGGCTTCAGTAGCTTTTACTCGTGTCGTGTGTGTGTGTGTGTGTGTGTGTGTGTGTGTGTGTGTGTGTGTGAGATGGTATGACGATGAGTTATATAACAGGGGTCACTTGCTGCTACTGTAACACACAGTCACACACAGAAAGGATGAGCTGAGATCTTCAGACGGACAAAGAATAAAACATCCAATGTGAAAGAGAACGAGTCCTCACGCTGGATCTCTTCCTCCAGTCATTTGTATTCACACCATAAAGCCAACATGGAGTATATCTCAGTCCATTCATCAGCAGGGAGCTTCTGGAAGTCACAGGCTGTGAAATGACTGTGTGTGTGTGTGTGTGGTTTTCTAAACTGAACTGGAGCCTTCTGGGAAACTTGTGGATAACCACAAATCACATTTTAAAGTAATAATCAGCTCCTTCTGCTCATGGGAGTAAACAGGTTTTGTTTTCCTGCATCACAAGACAGAGTTCATAATGTTGCTTTTTTTTAGTATTAGACCATTTGTCTGATTATGATCTCACTGTTTATTTTTATTTTCCACATTTACATCTACTATTATACGTCCACCAGCCCTGACGTCATGAGGCCAAATTCCTCCAGCAGAATCATGTATAGTAATACATTTGTAATTAGCCACCAACCAAACTCCATACAATTTTTCTATATTTTCTGTCATTTTATCCCTCTACATTGTGTTATAAATGTCTTTGTCTACACTGTAACTGTGGTAGAGAATATTAAATCTCTTTTCATTTAAAGGAATAGTTCGACATTTTGTAAAAATGTTGAACTAATTAGCTTAGCATAAAGACTGTAAACAGGGGGAAACAGCTAGCCCGGCTCTGTCCAAACATTACAAAAGCCTAATTAACACATTACATCTCGTTTACAGGGAGTTATGTGCCGGGTTATATCTTGAATGAGAGCAGAGTCTTCCTGGAGTATTTCCTCTAACTGTTGTCAGCAATGTATATTCACATTTCATATAACTGTATCGTAACTTTACATTTACATCGCCTACATTCTCCTGCATAATGTACCTTTAAACATCTGCTAAAATATCAGACTATCAGTTAATGAACACCTCTGTTATTAATTTCCAAAACAGAAAAAAATGGAATATTACTAAAAGAAAACCATTATTCACAATGTTTCACCGTCTAAAATTAAAGAGACTCTTGACTCTGACACATCGACGTCTCCATTCAGAATAGGAGCCCCTGCAGTGTTGAGGCTCTTTACTGAGCCGCTCAGGATTGATGGGGGCAATAAAGACGCCCAGCAAAGAGACACAAACTGTTGCAGAAGGCAGCCGTAATGTAGACAGTTACTCTGAGCTGGGTATCGGGAGTTGGAAAGAGCCTCAGAGAGAGAGAAAGAGATTGATGGTGAGACATTAATATGCACGACAGCTCAGCAGCGTGTTCACTACGTCTTCATAATGTGACCGAAAACACAAACACACACATGACGGGGGGGGACAGAGCCCGAAAAAACAACAGCGCGCGCACACACACACACACACACGCACACACACACACGTCGACCTCTCTGACATCTTTAGAGACGACCAGAACATCTGCGTCAGCATCAATGTGCCAACGTGTCGTTTTAGCTGCAAAACAATACTTTTATTTTGAAAGGGAAGCACAGGGTCAGATCACTGGGAGGAAAAATCATCAACATGCCGAGGTGGCCGCCATTTTGTTTCTTTAGAAGAAGAATACGTGCAGATGTAAATAAAAGCTGACCTGAAACAAACTCAAATAAAATGGTGGACAGTAAATATGATGCACTGTGAAGTAAACAGGGAGTGTTTTCGTCTTTTGATTCATTGCGAATATAAACATATTGATTATAGCAGCTTTAAGCAATCTTACATACGTTTTCTATTTTGCAATATATCAACAGTCAGTTGTAAACTGATAATCAACGACCCCAAACGTGTCCTCTGTGACGACCTGAAGCTGCTGCCGTCAGAGCCAGCGGCATAAAAACAGACCGAAATATAACTTTAAGTCAGACTTACATTTACCTGTAGCATAAAACTCCCTATGAGAGACTAAGCGAACAAAAGTGTGTTATTTAGTCGTTTTAATCAACTTAACTGGAAATCTGAAGCAACAGAAAATAACTGAAAAGGTTAAATATATAGCAACAAACAGACTGGCTTAATTAAACTAGTCTAACCTGTTGATTTAAGACCAGTCTTAAACTAAGTTTATGTAAGTGGCCCCTGGAAAACATTTTAAATCACCTGCATGTAAAACTAGTTTCAGATACAGATAGAAAGCCATCAGCAGCAGCTGTATAATAAAAGGCTCAGTTTGCCTTGAGATTAGACGGATATGAACCGTTTCATTAATCGTTGTGTATTTAAACTCTGTCATATTTGTTTCTTATGTGTGTAAATAAACTGTGTGATTTGCCTTCAATTGCCCCCCCACCCCATTGAGGGACGAATAAAGCATTCTGAATTAAATTGAATATCAGAACATTATTCTTATTAATATCATGATATTGATCTTGGCCAACTCTCTGCCTCTAAATACAATAAAACCACCTGAAAGCAGAAGGCCGAGGACAGACACACGGGTCTCCCTTCCTCTGCTCCTCCGTCACGTGCACCGCCCTCAAGCTTAATCAATTATTGAGTGAGCCAAACAGATCACTGTGTGTGTGTGTGTGTCTTTGCATCACGCCTGCTTTCTCTTTGCACGTGTGTTGTTGCCACGACAACACCGTCCCACCGAAACGGCGAGAGGAAGCAACAGAGAGAGAGAGAGACAGATTTAGATCCTTTATTTGTTCTTTTCAAAATAATATCAGACTACATATGAAAAAAGAAATATTAATTACTAATTTGTGCAAATTTCCTGCAAGTTTCACAATAAAAGCCTGTTTGTAAAAATGGTTGTAATATGGTATTTTATAAAAAGGATTTCTGAGTTGACTTGGTATCTATAGATTACATCATCTGTAGATCAATAAACTATAAGGAACAGCCCTAGAATTAGGATCATCATGCCCGTTGAGCCACAGACGAGCTTTAAATGTGAAATATCTGTGCAGGAAGTTGCTTTAATTGACAGGATCTTAACAGAATAATAAAATAATAATAATAATAATTGCATTAAATTAAAAGGCTTCTTACTAAAATATGAGGAAGGTAAATAAAAGCCACCATTTGAGAATTTACAGGTATTCCTCCTCTCAGCCCCCCCCCCCTTTACTTTATCAGCTTCTCTTCTTCTTTTTGTTTCTTCGTCCTCTCCCTCCTCTTCACTCTCTTCCTGTCGTGTTTGTCTGTATGTACGTCTGAGCATTGATCTCTCTCATGTTTTATTCAGCCAGATGGACTGAGGTGTCCCATTTCCTGCCCCTGCTGGCAGCGGCGGCAGCGGCAGCCATCTTGGTCTGGGGCACTGTGGCTTCACGCTGCGGCCGCGTGCTCAGCTCTGGTTTTCATTATCCATCATGTATAAAACACACATGCCGAGACGTGTCCTAGATTCAAGTCTCAGTGGACAGTGCTCACGTCTGATTGGCTGAGTCACCTTCGACAGCCAATAAGCACACAGCGATTCCCTGATTGGAAGGCAAGAGCGCTCACTCGCACCGACTTTCATCTTCCAGAAAACTCCAGCTAAAAAACACTTCACTTAAATAAAAGGTTACAGTTAGCCAGTTTCACTGACGCCATTCACAAAAATTAGACTTAAATAAATATTAAATCATAAATAAATAACACCTTTATAAATATGTAAGTATATTTAAGTAGTAATGTGTAAAATTCCAGTCCTGGTTGATTTGGCGACACCTGTGGTTACTGGTGGTAACAGCAGGTGTGTTTTAAAGGGAGCAGCTGCTGTGTCAGAAAAGCAACAGAAGAAGAGAAACGTGTGGTTCTGTTTACAGTGCAGCCAAACAAACTGCAAGATTCATCAATCAGTCGGACACGATAATATTAACCTCAACCAATATTCTCTTCTTCATTACGTGAAATGCCTGCATGAACTGTTTATATGTTTGTTTTTAAGGATTTGAACATTTTTTACAATAAAAGATGAAGGCAGTGTTTTCTTATTAATGGGTTTTGTAGATTAATTTTGTGCATTACAGCGGCTGCATATCAGTAAATTAAATTAAAGGTGCTGCATTTCTTTCTTTCTTTTGTATTAAAATGCGTTTGTCTCAGTGATATCAGAAAAAAACTGAGTTTTTGTCCAACTTTTTCGTTTATTGTTTGTTATTTTTTGCTCCTTATTGTCTTTTAACTAGTTTGTCTACTTTTGTCACTTGTGTTCTGTGTTCGTAACGTGATTTCATTTAATGCAAAACGTCCAGGATTTGGAGGGAAATCTGCTGGATCTGCTTTACAGCGACAAAACAGGAAGAAGGCACCGTTCTGTCACAATAAAAGCTTTGTTTCGGAGTTTAGGGATAACAAGTTGTTCAACCATTGTTCAGGCAGGAAACAGCAGGGCTGATGGGAAATGAAGTCTGACTTTGAAGCAACCAGTGTTTCCACCAGGAGCTCATTGTTTACGAGTCTTAATTTCATAAAGATAATCTGCTGCATATAATCATCTGTGATCATCCATCACCTCTGCTGCACACCATCCACCCTGTTGCCTACGGTTACAGGTTCGGTTAGTGTGTGTGTGTTGCACTCTGCTCGGCATAGCCATGAATAAAGCACTAGATCTAGAACTAGATCACAGCGGCCAACGTCTCGAAGGTTAATCAACATCAGATGCCAAATAGATGTATAGATCCAATAAATATATAGATAGATTGATAGATGTACAGATAGATTGATACATGTACAGATTGATAGATGTACAGATAGATTGATAGATGTACAGATAGACTGATACATGTACAGATTGATAGATGTACAGATAGACTGATACATGTACAGATTGATAGATGTACAGATAGATTGATACATGTACAGATTGATAGATGTACAGATAGATTGATTCCCTCCCTCCTGGTCTCCAGAGTGACTCGTCTCCGACGCCCCCTCTCTTTCCGTTTATGTCTGCTGTTGATTCACGGATCTATTTCGGGCCTCGCTCCCCGCCTGCTCACCCTCACGCTGTTGACATCTCACCTCAGAGTGCCGCCGCCACTTCACATCAAACATGTGATTCCTGTTTTTTTCTTTTTCTGATTTCTCCTGCTCCTGTGTGACACAGCTCTGCTGCTTTTAGTTCGTTATGATCAAAGAAAAAAACCCCACAGCAACTGGATTTGTAAGGTGATCAATATCTGTGATCCATATATGATTCATATCTATCTTTATATCTGAATGAAAGGATTAAAGTTAGTCCAGACCTCAACTTTATTAACAGCATTCAAAGGAAAAACAGCAAATCTTCACATCTGAGAAGCTGCAACCAGGAAATTATTTTACAGCAAAAACGACTTAAACAATTAATTTTCTGTCAATCGACTAATTGATTAATCGACTAATTGTTTCAGCTGGACTTGTACAAACTGTTGAGGCGTTTAATTTATAACAAAACATAAGATTTTAGAAACTCTTGATGTGGTCTGTGAGCAGAAATCTTAATTTGTAAAGTCACTAAAGCTGTCAGATAAATGTAGTGAAGTAAAAGAAGAAAAGTAGAAAGAAGCAGCCTCAAGGAAAGTACAAGTACCTCACATTTGTACTTTCCAGCACTGCGTTTCACAGTTCATGTTGTCCTCTGGAGCTGTTGAGCCTCCAGGACACACTGTCTGTCTCTCTCTCTCTCTCTCTCTCTCTCTCTGTCTCTGTCTCTCTCTCTGTCTGTCTCTCTCTCTCTCTGTCTGTCTCTCTGTCTCTCTCTCTCTCTCTGTCTCTATCTCTCTCTCTCTGACTGTCTGTCTCTCTCTATCTGTCTCTCTGTCTCTCTCTCTCTCTCTCTGACTGTCTGTCTCTCTCTATCTGTCTCTCTGTCTCTGTCTCTCTCTCTCTGTCTCTCTCTGACTGTCTGTCTCTCTCTATCTGTCTCTCTCTCTCTGTCTGTCTGTCTCTGTGTCTCTGCTGTACTTTTTAGTTTTATTTCCTGTTCTGTTCTGCAGTGACCCAGTTTCCCCCTCAGGGATCAATAACCATCATCCCCTGTCTTTATCAGCCAAAATGCAACAAATGTGCAGGAATTTGTCTCGCTGACAGTCGGGACAAAAGACAGACATGAAGGAAACAGATTCTTCCTCTTCCTCCTCTTCCTCTTCTATCAGTGTTTGTTTTACAGTTTTTTAATGACGCTCTCGGGGAAGTTACTGTACGAACGTGTGAAATAAATCACATTTTCATTGATTCTGACTCACGGTTTCTCAGCCAGCGCCGTGGAGGTCAGAGCAGACAGCGTGGACAAAAAAAGTCTCTCCATATCTGGCTTGTTGATGTTGATATTGATCGCTTTATCATAAGACTTTACAGCACGTTTCCAGCACTAAACTCCACAGTAAAGAGTTGACGTTTTGTTTCTGGCTTTAACTGAACTGAAGATTCAGGCTGTAAAAGCTGCTCATGCGTCTTCTGATGGAGCTCATAATAAAGAAAATTATTTAAAACATTCACTCTTTTGGCTGCAAATCTTTAGAAAGGTTTGGATTACTGATGGCAAAACAACATTTGACCTATGAGCACATCTTTCAACCGCAACCTTTTTTAGGCTGATAGATATTTGGGAGAACAATATTTTGGCCGATGGTCTTTTATTTTTTCTCTAAAAAGGTCAAAGGGCTTCCTCATGAACCTGCTTCTGTTATTCTGAATCAAAGAAAGCCATGAAAACCCGTCAGCACCTGTCGACGCTCCTCTCTGTCCCTTCAAAAGGTGATGTTGTACGAGTGTCTGTCGAGGTTTGATGCAGGCTGAGGGACGATGGAAGGATGTTTACCAGAGATGTAAAGGAATATGGATGGATACTTAGATGGATGATGGAGGGAGGCAAATGAAGAGAGGAGGGAGGAAGGATGGAAGGATGTAAAGAGGGAGAAAGGAGAGGTATGATGGAGGGATGACTGAAGGGTAAAGAGAAAGATGGTGGATGGAAAAACGATTGAGGGAGGATAGAGGGATGAGAGAACAATTTTGAGGGACAGAAAGGTGGTGTAAAAAGATGAAGGGATGCTGGAGGAGGGATGGAAAGACAATTAGATGGATTTTAAAGGGATGGAGGGATGCTTAGAGCAGCAGAAAAAGGACTGAAGGCGTGATTTCAGGAAAGAGAAAGATGGAGGACTGGCATTCAAGAATGATAGAGGGATGTAAATAAAAATGAGGGATGACTACAGGTGGAAAGGCTGGTTACAAGAATGATGGATGGATGAAAACAGACGGAGGGATGTTCAGAGGCATCAAAAGAAGATGGAGGGATGATGGAGAGATGGAAAGACAGAGAGGGATGGAGGGATGTTAAGAGGCATCAAAATGGGGTTTAAAAGTAGAGAAAGGGATGATGGAGGGACGGAAGAAAGTTTAAAATGAGGACAGACGGATGCAAAGATGGAGGGAGAAGCATGTTTAGAAGGATGGTAGGGGAAGATGGAGAGGTGGGTGATGGAGGGATGACTACAGGGGAAAGGGGAGGTGAAGGACGGGTTACAAGAACGATGGACGGATGAAAACAGAGGGATGTTCAGAAGCATCATAAAAGAAGATGGAGGGATGGTGGAGGAGGTGTAGAGGAGGATGGAGGGAATTCCCTGTTGTGCAGCAACAGCCAATCAGCTCTTCAGACACACAAGCACACTTTTAACTCATATCCTGTTACGTAATAGTACATCCCTGTGTGTGTGTGTGTGTGTGTGTGTGTGAGGGGGGGGGGTATACCCTGCTTTTGAACACACACCCCCAAGAAAACAGCCTGTATTTCATCCATTCAAACAGCGAGTTTAATTTCAGTTATTATCACCTTTGTTTTATAAACCTGGACATGAAGATCGATCTATAATTTGAATGTAAATGTTCTCAAAATTCAAATATGGGGACAAAAAAGTAGAATTTAATGCGATTTAATCAGGATTTCTGGTGATTGGTGCTTTTATCTTTTAGCGCTAATGGATCACAGGAAATGCAATGTTTACTTCACAGTTGCTCCATCAATCTAACGGTTTCCCCGCAAGATTAAACGCAGAAGAAGAGCCGGGATTATATAAACTGTAGATTAGAAACCAAACACAGGCAGACAGAAACAGGCAGACAGAAACAGACAGACAGACAGGCGGTCTCTGCTTACCTGGGTGGCTTTATGGAACTGCTTTTTCAACCCCGCGACAGACATCACTTCGGCGGCGGAGAAAAACAAAATATAGGCTTAATTAGATTTAAAATATATATTTATATGTGTAGGCTGTTGGGAGTAAATACGACCGAGCGGGACCAAAAAACGGCGGTAAATCCTCCGGTTAACGGTCGCCAGGCGTCGATATTTTCCGTTTATTTTGGTCAAATTGGTGGATGCCGATGATCGCCAGACCAAACCCAGCTGGATCTATTTCAGTCTGGGAGGGAGGGGGGGGGGAGAGGGAGGGAGGGAGGGGGGGGGAGAGGGAGAGAGAGAG
>SEMN01000728.1:0-225350 GCA_005408345.1 Macquaria australasica
AGTAACAATGTGGTGCATTGAACACTGGACCAGCCCTGGTAATAACATGACATAACATTATGTGTAAGGATGGATGTAAGTGTGACAGTGAGCAAGAATTAAGAGAAGTCCTGGCTTATGTCTGTGCTGCAGGAGAAACATGGAGGCTCAGACACCAAGTGTCCTCTGACAGTGAAAATCCTGGATGTGAAAGGGATGCCAGCCGGATCAGTGGCACTCAAGGTGTCTCAGAAGTCTACTGATGGGGGATGGACACATCACTGGGTATGTACAGTATGAAATAAGGTTATGTATGTTATATGTCTCTTCTCACTGTCTGTTTAGTATGTACAAATCATGCAGACGGATTTCACCGTTTCTCGCTGCAGAGTGTCAGATGCCACTGGAGAGATCCATAATCTGATCACAGAACAGCAGTTCCCAGCTGGAGTGTACCCTGTTGAGTTTGATACCAAAGCTTACTGGAGGAATGAGGGTAGCATGCCATTCCATGAAGAAGCTGATGTGAGTATAAACCAGTCATCACAACTCCATGTCACCACTATGTGAAGATTACTTGTTAGGAAATACTGTACTGGAAACAAATGCTGAATAACCTAACAGAGACAGGCAAAAAAAAAAAAGACCAACTGAGATAGACCAACAGAGGAAGACCAACAGAGAAAGGCCAATAGAGATAAACCAAAATAGCTTGGCCAACAGAGACAGGTCAACAAAGAAAGACCAACAGAGATAGGCAAACAGAGATAAACCAACAGAGATAGGCCAAAAGATTGACTAACAGAGACAGGCCAACAAAGATAGGCCAGCATAGAGACAAAAAGAGATAGACCAAAACAGATAGGCCAACACCAGAATAGATAGACAAACAGAAATAGGCCAAAGGAGAAAGATCAACTGAGATTGACCAACAGAGGTGGGTAAAAATAGCTAAGCAAACAGAGCAAGACCGAAAGAGCTGGGCCAACAGAGACAGACCAAAACACATAGGCCAACAAAGCAAGGCCAAAAGATATAGACCAACTCAGAAAAGCCAACCGAGATAGGCCATCAGAGCTAGGCCAATAGAGCTAGGTCAAGAAAGCAAGTCCATCAGAGATAGGCAAACGGAGATAGGCCAACAGAACTAGGCCAACATTGAAAGACCAACTGAGTAAGTGTGATGACAGTCTGTTGTCTCCATTGCTGTTGTCCAGTCTGATGGCAGTGGGCACAAATGAGCAGCTGAAGAACTCTTGAAGAACTAATTTTACACCTAGGTGGGATGATCCGGTGGCTGAATGAGCTGCCCATCTCCACAGCTCTGAGTCTCCTCAGGAAAAACAGCCTTCTTTGTCCCTTCCTGAAGAGGGCATCAGTGTTGTGAGACCAGTCCAGTTTTTTATTGATTTGAACCCCAAGGTTATATGTCCACACTCTTCACTTCCTCTACCTGGGTGATAACGGAGACAGGGGGCTCCTGTTCCTTTGGTAGTCCACTACTAGTTCTTTGGTCTTGCTGATATTGAGCTTCAGGTTGTTGATGCACTATGTGACGAAGCTCTCTATCAGTCTTTTGTACTCCTCCTCGTTGTCTTTGTTGATGCATCCAACAATGGAGAAGTCATCAGAAAACTTTTGAAGGTGGCAGGAACCAGAGTTGAAACTGAAGTCTGAGGTGAAGAGAGTGAAGAGCAATGGTGCCAGCACATTTCCTTGAGGTGCACCGGTGATGCTTATCAAAACCTCAGTCCACTCTGACATACTAAGGCCAGCCAGTGAGGTAGTCCATGATCCAGGATGCTGTGTTGGGGTGCAGATGCATCACTACAGAGGTGAGAAAAATTTTCCTTGTGTGTGATCAATCAGGTGGTGGACGTGCTGACGTGAACGTATTGTCTCATTTCCGGTTGCCGGTGTTTCTGTGTTACTGGTAGCAAATTTTGCTGCTCTAGCTAAACCCAGTTAATTTTGATATTTTCTTTACTATAGTGGTTAATTACCCGCTATACATTTAAGTATACACTAGTTCTGTTTAAGCACTCATATCCCTCTCCTGTTAGCGGCTTTTCGCTAATCCCACAGTTGTTTACACGCTAATTAGTTGCTTGCTACTGTAGTTTAGCTTTAGCTAAGTTAGCGATGGCGTCTCCCTCTCCTGCTCTCTCTTGCTCGGTGTGTCAAATGTTTAGTTACTCCTCTGCCTCCTTTAGTGATAATGGTACGTGTAACAAATGTAGTTTATTCACTGTGTTGGAGGCGAGGCTCAGTGAGTTAGAATTGCGGCTCCGCACCATGGAAAGTCAGTCAGTCGTAGCTAGCCAGCCCCTAGCTGGTGCGAGCCGACCAAAGGTAGCTTCTGCTAGCCGTCTCCCAGCAACTCCCAGGCAGCCGGGAAGCCAGGGAGGCTGGGTGACTGTCCGAAAGAAGCATAGCCCTAAACCAAAGCCCATGGTTCACCACCGACCCGTTAACGTTCTAACAGGTTCTCTCCACTCAGCGACACATCCGCTGAGAAACCAACTCTGATTATTGGCAGATCCATTTTGCGAAACGTGAAATTAGCGACACCAGCGACCATAGTCAAATGCATCCCAGGGGCCAGAGCGGGCGACGTTGAATCCTATTTAAAACTGCTGGCTAAGGATAAGCGTAAATATGCTACGATTGTTATTCACGTCGGCGGTAATGACACCCGATTGCACCAATCGGAGGTCACGAAAATAAATGTTGAGTCGGTGTGTACATATGCAAAGACAATGTCGGACAATGTCCGTAGTTTTCTCTGGGCCCCTACCTAATCTTACTAGCGATGACATGTATAGCCGCATGTCATCATTCAACCACTGGTTGTCGAGGTGGTGTCCAGGTAATGATGTGGGCTATGTAGATAATTAGCGGACTTTCTGGAGAAGACCTGGTCTGAGTAGGAGAGATGGCATTCATCCCACTTTGGATGGAGCCGCTCTCATATCTTGAAATCTGGACGAATTTATTAGTGGCCCAAAGCCATGACAGCTCAGAGTTCAGACCATAGACTTAATACAGTCTGTGGTCCAGACCAGGAGGCAGAGTTGCAGTCCTACACGCTTCTCTGCACTTCCATTAGAGCAGTTACCCACCCTAAACTCCACAGAGAGGTTGTCTGCCCCCCGACCACTTACATTATTTAAATCAAAAGTAAACAGAAGAGGAGTTACACATAAAAACCTAATAATAAGTAAAACCACCACTGCAACAGTACAACAAAATAGGAGAATTAAATGTGGACTCTTAAACATTAGATCTCTCTCATCTAAAGCTGTTCTAGTAAACAATCTAATATCAGATTATAATATTGATTTATTTTGTCTTACTGAAACCTGGCTGTGTCATGATGAATATTTTAGCTTAAATGAATCCACTCCCCCCAGTCACATTAATACTCACATTCCTTGAGGCTCAGGCCGAGGAGATGGAGTTGAAGCCATCTTCAACTCAAGCCTATTAATCAAACCTAAACCTAAACTAAATTATAACTCGTTCGAAAGCCTTGTTCTTAGCCTTTCACACCCAACCTGGAAAACACTACAGCCAATTCTATTTGTTATAGTGTACCGAGCTCCTGGACCATATTCTGAATTTTTATCTGAATTCTCAGAGTTCTTATCAGGTTTAGTCCTTAAAACAGATAAAATAATAATTGTAGGTGATTTTAATATTCATGTGGATGTAGAAAATGCAATTTTCTGATGTTAAACTCAGACAAAACTGAAGTTATTGTACTTGGCTCCCACATAAAACAAACTTCAAGAACTGCCTTTTTTCATTTACGTAACATTGCAAAAATCAGGCACATCCTATCTCAAAAAGATGCAGAAAAACTAGTCTATGCATTTGTTACGTCTAGGCTGGACTATTGCAACTCTCTATTATCAAATTACTGTTGTTGCTCTTATTATTAGTATTGCTATTTTAATGTTGCTCTTAGTGTTGTTTCTGTTGGTGTTAACATCAATGCCATTACCACAGTTATTGCTTTACATCCCTATGTGGAACTGTATTGTGCTGCTGTATGTTCTCTTTCCTCCTGCTCTCCGGCCTCCCTTCAACCCAACCGGTGAGGCAGATGACCGCCCACCTAGAGCCTGGTTCTGCTCGAGGTTTCTACCTGTTAAAAGGGAGTTTTTCCTTGCCACTGTCGCATAGTGCTTGCTCATGGTGGGAACTGTTGGGTCTCTGTAAATATAAAGAGTCGGTCTAGACTTGCTCTATTCGAAAAAGTGCCCTGAGATAACTTTGTTATGATATGGCGCTATATAAATAAAACTGATTTGAATTGAAATATACTACATGTCATTTCTACATATCTTGGATGTTAAAACATGAACCTCAATATCTCAAATCACTCAGATCACAGATCCAAGGTCACAATACCCCCCTCTCTCCCCATGTTTCCGTCAACATCTTTCCTGCAAACTATCTAACAATGAAAATATGGTAATAATAACAACAATAATCTTTTAAAAAGTGTATATAGGCAGTTAGAGCCTCCTGATGTGGCTGAACGTTTGCCTTTTTGAGTGAGTATGACACTGGAATCTAATGAATGAGTCATTGTCTTAGTCTGAACAGCAGCAGATGTGCCTTTTTGTCTTTATGTGAGTTTGTTTTGATTGAATGTTGGCAATGTTTGAGGCGGCTTGTTCTCATGTCACCAGGAATCTGATCTGTTTTGCCCTAAAGGCGGCGAGGTGTGATTGCTTACACTGCAGTGTCACGCTAACACCTGCATTTGTATTGACACAGATGAATTAAAAACACATTGGCATGGATACCAAGAACATTAGAACAAAATAATTCTCAACTGTTAACCTATATAAGATGGCCTGCTGCAGCAACAGTGTGAGGTGACACCTCTGTCAAACCTGTCATAGAGTGTGACTTTAAATCTCAAAGCAGAACACAGTCACCCAGCTCACCACTAAATCATTAACACACTCCCCTGGACATGACTACATACAGTTACAGGAATGACAATTATATAAGGAGGGTCAACAACATGTTTTTCTTAAAAGACTGGAATGTTGAAATGAATGGTTGATATTATCAGATACATATATAACAAACAAATTCAGATTATCAGTAAACTGTAGGAAATGTTACTGTTTGCTTTTGCAGCATCACTGATGGCCATGGCAAAATGCAATCAGAAGTGTACTCTATTGAACCTGTAACCACACCCAACAGGGATGTCACAGGGTCCTGGAGTCCACCTGTTCATCACTGTAGCAAGGTGAGAAGTTAAACCACAGGAGGCAAAAACCTTGGTGTTCAATTACTCCATAAGGAAATAATTCCCCTGTTAAATGAATGGTACTGTTATCACTTATAACCCAGAAATAACAACTTGATCCCCCTAAAACAATTAAAGTTTAACTATTATTGTCTCTGCTATCATAATCAAATGTTTTGATGTAAGCACTCCAAGAACCCTGCTCTGACACAACATAAAATTAATTTAATTGACCTGTGGTAATAATTTGTTCCAGTAGTGACAAGAATCTCAGAATACAGAAAAAATATAATATTTATGTTGATTGACTTATAGTTTTAAATATGTTTACAGATCAGATGTTTGCAATAGTTACTCTTAGGGGACCAGTATCCACTGGTGGACCTTTCACATGGCAGATTACCCTCCTCTGAGGCCAAATTGTACAATTCTGTAAAGTGAATGACAACAATAAGACTGTAATTCAATTTACCATTTGAGTGCTGCAAGCTAAGTACAGAGTACACACTGCAGGGTATTCTATCTGGTATGTACTCTTGTAATGTTTGCAGATGCCAGAACAAACTTTTTTACACAAATGAAAAAAAACTGAATCAACAATTGATTCTTCCTATCTTATACAAATGCTCCACAAGGTCAAAGTTCATGTAATGTAGGTAATATAGGAGTCAGTGCACCCAGTTCTTGAGGTTGTTACACCACAGCCAAAGCTGTGTCCCAATTCCAAACTATATAACAGTATATAGCAGTGGTGGAAAGTAACTGTCTACATTTACTCAAGTACAGTTTTGAGTTTACTCAAGTATTTCTAGTTACTGTACACTTCTACTGCACTACATTTCAGAGGGAAATACTGTATTTTCTTACGCCACTACATTTATGTGACAGCAACAGTTACTGGTTACTTTTCAGATTAAGATACAATGAGTATATAAAATACAACACATTATTATAGACATTTTAATAATGTGTTGACATTTCAGATGTCTCTGAGACATTTCCCCTCTAAACTTGTGACATGGTTTCATCACAGTAACTGTTGAAATGATCCAGTATTTCACAACAAATCAAAGATTAGACAAACGTCCAAAATCTGAAATCAGATTTGTATATCAGAACTTTGTTTTTTCTTCTTTCCTCTCCCATCAATCATCTCATGACCCCTCAGATTCATCTGGTGACCCTTTGAGGGGCCTGACCCCCAGGTTGGGAATCACTGAATTAAACTAGCTAACTGTATATAAAGTAGTTCAAACTAGCTAATATATATATATACATATATATATATATATATATATATATATACACACATATACGCATACATATATACTATAAACATACATACATATATAAAAGGATATATATATATACACATATATAAAAGGATATATATATATATATATAAATAAATAATAGGCTATATTGTTAATAACTATTGACACTATTAGCAATAGCAATTGAAACTATTTATATGGAAAGAAATGTGAACCAAAAAACTTGTGTGAATGAGTTTTGACTTTAACATGTCTTCTTAATAGTCATGGTCATGAAGAGCTGGAGGAGTGTTGTTTGTTACTGAAAGAGCAGCAGCGATGCACCCATGCAGCTGTTCCCCACACCGCAAGTCTGGCTGAAGCTGACCACCTCCGTTATCTGGCCCCAGTGTCTCTTCCACAGGCTCAAGTGTGTCTCCATCTCTGAGGCACTCCTCTGGAGTGCAGATCAAGCCCATTCATGCATTCTGTTCCATAAACTTGGTACTGATAACAGCTTAACATTATTTACATTACCATTTTGGGGTCTTTGTTGTTTCATGTGTACAAATTGCTTGCAAGTATAATAATTTATGTTGGTAAAATAAACTAATTCTGTTTTTTCAACTATGTACTCATACTATATGAAACTTCCCCAGGAGTGAGCTGGAGCACAACCAACGCCACCTGCCCCTGATACTTCCCCAAGTGCCAGTGTCAGTGATGATCTTGCCACTGTACATTCAGCACTACAATCCACCTCCTCAGTTGATGAATACAGCAGGTGAGTTTTCAAGAAAGGATAAACCATGCCTTTTGTGAGATCTTTTGTTGTTGACAGTTACATTACCTTCTAATACAACATTTAACATGACTAGCTTTTTTTTTTTTCTTTCTTTCTTCCTCTTAGGTTCATCCTTCTCTGCAGGCGAGGAGCACATACCAGCACCTGCATCCACTGATCCTACTGTCTCTTCCGTGTCTGTTCCAACCTCAGCTGATGTGTCTGGTAAGTTAACAGCACAGCAGCCTTTGTATTTGCTCAGTTTAGCGTAGAATATCTTGAGATGAATATTTTGTATTTTAATTATTCACTTCATTTCCCTATAGGTCCTTCTACTTCTGTGGTCACTGAGACTGATGTCACATCTACTCCCTCAGCAACTTCCAGCCTGCACCATGGATCAGCAGCTCCTCCAGGTGACCCAGCAGAGTGGTCATCTGTCATGTCCGACTACAGTCACAGGGAAGAGTCTGCAGGGCGGAGCTTTTCGAAACTCAAATTGATCAAGAACTACTTGAGATTTATTCTTTATGGCACTCATACGACTCCATACAAACTAGCAAACTGTATTTAAAGTAGTTCAAACTAGCTAACAGTAGCCTATATACTGTAAAGTAGTAGTACTATACTACTGTATGTACTGTACTGTCTTTTTGCTGATGTGAAGTTCCCTCATTTATTTTGTGCACTGCATTGTTGGACAATCTTGGCCATCAACAGCACACTCAAAATTGTAAGTGTTGTATGCACACTGCTCCATCATGGTTGATTAATCTGACATTTTAAATAAAGTATGACACCTGTGGATACTTCTGTCCAGTAGAGGATGGGTCGTATAAGGTAGAAGCGTATATACTGGTTTGGTCCAAAGCTGGTTCAGTCTGAGTTGTTCATTGTCCAGGTATTGACGTGGTCCACAGAGCAGGCAGCAGAGTGGGTGAGGAAAGGTGGGAGTGATGGAGGGAGGGGGGAGGACAGCTGCTGTTATAAAAAGGCCTGGGACTGGGGAGGTCATATATGAACACCTGTTCCTTCTGTCAGTCTCTCTCTCTCTATTTACCAGCTGACCATGCTTCAACCACTGCACTGTCTGCTTCTAGCCTCTGCTGTGCTGCTCTGCAACACTGCCCCCACCCCCACCCACCCCCCGGTCAGTGTCTGTGTACCATAATGTGTCAGTATGAGTTTGTGTTACATAACGATTAGAAATGCAATTACATTATTTTTACAATCTATACAATGTTTTTATAGGAGAATTGTGTTCTTAAGGCACATACTGTAGATTTCACATTTAGTATGTAGCTACATGTTTTCTCCACGCATGCACGTGCAACAACACACAAGTTAGGCCAGAAACAAAAGAGCATGTGAAGCGGGAGATTTAAAATTTCCTCTCAGCGTGTGGAGGCCAATTCAAAATATGTGTATGTGATCAGTGTAGGATAATGGTGCCAGGTTAAGAAAGAGGATGGTTAGTTTGCATACAAGATCCTGTGTTTGTGTAAAGCATAACATCAACTTAGCTCTCAACAACAATGTTGCACATGTAACATCCCAGTACATTGATAAAGTTGTCCTGTGCTTAGCCATGTACTGTTACCATGCTAGCTGTATATGCCCAGTTACTTACCAGTTCATGAGGAGAGGAATTCCTTGGTTTGCTGCTGTGGTAGCTGGCGATTCCATTGGTTGTGGATTTGAGTCAGGCTGGGTAAAGTTGCGGTTACGATGTTGAATCACATTCATCTTCTTAGTTGTGGTTAATTATGTAAGGGCAACAGGTTGTTTGATCAATTTTAGGCTATCAGGACTTATCAAAAATGATATTAAAAATAACTAACTAATATTAAAGTTCAGTTTCATTACTGGTTTACCATGAATTTGGGTATTTTAATCCTTAATTAAAATAATCAAAAACAGGGAAACTAGTTAAATTATTTATGTCTAAATCTAAAAGCAATTTGATTACAGTTAGGTTTACAACACCAACAATATAACCATACACTGAAGGAAATTTAGGAGTCCTTGACGTGGCAGAGGCTGGCTTCAACACAACATTCAAGCAAAGACAACCAGAAACACTTCTTGCTATAACATAACAAGGTTTATTATATTTAAACAGTAATAAACATATAGCCAATGCTACTTGAATTATAACTATGAAACAAACAGGAAATCTAACTAGTGGTGGAGTTATATACAAGCGTGCGTGGGAGGATGTGTGCAAGAGGGTGTGTATGTGCGTGTGGTGTATGTCTAAAAGGGAACAACAAAGGAAAGATGGAAAACAAAATGGTGGACTTGGTTCAAAATGGCGGGACCTAAGTGTGAAAATTAAAATGGCGGGGTCAGTGACCAGGTAGGGAACTGAGGACCATGCGGTCTATGTATGTAGGTGTTTAGTACCAGGTAGGGAACTGAGGACCATGCGGTCTATGTATGTAGGTGTGAAGTTTAAGATGGCGGGGTCAGTGATGTGGTGTATGTGTGTAGATGTGGAACAAAAGGAGGAGAAGGGAAAATGGTGGGATCAGATCCAGAGCAGTGGAGCTGATACCACGGAAGTGTGGAAATGAGGGGGGGGGGGGAGAGAGAGAGAGAGAGAGCGCACCACTGAAAGTGGAAATTAATGACCAGTCAGACTAGCCAAGCAAGCATAGCTTCACCAAATTAGGTTCTCAAAGAACCATCAACATCAAACAAGTAAACAGCGCTCAAGTACAGCATTAAAACTTGCATTTCATCATCAAAAACACAAAGATTTAGCATTCACAAAAGATAAAAGTTTCTTAACTAAATCTGCCCAGATAAAGCCTTACTTGAGGGATCACTGTGTGATCCACAGTAGTTTTCTGGTGTGGGCTGGTCCTTTGTCTTACTTTCGTCAGTGAAAAAGACACGTGTCTGCTTTGTTCCTCAGATGCAGCGGTGGAGGGGAAAGCAGATGGTTGTCGACATTGAAGAAAACAGGAGAACACCTTTCCGTTCTTCAAAATGAAAATCCACTGTTGTCTTGCAGTGGAAATTCAAAAACCGGTTGTCCCTAGTATTTACTAGAGTCCTTGAACAAAGCTAAGTTAATCTTGCTCTACCGTGGCCAAATGGTGATCAGAAAAACTTTGTCTCTTTGTTTTTTGTCCAAAAAAAGGAGGGAAAACTCCTTCAGGGTATACGCAGTAGTGGAAGTCTCTTAACAGCAAGCTGGAGCGTCGCACAGAGAGACCAATTTGAATCTGCCCCTGCTTATATTAACCAAATGATGTCATAGGTCGTAGGCCACGCTCAACCAATGGTAGTTGAAAACTGGATCCATGGGTGGGGCTTCACACACAGGTGTGAAAGGTGAGGTATCCTGTGTAACTGAGTTCAATGGTTCTCCTTTGTCTGCAGAACAAAGGAGCATGCAGTCCCAGCCACCATTTTGAGCGGCTGAGGCCCTAAAGTGAATTACATTACTACTTATTACTGTTTGATTACCAGTATTTTTGTCACACAGAAGACAGCAGCTTTAAGTCAAGTAGAAATAATAACCTCCACCAATCTAAGATGATGAACTGTAATAAGAGATCTCCCTGTGTTTGGAAATGATTGTCATCAACTTTCAGCTTCAGATTTCCCATGACAAAAACAGTCTTTTATTCATATCTTTGACACCTTGCTGTATTTCCATCTATATTACATTTTGCTATTATTACTACTATGTTATTTTTACGTTGTTTTCTTCTACAGAGCTGAAATCGTAATTTTCTAGTACATCTTGATGGACTGCTCATTGACTGCTGTTTAGAAGATAGCACTTTCTTTCTTTCTTTCTTCTCTGTTGGCCTTTTGTTGGGTGACCATTTAATGCACAATGTACGAGACACATTGTTTAGTAACAATGTGGTGCATTGAACACTGGACCAGCCCTGGTAATAACATGACATAACATTATGTGTAAGGATGGATGTAAGTGTGACAGTGAGCAAGAATTAAGAGAAGTCCTGGCTTATGTCTGTGCTGCAGGAGAAACATGGAGGCTCAGACACCAAGTGTCCTCTGACAGTGAAAATCCTGGATGTGAAAGGGATGCCAGCCGGATCAGTGGCACTCAAGGTGTCTCAGAAGTCTACTGATGGGGGATGGACACATCACTGGGTATGTACAGTATGAAATAAGGTTATGTATGTTATATGTCTCTTCTCACTGTCTGTTTAGTATGTACAAATCATGCAGACGGATTTCACCGTTTCTCGCTGCAGAGTGTCAGATGCCACTGGAGAGATCCATAATCTGATCACAGAACAGCAGTTCCCAGCTGGAGTGTACCCTGTTGAGTTTGATACCAAAGCTTACTGGAGGAATGAGGGTAGCATGCCATTCCATGAAGAAGCTGATGTGAGTATAAACCAGTCATCACAACTCCATGTCACCACTATGTGAAGATTACTTGTTAGGAAATACTGTACTGGAAACAAATGCTGAATAACCTAACAGAGACAGGCAAAAAAAAAAAAGACCAACTGAGATAGACCAACAGAGGAAGACCAACAGAGAAAGGCCAATAGAGATAAACCAAAATAGCTTGGCCAACAGAGACAGGTCAACAAAGAAAGACCAACAGAGATAGGCAAACAGAGATAAACCAACAGAGATAGGCCAAAAGATTGACTAACAGAGACAGGCCAACAAAGATAGGCCAGCATAGAGACAAAAAGAGATAGACCAAAACAGATAGGCCAACACCAGAATAGATAGACAAACAGAAATAGGCCAAAGGAGAAAGATCAACTGAGATTGACCAACAGAGGTGGGTAAAAATAGCTAAGCAAACAGAGCAAGACCGAAAGAGCTGGGCCAACAGAGACAGACCAAAACACATAGGCCAACAAAGCAAGGCCAAAAGATATAGACCAACTCAGAAAAGCCAACCGAGATAGGCCATCAGAGCTAGGCCAATAGAGCTAGGTCAAGAAAGCAAGTCCATCAGAGATAGGCAAACGGAGATAGGCCAACAGAACTAGGCCAACATTGAAAGACCAACTGAGTAAGTGTGATGACAGTCTGTTGTCTCCATTGCTGTTGTCCAGTCTGATGGCAGTGGGCACAAATGAGCAGCTGAAGAACTCTTGAAGAACTAATTTTACACCTAGGTGGGATGATCCGGTGGCTGAATGAGCTGCCCATCTCCACAGCTCTGAGTCTCCTCAGGAAAAACAGCCTTCTTTGTCCCTTCCTGAAGAGGGCATCAGTGTTGTGAGACCAGTCCAGTTTTTTATTGATTTGAACCCCAAGGTTATATGTCCACACTCTTCACTTCCTCTACCTGGGTGATAACGGAGACAGGGGGCTCCTGTTCCTTTGGTAGTCCACTACTAGTTCTTTGGTCTTGCTGATATTGAGCTTCAGGTTGTTGATGCACTATGTGACGAAGCTCTCTATCAGTCTTTTGTACTCCTCCTCGTTGTCTTTGTTGATGCATCCAACAATGGAGAAGTCATCAGAAAACTTTTGAAGGTGGCAGGAACCAGAGTTGAAACTGAAGTCTGAGGTGAAGAGAGTGAAGAGCAATGGTGCCAGCACATTTCCTTGAGGTGCACCGGTGATGCTTATCAAAACCTCAGTCCACTCTGACATACTAAGGCCAGCCAGTGAGGTAGTCCATGATCCAGGATGCTGTGTTGGGGTGCAGATGCATCACTACAGAGGTGAGAAAAATTTTCCTTGTGTGTGATCAATCAGGTGGTGGACGTGCTGACGTGAACGTATTGTCTCATTTCCGGTTGCCGGTGTTTCTGTGTTACTGGTAGCAAATTTTGCTGCTCTAGCTAAACCCAGTTAATTTTGATATTTTCTTTACTATAGTGGTTAATTACCCGCTATACATTTAAGTATACACTAGTTCTGTTTAAGCACTCATATCCCTCTCCTGTTAGCGGCTTTTCGCTAATCCCACAGTTGTTTACACGCTAATTAGTTGCTTGCTACTGTAGTTTAGCTTTAGCTAAGTTAGCGATGGCGTCTCCCTCTCCTGCTCTCTCTTGCTCGGTGTGTCAAATGTTTAGTTACTCCTCTGCCTCCTTTAGTGATAATGGTACGTGTAACAAATGTAGTTTATTCACTGTGTTGGAGGCGAGGCTCAGTGAGTTAGAATTGCGGCTCCGCACCATGGAAAGTCAGTCAGTCGTAGCTAGCCAGCCCCTAGCTGGTGCGAGCCGACCAAAGGTAGCTTCTGCTAGCCGTCTCCCAGCAACTCCCAGGCAGCCGGGAAGCCAGGGAGGCTGGGTGACTGTCCGAAAGAAGCATAGCCCTAAACCAAAGCCCATGGTTCACCACCGACCCGTTAACGTTCTAACAGGTTCTCTCCACTCAGCGACACATCCGCTGAGAAACCAACTCTGATTATTGGCAGATCCATTTTGCGAAACGTGAAATTAGCGACACCAGCGACCATAGTCAAATGCATCCCAGGGGCCAGAGCGGGCGACGTTGAATCCTATTTAAAACTGCTGGCTAAGGATAAGCGTAAATATGCTACGATTGTTATTCACGTCGGCGGTAATGACACCCGATTGCACCAATCGGAGGTCACGAAAATAAATGTTGAGTCGGTGTGTACATATGCAAAGACAATGTCGGACAATGTCCGTAGTTTTCTCTGGGCCCCTACCTAATCTTACTAGCGATGACATGTATAGCCGCATGTCATCATTCAACCACTGGTTGTCGAGGTGGTGTCCAGGTAATGATGTGGGCTATGTAGATAATTAGCGGACTTTCTGGAGAAGACCTGGTCTGAGTAGGAGAGATGGCATTCATCCCACTTTGGATGGAGCCGCTCTCATATCTTGAAATCTGGACGAATTTATTAGTGGCCCAAAGCCATGACAGCTCAGAGTTCAGACCATAGACTTAATACAGTCTGTGGTCCAGACCAGGAGGCAGAGTTGCAGTCCTACACGCTTCTCTGCACTTCCATTAGAGCAGTTACCCACCCTAAACTCCACAGAGAGGTTGTCTGCCCCCCGACCACTTACATTATTTAAATCAAAAGTAAACAGAAGAGGAGTTACACATAAAAACCTAATAATAAGTAAAACCACCACTGCAACAGTACAACAAAATAGGAGAATTAAATGTGGACTCTTAAACATTAGATCTCTCTCATCTAAAGCTGTTCTAGTAAACAATCTAATATCAGATTATAATATTGATTTATTTTGTCTTACTGAAACCTGGCTGTGTCATGATGAATATTTTAGCTTAAATGAATCCACTCCCCCCAGTCACATTAATACTCACATTCCTTGAGGCTCAGGCCGAGGAGATGGAGTTGAAGCCATCTTCAACTCAAGCCTATTAATCAAACCTAAACCTAAACTAAATTATAACTCGTTCGAAAGCCTTGTTCTTAGCCTTTCACACCCAACCTGGAAAACACTACAGCCAATTCTATTTGTTATAGTGTACCGAGCTCCTGGACCATATTCTGAATTTTTATCTGAATTCTCAGAGTTCTTATCAGGTTTAGTCCTTAAAACAGATAAAATAATAATTGTAGGTGATTTTAATATTCATGTGGATGTAGAAAATGATAGCCTTAGTGCCACGTTTATCTCATTATTAGATTCGATTGGCTTCTGTCAGAGTGTACATAAACCCATTCACTGTTTTAACCACACCCTCGACCTTGTTCTTGTCTATGGCATAAAAATTGAACATCTAATAGTCTTTCCACAGAATCCTTTTTTTATCAGACCATTATTTAATAACTTTTGAATTCCTATTACTGGACTACACGCCATTAGGCAAACATTCCTACACTAGATGTCTATCTGATAGTGCTGTAGCTAAATTTAAGGAAGTGATTCCATCGGCATTTAATTCAGTTCCATGTCTCAATATAACAGATGACTCCTATGCTAACTTTAGTCCCTCCCAAATTGATCATCTTGTTGAAAGTGCTGCAGGCTCACTACGAGTAACACTCGACTCTTTCGCCCCTCTAAAAAAGAAGATAATAAAACAGAGGAGGTTAGCTCCATGGCAAAACCCGCAAATTAAAGCAAACATCGCGAAAACGTTAAAGGAAATGGCGTTCCACCAATCTGGAAGAATCACGTTTTGCCTGGCAAGATAGAAATTTTATAGGAAGGCCCTCCATAATGCCAGAGCAGCCTACTACTCATCATTAATAGAGGAAAATAAGAACAACCCCAGGTTTCTGTTCAGCACTGTAGCCAGGCAGCTCTGTTGAGCCATGTATTCCTATAGACCTCAGTAGTAATGACTTTATGAGCTTCTTTAACGATAAAATTCTAACTATTAGAGACATAATTCAGCACCTCCTGCCCTCAGTTGGTACTGACTTATCTTCAAACACAGGAACATTAGAAACAACTGTAAAACCTGATGTACATTTAGACTGCTTTTTTCCCCATCAACCTTAGTCAACTAACTTCCATGATTTCCTCATCTAAGCCATCAACATGTCTCTTAGACCCCGTCCCAACTAGGCTGCTTAAAGAAGTTTTACCCTTAGTACTTATTTACTAGATATGATCAATCTGTCCTTATTAAAAGGCTATGTGCAACAGTCCTTTAAAGTAGCTGTAATGAAACCTCTTCTTAAAAAGCCCACTCTTGATCCAGGGGTTTTGTCAAATTATAGACCTATATCTAACCCTCCTTTTCTCTCTAAGATCCTTGAGAAAGCAGTCGCCAATCAGTTGTGCGACTTTTTACACAACAACAAGATGTTTGAGGATTTTCAGTCAGGATTTAGAGTACATCATAGAGACAGCAATGGTGAAAGTTACAAATGACCTTCTACTTGCATCCGACAAAGGACTTGTCTCTGTACTTGTCTTACTAGATCTCTACAGAGACTAGAACATTTAATTGGCATTAAAGGCACCGCACTAAGCTGGTTCAAATCCTATTTATCAGATCGATATCAGTTTGTACATGTTAACGATGAATCCTCAGTTACGGAGTTCCTCAAGGTTCTGTGCTTGGACCAATTCTATTCACCTTATATATGCTTCCTTTAGGCAATATTATTAGGAAGCACTCCATAAATTTTCATTGTTATGCAGATGATACTCAATTATATTTATCGATCAAGCCAGATGAAACCAATCAATTAGCTAAACTTCAAGCATGCAGGACATAAAAACCTGGATGACCTGCAATTTTCTGATGGTAAACTCAGACAAAACTGAAGTTATTGTACTTGGCCCTGAACACCTTCGAAACACATTATCTAAAGATATAGTTCCTCTAAATGGCATTGCCCTGGCCTCCAGCAATACCGTAAGGAATCTTGGAGTTATCTTTGATCAGGATATGTCCTTTAACTCCCACATAAAACAAACTTCAAGAACTGCCTTTTTTCACTTACGTAACATTGCAAAAATCAGGCACATCCTGCCTCAAAGATGCAGAAAAACTAGTCCATGCATTTGTTATATCTAGGCTGGATTATTGCAACTCTCTATTATCAGGCTGCCCCAATAAGTCCCTTAAGACTCTCCAGCTGATTCAGAATGCTGCGGCACGTTTACTGACAACAACCAGAAAAAGAGATCATATTTCTCCAATATTCAATTCAATTCAATTCAGTTTTATTTATATAGCGCCATATCATAACAAAGTTATCTCAGGGCACTTTTTCGAATAGAGCAAGTCTAGACCGACTCTTTATATTTACAGAGACCCAACAGTTCCCACCATGAGCAAGCACTATGCGACAGTGGCAAGGAAAAGCTCCCTTTTAACAGGTAGAAACCTCGAGCAGAACCAGGCTCAAGGTGGGCGGTCATCTGCCTCGACCGGTTGGGTTGAAGGGGGAAGGGGGGAGCGGGAGAGAGAGAGCAGGAGGAAGAGAACATACAGCAGCTCAATACAGCATAGATATGGTAATGGCATTGATGTTAACACCAACGGAAACAACACTAAGAGCAACATTATAATAGCAATACTAATAATAAGAGCAACAACAGTAACAGCAGCAGCGGGTGCAGAGCAGGAGCACGGGGGCAGCAGGCGGCAGCAACCATAGACCCAGACTCTACAGCTCCGGAGGCAGAAATACCTGCAGAAAGCAACAGAAGGGGGGAGAGAGAGAGAGAGTGGAGAGAAAGCGCACAACTACGGGAAGAAGTTGAATTAATAACAAGCATTGATGGGATATGAGGGCATACAGATGGAGAGGAAGAGGAGGAGAGAGGAGCTCAGTGCATCATAGGAAGTCCCCCGGCAGTCTAGGCCTATAGCAGCATAATTAGGGGGGGGGCTCAGGGGTCACCTGAGTCAGCCCTACTATAAGCTTTATCAAAGAGGAAAGTCTTAAGCCTACTCTTAAATGTGAGGAGGGTGTCCGCCTCCCGTACACAAACTGGGATCTGGTTCCACAGAAGAGGAGCTTGATAGCTGAAGGCTCTGGCTCCCATTCTACTTTTAGATACTCTAGGAACCACAAGGAACCCTGCATTCTGGGAGCGCAGTGCTCTAGTGGGGTAATAGGGTACTATGAGCTCTTTAAGATATGATGGTGCCTGACCATTTAGGGCTTTGAAGGTGAGGAGAAGGATTTTAAATTCTATTCTAGATTTTACAGGGAGCCAGTGTAGAGAAGCTAATATTGGAGAAATATGTTCTCTTTTTCTGGTTCTTGTCAGTAAACGTGCCGCAGCATTCTGAATCAGCTGGAGAGTCTTAAGGGATTTATTGGGGCAGCCTGATAATAGAGAGTTGCAATAGTCCAGCCTAGACGTAACAAATGCATGGACTAGTTTTTCTGCATCTTTTTGAGATAGGATGTGCCTGATTTTTGCAATGTTACGTAAGTGAAAAAAGGAAGTGATAAAAAAGAATTCTGTGGAAAGACTATTAGATGTTCAATTTCTATGCCATAAACAAGAACAAGGTCGAGGGTGTGGTTAAAACAGTGAGTGGGTTTATGTACACTCTGACAGAAGCCAATCGAATCTAATAATGAGATAAACGCAGCACTAAGGCTATCATTTTCTACATCCACATGAATATTAAAATCACCTACAATTATTATTTTATCTGTTTTAAGGACTAAACCTGATAAAAACTCTGAGAATTCAGATAAAAATTCAGAGTACGGTCCAGGAGCTCGGTACACTATAACAAATAGAATTGGCTGTAGTGTTTTCCAGGTTGGGTGTGAAAGGCTAAGAACAAGGCTTTCGAACGAGTTATAATTTAGTTTAGGTCTAGGTTCGATTAATAGGCTCGAGTCGAAGATGGCTGCAACTCCACCTCATCGGCCTGAGCCTCGAGGAATGTGAGTATTAATGTGACTGGGGGGAGTGGATTCATTTAGGCTAACATATTCATCATGACATAGCCAGGTTTCAGTAAGACAAAATAAATCAATATTATAATCTGATAATAATAATAATAATAATAATCTGCAGCACTGCCTCCTGGTCTGGACCACAGACTGTATTAAGTCTATGGTCTGAACTCTGAGTTGTCATGGCTTTGGGCCACTAATAAATTCGGCCAGATTTCTAGATATAGAAATTATAAGCCAATATTAGCTTCTCTACACTGACACAGGTGACCCCTGAGCCACCCCTTAGTTATGCTGCTATAGGCCTAGACTGCCGGGGGACTTATGATGCACTGAGCCCCTCTCTGTCCTCCTCTCCCTCTCCACCTGTACGCACTCATATCCCATCAATGCTTGTTACTAACTCAACTTATTCCCGTAGTTGTGTGCTTTCTCTCCTCTCTCTCTCTCTCTCCCTCTCTCCTTCTGTTGCTTTCTGCAGGTATTTCTGCTCACCCAGAGCCTGGTTCTGCTCAAGGTTTCTACCTGTTAAAAGGGAGTTTTTCCTTGCCACTGTCACCTAGTGCTTGCTCATGGTGGGAATTGTTGGGTCTCTGTAAATATAAAGAGTCGGTCTAGACCTGCTCTATATGAAAAAGTGCCCTGAGATAACTTTGTTATGATATGGTGCTATATAAATAAAACTGAATTGAATTGAACGTGCTTTGTTGTCTGACCAGTAGGTTGTGCAGGGGATGTGAATCATTGTCCATTATGCTGAGCAGTTTGTGCAACATCCTCCTCTCCACCACCACCTCCAGGGGTTCCAGAGCAGTCCCCAGCACAGAACCAGACTTCCTAATCAGCTTGTTTAGTCTCTTAGTGTCACTGGCCCTGATGCTGCTGCCCCAACAGATAGCTGCGAAGACAACTGCACTTGCAACAACAGACTGGTAAAAGATATGCAACATCTTGCTACAAACGTTAAAGGACCTGAGCTTCCTCAAGAAGTAAAGTCTGCTCTGTCCTTTCCTGTAGACAGCCTCAGTGTTGAGACTTCCAGTCAAGTCTGTTGTCAAGATGGATGCCCAGGTATGTGTAGTCCTCCACCACCTCCACCTCTTCCCCCAGGATGGAGATGGTGTTCAACATAGTGCTGGTCCTCCCGATGTCCATGACCATCTCCTTCGTCTTGGCCACATTCAAGAGGTGGTGGTTGTTCCCACACCACGCCACGAAGCAGTCTAGCAGTTCCTTGTACTCAGTCTCCTCTCCATCCCTGACACACCCCACTTCTGCAGAGTCATCTAAGAATTTCTGCAGATGGCAGGACTCCAAGTTGTATTGGAAGTCCGAGGTATACAGTGTAAAGAGGAAGGGTGAGAGTACAGTCCCTTGCGGTGCTCCTATGCTGCTAACCAACTGCTCAGACACATCCCCTCAGCCGTACAAACTGTGGTCTATCTGTCAGGTAGTCAATAATCCAGGAGGTTTTGGAGGTGTCTACCCGCATCCTCGGGAGCTTCTCTTGTAGCAGTATCGGCTGAATTGTGTTAAAGGCACTAGAGAAATCAAAGAACATGATCCTCACAGTGCTGCCAGCTTTTTCCTTGAAGGCTCTCTTCTTCCTGTTGAGCAGCTCCTTCAGGTCACTGGTAATCCAGGGTTTGTTATTGGGGAAACATCGTGAGAAGTACCAAGTTGTGATCTTATCTGCCAAGGGGGGGAGGGCAGTAGAGCTGTATGCATCCTTGACATTTGCATAGAGTAGATCCAGCGTTTTATTTTCTCTTGTGGGGCAGTTGACATACTGCTGAAAGGTTGGAATTGTAGTAGCAAGAGAAGTATGATTAAAATCTCCAGAAATAGCTATGAAGGCATTTGGGTGTTTGTTTTGTAGTCCGGCAGTAACAATTTACACACACGGCATCAGCTGATGGAGGAATGTGAACAGCGACAATAATGACGCATGTGAACTCCCTTGGCAGATAGTATGGACGCAAACTCACGGCTAACAGTTCAATATTTGGGCTACAGAGATGCTCCTTCACAGTAACATGTCCAGGATTACACCATCTGTTGTTCACAAGCACTGCAATCCCCCCTCCTCTCTGCTTACTGCTCTGTCTGCAATCTCTGTCGGCCCGTACAGTCTGAAAGCCATGGACGGTGGAGTTTGAGTCCGGAATATCCTGCAGCCATGTTTCAGTGAAACACAACACTGCACTCCCTATATTCCCACTGCGTCCTCATCACCAAGTTTATCCATCTTATTCACCAGGGACCTCACATTCCCCATTGTTTACCTTTACGCCCGCATTCAGTCATTGGCATGGTGACCCAGCACAGCAAAAAGTTAAACATGCAAGAAAATGAAGCAAATTGGCTCTATCACACAGTATCCATTTCAGCTTGAAAAAATTAGAAAAATTTGAAAAAAAATTAGCTGAATAGAGTGCTGAAATACATACATACAAAAAAACAGAACATTACACGGAGCTGCTACAACAGGCTGCCACTAGCGTGGCACCATCTTGAAAAAAAAAAAAAATCACGGAGCCAATCAATCAGTCTCTCTTCCATCTTCACAGCTGCTTGGTAAACAGCGGAATATTAAGGTAAACAGCTAATGCTACAGGTAAACAAAGTTCTTCACCTGGGCGTCTGCCGGTTTGCCGCAGTGTGACGTCGGGTTGCGTTTCTTCAAAAGTTGACTCCGTTTTAACTTTTCACCGCAGACCGCTGCATTTTGTTGCGGCACCCCCTGCAGCCCCCACTGCCACAGCCTGAAGGCAGTACCCCAATTCAAATGAATGGGAAAATCTGCGTTTTCGCAGCAATGCCCGATTGTATGTGAATTCGGCCTTAGTATCCTTTGGGCTCCGCACAGGCACCTGTCACCAATATCACTGATGCTCAGTAGATGGGTACCAATGGTGTTCTGGGCCGTTTTAATCACCTGCTGCAGAGCCCTTATGCCCTGCAGATCCCATGCCAGTATGTAATGTTTCCAGTCAGGATGCTTTCTATTGCTCCTCTGTAAAAGTTAACAAGAGCTTGTCGTGGGAATTTGCCTTCTTAAGATTCCTTAAGAAATGCAGCCATTTCTGAGCTTTCTTTACCAGGGTGGAGATGTGTGATGTCCATGACATGTTCTCTGTGATGCTGATTCCCAGGAACCTAAAACTATTCACTTGCTCCACCTTAGTTCCACTGATGTAGACAGGAATGTGTCTTCACCTCCTTTTTCCGAATATCATTGAGCAGTAGGTTGTTCTCTGTGCACCACTCTGCAAGATTGTTGATTTCCTCACAATATGAATTCTCATCGTTGTTTGTAATTCGGCCAATGATGGTAGCGTGAAGAAAATTAATTTAAAAACAAGCTTCCAAATGTAATTTCTTTCTTTCCCAAATGTTTTCAAAAATGTTGTATTTTCTGTTGTGTATGATCATAGGTGCGTTATGAATTCAAATGATCAACACTATCTGACATTATCATGCCTTATCACACAGGCCGTGACAGACTACTGTAATTCAAGTTTTAACAGCTGTAATGTCATGTGAAATGTGTCATAAGCACAAGAAAATAAATGAGACAAATCAGGTCTGTTTTCCATGGCAATGAAGTGTTTATTTTGTCTTCTGTTGACAAAGAAACAAAAACTTTACAAAGTAACGGTTCAACACCAGACTCAAACCGTTTTAACACTGTCTGTTACCAAATACTGCATAAGTCTGGCAATGGAGCTAAGAACTGAAGAAACCGAGCATGTGAAGAGTAGGTGCTACATTAACATGTTCACAGGATTGGCTTAGTGAGGAACTGCGCTTTGTTCTTCGACATGAACTCATGTGGAAATGAAGAACTTGGTGATCAGATGATTATGACATACAAAGGATCAAAGAGCTACAAAGAAAAGATGTTACACATCCCACATAACGCTGTGATGGAAGTGATGTGGTCAATCACCCAGACGGAGTTCAGCAGGACAGGGGGAGGATCCCTGGTAATTTGTTCTGTTTCAGTCCTTACTATAGCTTTTTATCAAGCTCTCAGGGCATTTTTAGAAAATGTCTCCGTTTTCACTCAGCCATCAAAAATGGCAACAAGTGTGGCCATTAACACCAACACAGCCTTTTATTTAGTAACAGTGAAGCCTGACGGATTCCGTTTTTATGGATATCAGTATTTAAGTCTGATAACAATATATGAGCTATATATAATATTGACCTTGGAAATAGCAGTTTGACAAAAACAAAATTCATAGCATAATGTCAACTTAAAAGAAATTTTCTGGGGGTTTCAGCCACATCTCATGGGCTTCATCAGCAAATGGTATTTGTTCAGTTTTAATGGAGGTGGTTCAGTTCTTATCTAGAGCCCGACTGACACTGGAATTTGAGGCTGATACCGATATCGATATTGGATGGTTACAAAAACTTGATAACATATCAAATATATTAATTTTACATAAACACAAACATTTTGGATAAGGTTAAATTAGACATGAGCAATCTTCTTCTGCAAATGGAGGCCAGAAGATGTGGCTGAAAGTTCTGTAAAGTTTCCAGTGTGACTTTTGTTGTGAATTTTTTTTGTAATGTTTTTTATATAGATTCCTCAAATGTGGTTTTTAAAGAATTGTGACCCAGACATGAATTGAGCAGGATATTTTGCAGTCGATAAATTAACTTGTCAGCGGTCTCTGGTGGACAAATTATGTAACAGCAACACTTATTCTAAATGACTTCAAACATATCTTTGGCATTTCTGGATGCACATTATTCCCCAACTACCAGCATATACGCCGATACTGATATATCTGTGATAAGTGGCCAGTATATATCAATTTAACAGTCAGGTTCTAACTGTCAACATTTTTGAGAGTCAACGAAAAGACATTTTCATACAATGTCAGAAGTGCCTGGAGAACATGAAAAAATAAAGACCACAGCGTTGCTACAAACGTCCATATAACCAGTCTAAAGCAGAATAACAAAAAACATTGGAGCCCAGATTATTTAGCACAGGAATGAATATCAACATAATGCTGTTCAGTAACTGCTCATCAGTGGAAAGATGCCTGCAGTGCTGTTAACAAAAGCAAAGCCTCTGTGTACCAGCTCAGGGTCATCATGCACATGGAAACTGGATGTAAATTACATATGTATTTGTAGGCTAGGCCATGCAGATTGAAGGCTACAAAAGAGGTTTTAAGGTGCGGTTCTTGGTTCATTAGCCTCACAGCTTCAGCAATTTGTGCTTGAAATTGTTGATGTTAGGATATGTGCTTGTGTTAATTCTTTTGGGGGCAGTGAAGTTTGGTTTGTATGAATTTCTTAGCAAATGAGATGAAACCTCAACTGCAAATGACATGCATAAAATGTGCAGTCTGCCCTTGTAGCTCAGTCTTAGTTCATGTGGACAAGCTTTTCTTTGAACATGACCCATATCCAGTCACAGTGGATTATTATACATGATGTCAAGGCAGCCATGAACACTGGAGCGGAGAGACTGAGCAAAATGTTTCATCATTCATGAACATATTTCACACTCAGTCTGACATATGATTAATTCAAAGGGGACAAAACATTGACAAGTCAGGAAAATAAAACCAAATTTAATCTCTTCAGTTAGAATGTAAAGTGAAAAAGAAAGGAAGAGAAAGAACTCAAGGCACAAATACATACTGCAAAATGGAATACAGGTGTCTAATGGTGAACACATCATCTGAATGGTCTTGGATTTCAGATAGTCATGTGATAAAAAGGGCTGGGTGACGTCAACCTCAGCTAATACTGGGACCCACTGACCCGACACCCAACACTTATCAGAGCCAAAGAGGAATAGGAACAATTTTGAAAACTGATCCAAGACAGATTATTTCCCAGTTTAGCACTCGACATCTGGACCAGAATTTTGGCTTTGGCCATGTAAACTATATACTAAGTAGATCTATGACAATAATGGAATACAGCCTAATCTAAAGTGCTACAAGCTGACTGCCCTGTCACACCATCTCCTAACACCTCTTCATGCTTGGAAACACTCGCCCTTCTTACATTTATTCACTTGGATGCTGCTCTCTGAATTAAACAGAGAAGAAAATGTAAGATCAAAAATGTGTAAAAGAAACCTCTGTTAGATAGTCAGTTTGTGATATTCAATGCTTTATGATAGAGATATTTTTGGTTAACCCTCGACTGATCTGCCTCATCTATTACTGCTTCAGCTGTTAAAGGAAAAGTCCACCAGTTTTACACATAATGATGAGTGTAGTAGTCGAGTACTACTCTGCCTATGAGAAATGTTGTATAGTCGTCATAGTGATGTGATCAGGGATATCTCATCTTGGGCTTGGAGACTACACATTTATGCCAAGAAGTCTGCATTACAAACTGGACATCTGCATGTACCAGGCACAGAGGATCTAACAAAAGACAATTTGAGTTGCATTACGGGAAGTGTAGCTTTCTGTGTTTTTGGAGCCTGGCGCCAATATTCTTAAATTCAAAGTCTTTATTAGTCATCTGCAGAGGATACAACTCTGATGATTTGATTTCCACAATTCATTTTTAAATCTGTCTCTTGTAAATTGTCCCTTTAACATCCTGCATCCCAGAATGCCTTTCTTCAAGGCCCAGGAAAGGTGTGTAAACTTCTGTCGTTCAGGTCTAGGTAGTTCTTGCTAGCCTGAACTGTCTGTGGAGACTATTTGACTCTGGGAGACTGACACCTAAACCAGATGTTGCCGTTTATCATTTAAAAAGCTGAATCATATTCTGCTGTCTAACTTTGGGCTGTTGTAGACGAAAATCATAAAAGATACTCCATACAATAGGTCTGGAAATGCAAGGTACACCATTAACAGTAATTTTTCTAAGAGCATTATTAAGGTTTGTTTTGCTTTAAAATACAGACATGTGGGGAAGAACATATGGGTGACAGAGGTGGAGAACTCTAGAGGCCAGGTTACCCATGTACTGAGACTCAAACTGTGGGGCGGGGGAGGGGAGGTAGATTTTTGACAGGTGATGCTAATCAAACAAACGCTTCAACCAAAACTGAAGTCATGAAAATATGATGACTTGAGTAAAGTTTACTGTCAATGTAGCAGGATTCTTTTTTTGTCTAAAAACTGTCACAGTTTGGACAAAGTTTAACTTCTTTGTAGCATTCTTCATTTGCACAATAGTAACACATGTAAATGTGAAAGGTAACATGTAGTTCATAATGTCATTTCAATTAAATCATGTTACAACTGACTCGTTTTGTTACTTACTTCCCAAATATCAACAATGACAAAAATGAGATTGTTTTATGAGGATTTGAACCACTGTACCAGACGATTCAGTCTAGTCCCTCATGGAAGTGAGTTCATATTTTGAATATGTTTACAACAAAATCTGAATACTGCTTCTCAAATATTTGATGTAAATATCACTACAAACACTAACTATTAATTAAGGCATTACTGCTGTATTAAATACTGTGCAACAGAAGAGGAGGGGCAGATCAGCAGAGTGGTATATGTAGTGGTGATGATGGTGGTGGTGGGGGGTTACAACCAATTAAAGGTATGATGACTACACGGTAATGTATACGCTGTGACCAGCTGATCACCAAGAGTCATGACTATAATGTTGCGATGAATTGAGCAGCCAGGCTATGTGAACCACTTATCAACAACACTCAATCTTACTGCTACAGTCAGATCACAGCCAGTAAGCTAGAAACAGGCCTGATTTCTTCTCTTGTGCAAAAATGTGGTAATAAGCTAAGAAAGGCATAGCACAAGAGAACCATCTGCTAAACCACATGCTATGAAGTGTTAAAGCTTTGTGGCTGAACACAAGCCAGATTGTATTGGAGCGCGAGGTTCAGCCACGTCTGCTTTTGAGGAAAACAAAACAACTCTGTAAACATTTACAGGCTACTCCGACGATCGCTACTGCAAGGGATTTTGGGAGGGTGGGGGGCAGGTGAGGTCAGCATATATCCATCGTGGCTTAAAGACGGCCTTTCACAGAGGTCCTCGCAGTGTTTGTGTGGAGGAACCCTGGGTGTACTAACTGACATGTAATGCTTTAAAACAATAAAAAAATAAATTAGAAATCACTCTGGCCATTTCATACCTGAAAGCTTTTTTCCCTTCATCTTCCCTATCCATCTATTGTCAACTGCTTTACTAAATGTGTACCTGTGTCAGGCTTTCAAGTGTGTGCCACTCCAAATATTAACAGCACACAAAGAATGTCATTTCAACACTTGTTCTGTAATGTGCCATTAAAGCCAGAAACCAAAAATACCATTGATGCACCGCAAAATGAACACTTTTGAGGCCATGGATGAACTGGAACACTTGTACATGTCGTGTCATCACTTCAAAATAAGACATGCTTTTATTAGCCTGCTAGTACCGACAGGAGAGACACACCAAGACCCCACACCATCATACAGGTTCACTGTATGCCACATGAGATAATACTGTCTAGGTCACCATTAGTGTGACTGTATCATATCAATGTTGAGGCACGTCAGAATGCTTGGTCAATCAGCAATACAATGTAAAAAGTAAACAAAATTAGGGCTGTAACTAAAGATTTGTTTTATTCTCAACTAATCTGCTGATTATTTGACAATGTGATGTCTTCAAATTTTTGTTTCGTCTAACCAACAGTCCAAAACCAAAAGATATTCACATTTGAGAAGGTGAACTGAATTATTGGCATTTCTGTATGAAGAAATGACTTAAAGACCTAATTGATCATCAAAATAGTTGCAGATTGACGTTCTGTCAACAAACTAATAATCGACTAATTGTATCATCTCTAAAAACAAAAATGTAAATGCGCACAAAGAAACACTTCACTTCCTGTCTTCAATGCCCATCATCCATCTGCTGCCACTCAAGTTTTAAAAATGTACCTTCATTTTTTCTTTTAAAGTTTTAAGTTCATTCCTTACCAAAACTATCTGACGACAAGGACCATTTAGTAGCTACTCTGGAGCTTTCAATCATTTTACATGATCTTCATCAGCAGACTTTTTTTGCCCAGTTGTCTATTTGCTACCATCTACCCATCTACAATTCCATGACGACAGGGCAAACTCCATCTGCTGAAGAAGATTATGTGATATGATCAAAAGTTCCATATCAGGTATTAAATGGACTTCGAGGTGAGCTGGTTTCTCAACATTTTCACTATATTAAAAATGACACTTATGACACCATAGATACAGTATATACAGTACATAGCTAATGTGCTATCTGTATGTACATATCTGTCGGGTTGGACAGTGTGTTTCATGCCTTATTCTGATTGGTTTGTTTGTAGATGTGGGTTTGAGCAGCAGTCACACAGAGACCATTTGATTCTAAAGTTCTTACATGTCTTTGGTCACCAAACCTCTAAATGGGCCGTCGCTGGACACGTCTCATGAATTAACACGATTAAATAGTCTAATAGGACTAAGGTCCTATCAGACTAAGAAATAAGGTCCAAGTAAAAAATTACCAGAGTTTGGATTTATCATCTCAGGACGTACAATCAAAGAAAATGCCCCAAAACACAATTCATGGTCAAATTTAAAAGCTAGAGATATAGAAGAGAATCTTAACAGTGAACATCTGCTCAAAAATAATCTGCCAACACGTTTTTCTCCATCTTTATAGTGCTCAAAGGTTTAAGAAATGAAACTTCACAGCGGATGCCATTCAAGAACAGCAGTAGTTTCAGCTGTGAGTAGCTGACACTAAGGTTCTCTCATTCTGGCCTCACAAGCTGAGAAAATAACACCACAGTCCAGACACACACAGCATCCCGCCTAAATCCCCATGCTTCATCGCATGGTACAGTACAATGAAGAGCTTTATCACATGGTCCAGCACTCGTTAGAATAGAAATCATAAAAAAATGTAAAAATAAAAACACATCTGAGACAAAATAATATACACTCACGAGACCATGAACCTGCACTAAAGCATGTTGTGTGGACACACTCCTGCTGTAATGGCCGACCCTGCTCCCTGTTCAAAGTCATGGAGGAGAGACTCAGTCATGCCTCCCTCCTTCTGAGGAGCAGCTCTACTCTTTTCACACAGTGCACCTCAAAGGAAAAAAAAGGCAAAATTAAAAAATATAGTCATCTCTAACTGATGAAATAATTTATGGTTGAAAAGAAAACAATCTGGTAAACAAAATAAATTAAGGCATGCAAAATCTTGAGATTTGGATACTTCTGGGGTTTTTAAGCCAAACATCATATAATGTTAGAAGATCTTCCTGTTAGGAAGAAACCACTCACTCTTATTAAATCCTCAGAATAAAGGTAGCTGCCAAAATAAAATTCAAACCCACTGGAATATCACTGTAATATGCCCCAGCGTTTAAAGGCCCATATTTACATATTTGTGTTCTGTGTTTGAGCTTTAAGAGGCCCATATTTACATACAAGTTCATGCGGATTCAGCAGCAGTGCAGCAAAACAAACAGCAAACACTTGAGTGACAGACAGGAGTGCTTCTTCAAACATCCTGAATCAGAGAAAATAAATACCACATATGAAAATAAGAAAATGTACAACACAAACATTAATGTTGAGCTCGCTCAGATCCCTCCTTTTAAAAGGAATACTGTGGCCTAACAAAATGATATGTATAAAACAAATGATAGTAGAAAGTGAGACAAGAACTTGTCTGTTGGCTTGTAAGGTGACGGTGATACATCAGAAGTGAAGCAGTGCGGAGCCGAGCAGAGGGAGCTGTGGTTCTGCCACATTAAGGCTTTGCAGTAAACATTAGAGCTGAGATGCTGCTGCTCCCTCCAACCTAAACCAAGACTCATGTCAACTTGTAGTAGTTAAGCCGGCACAGACAAAAAGACATGCAGCAACTCACCTATCACGCGCACGCACACACACGCGCACACACACGCACACACACAAGTTCACTTTGAAAAACGTGCCACTGCCTCTTCATTTTTTCCTCTTAGATTTTCATTTTTTTTCCCCCACTAAGATTTCTTGGCAGCATTACATGATCTGCCTCTGCACCCCTCCTGGCCTGTGCCCCCCCTCCTCTCCTCCGCTGCACCAACGCTCTGCCCCTGAATGGCTGAACGGGGCGCTAGGAGGCCAGGCCGGAGGGGAGCTGGGTGAGCTGGGGGTGTGAGGGGGGGTTGGGTTGGGGTTGATGGGGGAAATTCAGTAGTCTGTGATAGGAGCGAGCTCGGGGTACAGGTCCACCGTGATGTTCTTGTAGAGGCTGCTGAGGGAGATGTGGGGGCTGTAATGGAGGTTGTTGAGGCCGTCCAAGTGTTGCCGCTCTTTGGAATACCTCAGCAGTTTATACCTACAAACATACAGTGACACAGTTCTAACATCAGTATTCATGGTAATGAAGGAATATGTCACCCAGTGCAACAGTGTGGCTCACTGAAGTGTTTCTAATAGTTTTTATGGCTCAGAGGACGAAGCTCTATCAGGCTGTGATACACACACAATACTTGGTAATAGATACATTCACTGTTTGTTTGGGTCTTTTCATTAAATTCATGACAATACGAAAAAATTTAAAATAAAAATATCACCAGCCTTATGCTTTGTTTACAGTGCTGTACTATACAAATCACATATACTTTACATTCCTGCTGATCAGTTTCCACAGCAGGGTGGGAAATTAACTTTTTAAAATGAAAACATCTACCAGCCACTGACAGATAAATGTTCAAGTCACCAGCCACTCAGATCATTATTTTACATCTGAAATCTACCAGTCACTTTCAAATTTTACCAGCATTTGGCTGGTGGCTGCTGCTAATGTCCATCCATGAAGCATACTGGGTTTTTTTCAACAGCTTTTTTGAATGGTACGGGTGATAAAATAAAGCTAAGCTGATCTGAATTTTGGTTGTTAGGGCAATTCATTCTGTTAGTGTCACAGAAGGTGAGGTTGGTAAGGACAATATAAGCAATGAAAGCAATGAGTATAAAATAAATTTATAAATATAAAAGGTCTAAATATTCCTTATTTAATATTTCTTGTCAACACAAAAGTTCTGTCTAAATTCAGGGTTTCTCCCCATAAAGCGTGGTGTGTCATTGATATCTTAGAAACGTGTTGAATGCATTTCCTTCCACGTAAAACATTTCAGTCGATTTTTAAACTATTTCAGATCCTGCATTGCAGACATACATGTTTACTAGCAAGTAGTTATCTTAAAGAGCTACCCCACTCCCAGAATGCAGGGTTCCTTGCGATTCCTAGAATCTCTAAAAGTAGAATGGGAGCCAGAGCCTTCAGCTATCAAGCTCCGCTCATGTGGAACCAGCTCCCAGTTTGTGTACAGGAGGCGGACACCCTCCTCGCATTTAAGAGTAGGCTTGAATGCCCTACTAGGCTTATAGTGGGGCTGACTCAGGTGAGCCCTGAACCATCCCTTAGTTATGCTGCTATAGGCCTAGACTGCTGGGAGACTTCCTATGCTCCTCCCCCTCTCAATCTGTTCGCATTCTTATCCCATTAATGCATGTTACTAACTTCACTGCTTCCCTTAGTTGTGTGCTTTCTCTCTCCTCTCTTTCTCCATCTGTTGCTTTCTGCAGGTGTTTCTGCCTCCGGAGCTGTGGAGTCTGGATCTATGGTTTATTATGTACTATTACCATTACTTTAGATCTCTATGTGGAACTGTATTGCTCTCTCTTGTGAAAGTAAACTTTGTTGTGAGCTCATAACTTATCATTTATTCACATGATTAATCATCTATTCATAATCATGTTTGTATACTTATTAATATTTAGTAATTATATGCTTGTGTATTGACTTTAATTAGTTAATAATTCCAGTTATATTCTTGTCTCCAGTCTTGAACTCTGACCTAGTTTTGTGTCTTCAGGTTTCTATGTGTGTATGCTGAGAAACTCTTGTATAAATAAGGTCAAAAAGGTCAGCTATATGGTGGAATACAGGTCCTTATATGGAAACGTTTTCTGCTCGGCAGACGTTAACACAAGGATTTGTTATGGTTGGAAAGTTCCTATAGGTCCAAACCTATATAAACATGGACACTGGCCAATGGAAAGAAGTTTCTTTGTCTCTAAAGTACTATAAAAGCTGTATTCTTGTATCTTCTCTTTGAGATAGCTGATGATTTCTGATTGTCTCCTATTGTACAATATACATCTTTGTCAACGATCAGTAAGTGTTTGTCTTTTGTTTAGTTAAAAGACCACAGGCAGTTTTCCACATCTCTCTCTCTCTCTCGAATAGTTGGGCCATCCATTAACTAATGTATGACAGCCCGCCATAGATTAATTTCTTCCGAAACCGAAATCCCCCCCCCCCCCCCCCATCATCTCTCACTCCGCGTTAACCCTCTGAGACCCACGGGATCGTATACGATCCCAAAAATCACGTCGTCTTTAATGCGTCATATCTCCGCAACGGTTAGAGCTAGAGACATGCCGTTTTTCTTTATAAACTACAGAAACAGCGCTAACGGGTGAGCCCGTTTGTCTATGTGAGCCATTTACGTCTGTCTGTAAAACTAATACGTAAAGTTGTAAAAGATGTGGATGGTCTCCCCTTGCATGGCGCATTGCTTGTTCTACTTGTATGTATATCGATCAATTCTCACCCACCATCTTTGTTGGTGACATACTAGAGTGTAAAGGTCACATTTCTGTATCGGACACTGCTATTGGCTCCAGTGGATGCAGTTACAGCCAATCAGAGTGTCTCGATCAATTTATAGGTTCCTTGCTAGTAGTCAGCGCCCCTCCTGTTGTATGCGCATATTTACACACAAACGCGCTGGAACCGACTGTCTGGAACAACATTTCTGCCGGCATTTTGAGGACACAACATCGTTTGAGGTAAGTGGTTAACTAGCTAGCCTAGATAAGAAAATAGGAAAAAAGTTTCCTACTGTGACTCAGTTGTCATGTCTATCCCAGTTTTATTGAATTGAATAGTCTCTCTGTCTTTGTTGGTGCATTGCTGCGTTCCGTCGTGCATTACTTCCACCAGCTGTCAGTCAGTCAGAAACCAGGGGCAGGATTGCATCGCCCATGTGCTCGTGCACAATACAAACAAAACAAGGACCCACTCTTATCAAAAACTCCACAGGGTGCCTTTAAATGGTCTGTGTAGGGTTATATACTTTCTACAGGAATGCCTGAGAGTGTATTTTGTAAGAAAATACTCTGAAATCTAGAAGTTACTCTAGTCAGCTCAGAGACGAGGAAGAATGTCTGTTCTTCATCAGCGAACCACACTGTCAGTATGTCAAGTATACAGTATATCTGGAACTTGGATTGTGATTTTCAGTGTAAATAACTTCCAATGTGTGTGGTTGGGCTGGATGGATTTTCTGCTAGGTATTTAGCTTCATCATCTTGTTTTTGTGCTTATGTTTCATCTATCTGAGAGAAAAAGCTGTCTTACCTCCCGAGGAACTGCACCTCTCCTCTGTGGTGGTGAGGAATTGACTTGTATTTGCCGATCTCTCCCTCTGGCCGCGTGACATTCAGACCAGCATAGTGTACCCTGGAGAAACCAGGCTGCATTACTATTTACAGCATTAAATGTGACCAATATGAGCATATAGGCCACCTCAACCCATTTTTTTCATGTGCTTCAGTTTAGCTGAAGCTGTGAACACTGTAAACAGTCTACCAACAATCTGCTGATAGAAACAGGAGGAATATTTACCTACAGGTACATCTGTTAAATATTTGTTCGCAGTCAGCTGAAAGTACAAAGCAATTTGTTGAAACTGTTCTGGACAATCAAGCTGATAAAATGGTGATTATTTTCTGCCACACACATAAAATCATACTAACATGATATTTCATAATATTTCACTTGTGCTTCGGTTCAAGGCAGTACCACTGTTTTAAATATCAGATCAGTACATAAAACTATTGTTTCACACGTTACTGACATGGTGGTGTAATGGGACTCTTATCACAGTACGAGCCATACTGTAATCTAATTTCAACCCCCATGTCGCAAATGGAAACTAAATCACTGAACTGATATTGAATATGGGGAGAAGGTGAAACATGAAATATCTGGGCCAGTTTTTATCAAATCAGTCCTAACTGTCCAAAAATGTGAGTGAGAGCTCTGGTCCTGAGACAGTTGATGAGTTTGTAAACTTGGAGCGTTTTCCCCTTGGTTCGGTTTCTTTTCACACACAGAAAAAATCCAAGCGAACTAAAATGCATCACTACACACCACGTAAGAATGTTTACTGCGCTTATTGGAAAGATATGTCTGGGGATGTTACACACTCCGGTACCGTAGGTGGCGGCATGCACCATTGATGTTGGTTTGTAGTCCACCAGTAAAACCAAAGAAGAAAGTAAATACAGGCAGAAGGTCCTGTGTTGTGAACTAGTACATTTTTCTGAGAGAAACATTGCTGGTTCGTTCTCCGGCTAGCTGCTACTACTAGAAACAGTTTGCGTGCTCTGCGCATGACAGAATGCAAAGCTCAACTGGCTACAGGAGCCATTTAGCTCAAACTTGCGGAGTATACCGCAAAGTTGGGTCGGTTCAAGGTCGGATCACACTCCCACCACAAATGAACCGCTTGACTAGAACCGGACTGAGACCACCTCTTCTAAAGGGTCTCGGTACGGTTGTTTTGGTCCGCACCGGAGTGCGATTACTGTATTCGCACCTGGCCAAACAAACCGCACTAAACGGGCAAACGCACCAGGGTTCATTTCAACCGAACAGGTTAGGTGTGAAAACGCCCTGACACATTTTTGATCTACTTTTAGGACCAGAAGTAAACGCATTCTATCAGCTGTCCTAACACAGAAAATCACTCCTATCTGTGTTGATATTTACTAGAGCTGCAGAGATGGAGGTCTGACAGAGAGATTCTGAGAGACAAGAGATGTTTTGGGAACACATGATGACATTGAGCTTAAAGGATTGTTTTGATGAAAAGCATCATTTTTGAGACTGATTTGTGTTAGATGCACAGCAGAACACACAATCTCTCCTCAGAAACCAATGTCCTCACAACGTTACACTTTATGACACAGCAATGATTCTGTCAGAACCAACAACTTCAGCAGTCATAAATCAAACTTTGATTGCGTTTATCAGTCCTCAGTGAGAAGAGGCTAAAAATGATTGAGCATTTCCCGAACATAGGCCCGCCCAGGTAGATAAAATCTGAATTCCAATTTTTTTTTTCAATCAAGAGGCACAATTGTCTTTTCATAATGCACCTAGACCAGCAGACCTTCAATCCAATTACTGTCAAAATAGTTTATTTATCTCGACTACTCGCACGTGCGGAACAGAAATTATAGAGCACACGTTTTAACAGGAATGTTTTGGCAGCGCACAAGCTGTTGTCAATCAGCTGTAGCCCTAACCCTTTTCAAAATAAATGACAAAAATGTTATTTTCTGCATTTTGTTTGTTTTCCCTGCTGTACCGAAAATCTTCAGGTTTTCAGCATAATACCTGCTGTACCAAACCGTAAATTTTGTGTGCCGTTACACCCCTAGTGTAGGATGCCTAAAAAAGAATGCCTTGTCATATTTAATGTGTTAACGTTAACGTCTCATTCTAACTTACGAGAGTAGTTGGACTGGCTAGCTAGTAATGTTACAACCGGGCCACACCGCCGACCTGAGCAGCATGGAACCTCTTGCTTATCATTTCAAAGCCCATGTTAACATGTTAGAGCAGCCACACACCTCGCGTGAGACTCACAGTCCTCAGCAAAAATAGACAGTGAAATTTGTCTTTTGATAGTGATATTGACATCAAACCAGCAACATTCCACCTTTTAGTTTCTGTTTCAATATCGATAGCTGCAGAATGTCACAGACATGAAAAAAAGTTAACTCCCGAGTTATATTTGAGCACAAGCCTCTTAACCTTTTTCTGTCTAAATATAAATTAATAATGTATAATAATGTATAAATTAATGTATAATGAAATGAAACCATATTGATGGCCGTTGTCAAACGCAAACTCAATGTAGAAAGATAGGGCTGGCAGCGCCGCAGCAGAAATGCTGTCTGTGTGGACACGCATGCAAGCCCCAACAGTTCACCAAGGTAGCCGTCACGCGCTGCTCAGGTCGGTGGTGTGGCCTGGCCGTTAGCCTTGATACCGAACTGAACACTCAGTGCAAAGTGATGTATCAATAAGCTAGCTAGCTAGCTAACACAACAGCTAAGTAACATTAGGTCTCTCTATTCATAAACCTTTGTTTAACTAGTTTATCACTGAACCCGCCTGTCACACGCTGCGCCGTCCACCACCAAAAGTAAATTCTCACCATATGACAATCTACCTCTCAGTCCCACTGTGAGGCAGAAGTCTTTTTACTCCCAGGTTAACTCTCAGTGTGATTGAAACACTGGTCCAGGTCACTAAATGTTACTTCCCACACTGTCCAGTAGAGGGACAGGGAGAAAAGAAATTGGTGAAAAGAATCTTAAAATGACAATATTTATTCCTCTGTAGATGTCTATGGTTTGCTATGATACTGTCAATGACCGCCCAGAATCACCTGGTGCAGATACCCTCAGCAGGTTACCATGGACACCACAGGCAGCCTATAGTGGTGTACTACATTCAGAAAAAAAGTAGAAAGTCTTGACACTGGTTATAAACACTGGTTATAAACTGGACCCCACAATTATATCATGATGTTAACCTTCATAAAGTGAGCTGACACCCGATGTCTCCCATATTCATACATCAAGGGCTGCCTCACACACACACTGCAGCAAACATTTTGTTGAGTTCTGGTCCTTTCATCATTAAAAGAGCACTCCACAGATTTAGCATTGTATTCCTACAACAGTGTCAGACTCATGATGGACAGTTTAAAAAAAAGGATCAATATCGATGCAGCATATCGTCAGCATATCGTCTTTTCTATTTAACACATTCTGCTTCCTTGTCAAAGGTGCCTACATTACCCACAATGTAACGTCAACGCTGACAATTGGGTGTGAGATTGGGGTGTGTTATGCTAGTAGTGGCTAATGTAGTCTGGAGCCTCTAGCCTGCAGCAGAGATAAGCAGCAGGCCACAGGGGTCTGGTAAGCTCACTTCTTTTCAACTCCACACCAACAGATTTTTGTAGTCTTCAGACCCAACCGACGCTGACTCGAGTGAAATCACTTGAGGACATTTATAAGACTTCACACTGCCCCCTCTGTAGACACTAAAGGCTTTATACTAGTGTTTTCACATGTGCAGTAGAGCTCCCCAACACCTGGAAACACATGCTATCCACTGTATACCCCCTTTAGTAGACTAACCTGTTCCACAAGTCATCATCCTCTCCTCCCCAGCCCCAGAAAGCATTGGGAAAGCCATTAATCTTGTGGAACTGCTCCACAGTGAGTCCACTCACACCACCAAAGAACTCGCTGTATGGAAGACTGCAAACAACAACAAACATGAGTTAAACATAGATCTACACCATCTAGATCGTTCTCTGCATGTCCAAATATGAACTGCATTCATGTCATCTCTCAAGTCTATTGGTCAATGCTACAGAAGTGCCATGGGACAAAAGGACGTCTGTACTTGTTTCAATATTACATCTAGTTAATTTTGCATTAGGCATTTATATTTCACATATTCTCAAAAAATAACTACATTTTGATGACACACTCACATGTACATGTATTTGTCCAGCTTGGCAGCAAAGTGGCGTGGCATGTGACCACAGCCATAGTAGTTTCGGTCATTCTCGGGAATGTGGTCAACATCATGGAAGATCAAGCAGTCCCAGTCCAAGTCCTTCATGGCCTCCAGGAATCCCACGTTAAACAGCATGGCTCTGTTGAAGGGCTGGCTCCCACTCTAAACACACACACACACGCTCAATGAGTCAATGAGCCTGGTGCTGCTATTTAAGAAATAAAGAAGTAATAGGAAGCCTTGTTTAACGTCAGGGACTGCCTTCACTAACCAAAATGCTTTTCACACAGCACGAGCTCAGAACAGTTTCATTCAGCTGAATGTTAGACTTGTAGATGGACACCAATACCTCACCATACGCTGCAGCATACACACATACACCAACAGACTGTACCTGTTCGATGACATAGAAGGCAAACTGCAGTCGCTGTCTCTGTAGCATGGGGATGAGATGTTGGAAGAGGATGGGGAGATGTTCATGGCGGTTTCTAAATGGAATCAGGATGGCCACCTACAGCACAAATATTAGAATTAGAATCAACCCATACCTACTAAATCCATCTGGTTTCTATGTTTGTTTGTTTCTCAGAAGAACCCATTTTGTATTAAAGACATATTTTTGAAAAGTGTATATGTTTATATAATTACTAGACTTGCATAAAATGCATAAACCCACCTTCCAGCGAGGTCTGCAGTCCTTTGGTTTCCAATGGCCTCCAAACTCAATGTCAAAAAACTTGGAGAACTTCAGTTCTATCGTCTCCATAGGGATCTCTGTCATGTTCACTTCCATAATTCCCTCTGTGGAGAGTTTTTTTAAGGGGACGGTTATTCCACTGATACAACAACAACAAAAACAAAATCACTGCACAGGAAAACACAAGGCTGTCACAAGAAAAGACACAGCCCTTCAGTTATTGGCTTCTGCATGCTTAATGATTTTTGGAGGAGCAAATCCTAATTTTAAAAAAGTCATCAGTCCATACACTACTTCATTAACTCTACTCTGAGAAAATCCTCTTGGAGGGGGTGTCGTGGGTATTGTGCAAAAGCCCAGCAGCAGCAGTGTGTACAGCGAGTGATGATCCACCATGGATCTGATTGTTACCAAGGAGCTCGTGGCTTTAACTGCCTCTTATCAACTGTTCCAATAGGAAACAACAAATCACATCAACTTTGCAGCTTGCTTTGACTAAACAAACATCCATAGCTGGTATTTTTAAAGGAGGTACTGCACACTTAAACATGTTTTTTGAGCTGTAAACTAAATGATATGACTGTACTGTGATGAAACACTTCAATGCTGGTGTTAATATTGACATTTCTTACCAAATGTATAGAAATCAGCAGTTCATGGGTTGAAAATGGCTACGTCATGTAATTTATATTAAAAACGACTAATATTATCTTAATTATGAAATGTATATAAAATTTCAAAAACACTGATTGTACAGTGGTGTTAAAGAGTGATGCTGCTTTCCTCACAAACAATCTGTCGTACTCAACAGACACTGGATGCAGAGAGCACACAAACCCAACATCAGAAAAGTTTCATTTTGGCCTGTAATCAAGTTACTCACAGAATTCATATTAGTAAGTGACAGCTGATATGACCTGCCGCTGGCAACGTTTGTCATTTTAACCAGCTATACTAGGGTCAGTGCTGGCAAAAACTGGGAAGCTGCTACCTCAATGTTTTGTACACTTAGCTTTGCTACTAAGAAAGACAAAAGATTCAATAACAGATTCATTAGTGTGGGAGCTCAGCAAATCTGTGTATTTTGCCAATCCAGGTGTCAGAACTCAGTCACTCAGTCTACTCACTCATAGAAGGTAATCGCTCTGGGCAGGGGAGGTTCTGGGCGTAGGTGAAGTTCTCAGGGAGGTACGTGGTTGGCTGGACCAGGTATTCACTGGAGTTACTGCCATCAGGATAGTCTGCAGCATTAACAACCAGCATCAGACATAACAGCAGAATGCGCCAAAATCACCTACATCAAATGTTATAGTACTTGAGAGACTCAATGCCAACGGGATATTTGTTGTGACACCCAGCAAACATTATTATTGCACCAACAGAATGCCTTCAAACTAGGGCCTTTTATATTGTATGTGATTTGGGATATTTTATCATAACATACCATGTTGTCTGAGTGCTGATGAATAACCAAATGCAACATAAACAAAGTCAGCTCATATTCTGGCCCAATAAGACATCAAATAAACAACTCTACATAAAAACTGGCTGTCAAAGCGTGATCTCATAAATTAAACACCATGCCCCCAGAGCAGATCCACAAAGTGGCTCTCAAATGGACACCACCAGGGAAAAGGAAAAAAGCCAACCAAAGATCACCCGGAGAAAAACGGTGGCGGCGGAGCTGCTGGAGATGAGATGGCTCAACTAGCTGCTAAAGACCACAATAGGTGGAGGAACATTATCGATGCCTTATGTCCAAAAGGGGTCAAAAGGCATAAGTATAAGTAAGAAAGTAAGTAGCACCACTATTACTTCACTTCAAAGATGCCCTACTGTATGTGTATGTGGATGTTGATGTTCGTTGTTCGTCTCTGGATCAACCTGACAATGTTGAGACCATGGGACAATCGTTTTGTTGATTTACCGTAACAGGCTGGATGTTAACACAAAAGATGATTTACGTTTTGATGAAACTAAGGAAGAACGTACATGTATATGTCACAGCCATAATAATATGTAATAATAATGCAATAATAACTAATAATAATAATAATACGTATATAATATATGCAAAATATGTAATAATAATATGCACGTAATATATCTTATATATATGTCAATAATAATAATGTAATAATGTAATAATAATAATAATATATGTCATGCACATGCAATATGTAATAATAATACTACGTACACATGCGTAATAATATAATAATAATATGCATGTCTGTATGTCGTATGTCATGCATCAACATAATATGCAATAATAATAATGGCCGTACGTATGTAATATGCGTAATAATATGTCACGTAATGCGTACGTAATAATAATATGCACGTACGTACATGCGTACGTACGTAATGCGTACGTATCACGTACGGCTGCGTAATAATGCGTACGTTATTAACCAATGTAATGCATACGTTAATGTATTATGTGTATGTATGTGTAATGTGGCATAATGTCACGGCGTTGTAATAATATCGTATGTGCGTATGCGTACGTTATCAATAATGTCTGTCGTATGCGTACGTACGTATGTAATGCGTATGCTGCGTAACCGCGCCGCGTATGTGCGTACGTACGTACTGCGTAATAATAATGTGTAATGCGTAATATGCACGCCACGTATGTATTACGTAATAATAATGCACGTACGTAATGCGTGCCTTCCACCATACCACTCCCTCTCTCCACTATATATACCTATATACATATACATATATATATATATATATATATATACATATCACTCTTTATATATATATATATATATATATATATATATATATATATATATACATATACATATATATACACACACATGGATTGTCTCAGGGGGCCTCTTTGCACAGTCTGCACCTGGCGTCCTGCCTGGTGTGGTAGATCCCGGCCTCTATTGATCTTGTGCTCAGAGCCTGTTCCTGTGCTGCCATGATTAGTGCCTCTGTGCTGTCTTTCAGTCCAGCCTTTTCCAGCCACTGGTAGGATTTCTCGATATCAGCCACTTCTTCTATCTGCCGGTGGTACATACCGTGCAGGGGTTTGTCCTCCCATGATGGTTCCACCTGCTCTCCTTCCTCATCCGGCTTCTGCTGCCTGAGGTACTCACTAAGCATCTCATCACTTGGGGCCATCTTCCTGATGTACTCATGGATCTTTGTTGTTTCATCCTGGATAGTGGTTCTGACGCTCACTAGTCCTCGGCCTCCTTCCTTCCGCTTAGTGTACAGTCTCAGGGTGCTGGACTTGGGGTGAAATCCTCCATGCATTGTGAGGAGCTTCCTGGTCTTTATATCCGTGGCATCGATCTCCTCTTTTGGCCAGCTTAGTATGCCAGCGGGGTATCTGATGACGGGCAGGGCGTAGGTAGCTCGGACCTTTCATTCAGCTGACTCTTCAGGACTTGCCTTACTCTGTGGAGGTATTTGGCTGTGGCTGACCTTCTTGCAGCCTCTTCATGGTTGCCATTTGCTTGCGGGATCCCAAGGTACTTGTAGCTGTCCTCCACATCTGCTATGTTGCCGTCTGATCCCTTCAGTTCTGACTACTTTCCCTCTCTTGGAGACCATCCGGCCACACTTGTCTAGTCCGAATGACATTCCAATGTCGTCGCTGTAGATCCTGGTGGTGTGGATTAGTGAGTCGATGTCTCGCTCACTCCTGATGGTTGCTCCATTCCGTAGCCGGTATCCGTAGCCACTCTTCGCGATGATCTGGCTGAGAGGGTTCAGGCCTATGCAGAACAGCAGTGGGGATAGTGCATCACCTTGGTATATGCCGCACTTATATAGAAAACAATAAGTAATGCACTCAACCGCCATAGCCTGTATGCACGCTCACCACGCAAGACTCCATTGCTGAAGAAAAAGCATGTTGAAGCTCGTTTAAAGTTTGCTGCACAACATTTGGACAAGCCTGTGAAATACTGTGGGAGAATATAGTCTGGTCAGATGAGACCAAAATTGAACTCTTTGGATGCCATAATACACACCATGTTTAGAGGACAAATGGCACTGCACATCACCCCAAAAACACCATACCAACAGTGAAGTTTGGAGGTGGGAACATCATGGTGTGGGGCTGTTTTTCAGCATACGGTACTGGCATACTTCATATAACTGAAGGAAGGATGAATGGAAAAGTGTACCGAGACATTCTTGATAAAAATCTGCTGCCATCTACCAGGATGCTGAAGATGAAACGAGGGTGGACATTTCAGCAAGACAATGATCCTAAACACACAGCCAAGGACACTCTCAATTGGTTTCAGAGAAAAAAAAATAAAGCTGCTAGAATGGCATGGCCAATCACCTGACTTGAATCCAATGGAAAATCTGTGGAAAGAACTAAAGATCAGAGTTCATAGAAGAGGCCCACAAAACCTTCAAGATTTGAAGACTGTTTGTTTGTGTGGAAGAATGGGCCAAAATCACACCTGAGCAATGCATGTGACTAGTTTCTCCATACAGGAGGCGTCTTGAAGCTGTCATTACCAACAAAGGCTTTTGTACGAAGTATTAAATAAATTTCAGTAAGCGTGTTCAATACGTTTTCCCTGTGTCATTCCATTTTATTACACAACTTAATTTCTGAACTTATTTGTTTTGGTTTCTTTGTATATATGGATTACTTGGGTAGTTACCAACATCTGGTGTAAATTTCATGTCAATAGCACCTTTTTTAATACTTATTTTACCCGCTGTATATACACATATTCATCAATAGTGAAAATTAAGCTAGGATATAGAATAGAACATGCAATGCAAACTAGTTTGGTTCCAGCTCAAATATATAATTCAGTTAATGTGTCACACTTTTTTTAATTATTAAATTCCCAGTGAAATGTACTGTTTCAGTGCACTGATGTCGTTTTGGACAATAAGGTTTATTGTTAATCAGTCAAATATCATGCCTCCATTGTCTATGCATATATTCTGAAGAATATGGGAATATAGGCAGATAATGGAATTTTTTTTTTACCCCCTAATTTTGGTATCGGCCCCAAAAACCCAGTATCGGTCGGCCTCTGCAATATAGTTTGTCTCCCTCAATCCCTCTGCTGCTGAAACTCTGATCCATGCCTTCATCACATCCAGACTTCACACTAAATCCACTTTTATGAGCTAGTAAATTACATTTTATAGTCACTTTATTACACTGTCTATTGATCTTAGTCCCTTTTTTATAGTGTTTATTACAACACAAGTTATTTTAGAAGTTATATTTTAAATGCAGTAATTCTGTCCTCTTCACCCCCCCATCCTAAAAATACAGCAGCCAAGCAGTGTGGCCAATGTAGAGAATGAAAGATTGTGAGTAGTAGTAGTAGAAATACTACGAGTTTCCCTAACTATATCTAGAAAACTGCTCTATAAAAGAAATTGTATTATTATGATCACTGTAAATGTGGCTGGCATTGCTCGCTAACTTTTAACTCTTACCATCTACACACGCTGGTCAGTATAGTTGCATATTTGGAAGGCAAGTAGAATCAGCAGCTCAAGTGAATGCGACAAGTGTTTCGGCTAGAATCTTTGTATTCTGCCAAGAAAGACTGTAAGACAATCCCCCATATTGTAAAAAGTGTATGTGTGAATCACTTACCCGTCCCGTTGAGTGTACTGTTCTTGTTGGTGTACAATCGGATCATCTGGCCGATGGTCCTCACATTGTCCCTCAAAATGATGCCCTGAGCCTGCACCATGAAGAAGTATGTGTTGGCTGACAAGACATGAAAAAGAGATTTTAATTTGCTTGACTTATTGAATTACATAATCAATTTGCTTCATGTAGTGACAGCTCTTACATGCCCTCACTTTGTAAATCATGTAGATGTTGCTGTTTCAGTTACAAGAACAAATAAGATTCTCAAGCTGCAGGCAGAAACACCGGAAACAGTGAATGTTTAAATAATTTATCATAACACAGCAGCAACATCACAGAAGTAGACACTGAAACCAGCTGCAACAACATTAATAATCAACAGTTAACAACAACAATACATATTTAACTGTTAATACTGTTTAAAGGTGACAGGTGCACTGACTTCAAAGTAAAGCTTTAGGTTCCGAGTTGTCTAGAAAATAACCGCTGGAGCTGTTAATGACTCAGAGGGAAACATACAAGTCACTTTGCAACAAAATAATCTGTTTTCTGGTTTGTTTTATTCTTCTTATTTAGTGAAATGAATAACCGCACTGACTCAAGAAATTCTGATTAACATCCACAATTAAAATATTGGCTTCTGCCATGTCCATTTGGTTTGCATTGATGTTTTAATAGTCTTTTTTACATTTATTGTCTATACTTTCAGAATTGTTGTATTTAGTGAATAGCAAAGATATAGAACAATGCAGTGGTCTAAAAGCCTTTTCGGACATGGAGTAGGTAACACTGCTGGGGTTAGCTACCCGTTAAAGCGACGGCTTTCTGTCACTCAGACAGGTGTCGGTCACGGCTTTATTCAGACATAACAGCAGCTCCATAACTGATTGACTGAGCACAAAGAACACGCTGATCTCGCTGATGTTAATGAATCTACAGAAATACAATTTCTCATGATTTCATCATTCACTATATAGAGAAATCTGCTGCCTAATTTTAAAATGTCCAACATTGTACAAGTATAGAATGACCAGATGTTGTGTAGTGTGTTTATGCAGTTGGCTTCAACTCAAAGTTGAAAATATAAAAGGTGGGTGACACCTCTTTTGCCACAAGCTGAGGGAGAAAAAGACTGATCTGACGTGAAGAACCTCCACACCTCAGAATTGGCTAATTGACAGTATTTTGTGGTTAATTAAGCTAATTTTATTTTCTATGAGCAAAGGAGGTAATACCTGAGTAATTTGCTCTTAGTGGTCTTAATAAGATGGAGGGTGTGTTTAATTTCTCTCTGCATGTTTTCTGCATGAGTCTTTACATTAATCTGACTGATGCCATTTAGTTCAGACATGTGCCGTGTTGAAAGTGACATGGCCAACCTAGTAAGGTTGCTATTGTGACTCCTATGTAAAAGTCACCAGGGTGCTTATTCAGACATGAGACTGACATGTTAAGGAGCTTAAGATGTTATGATTAGGGTTGCTCCCCTGTTCCCTTTGTTTTGCCCTGCTCCTTGTGTCTTTGTCTGTCATTGTGTGTCTACACCTGGGCGTGGCCACCTGTCTCCTGCTCCTGCTGGTTCCTTGGCACAGCTGAGGCTCATCAGTAATCACCTCCACAGCACTCAAATACCTGGCGCAGCTCTTCATTCTTCGTCAGATTGTCCGTTCACCTGAGTGGTAACTGTGACAAGCCTTCAGACCAATTAGCTAACTGCTAGAATTTTGTTCTCTGCCTGACTCCAGTTTCTCTTGTGCTTCAGACTTGCTTCAGACTTGCTCCAGCCCGGTGCCAGTTTGTCCAACCTCAGCCTGCCCTGGCTACAACAGTCTCTGGAAGTCTCAGCTCTTCTCCAGCCACTGCCTGCCCAGCCACCATTGTTTGTAATAAACTTTTCTTCTCTACTGACCTGGCTGTGTGCGCGTTCTGCTTCCTGGGATCTTTCGAGCTGAAACCTAACATAAGATGCCAACAGGCCATGGTGACACACAATCAAAATAAGTCTTGAAGCCAAAAACACCCCTTAACCAGCTTCTTATCCCATTAGGAAGGCTGAATGACACACAGAAAACAAACACAAAAAGGCAACAAGATGAACTTATCAATGATGGTTCAGAACAGCCACAAGTAGCTGGCAGCTGCTGGGGCGACTCTTCAACATAAGGCGGCAGATGGATCCCACAAAAGAAGCTGACTCGCATCTATAGATGGTAGTTTATTTAATGTTACATTGTTATGTTGTTAACCCAAAGTCAACCTTATATCCACTCTGTATTTCAATGGGCCTCATGCAAGAACATTTTCGTATCCTTATCCTAAATCTGACGTTTTTCTGTGATGTTTGTTCATGCAACTGTTGCAAGTCAAGTTCACCAAAGTCTGTTACCCCAAGAGTAAAAAAAAAAGAACTTGACTCCGCATCAGAAAATGAGAAATGGGCGGCCAGAAACATAATAACAAATGTATTGTGTCAGTAGTCGTATTAGAGCACCCCAAACAATCAGAATCGAGCAATAAAGCGGTCTATGCCATATCGTCAGAGACCTGTACTGTGGCAAAAATAAAGAAGGACTGGTCTGACAAGAAGTTACATGGCAAAGAAAACAGTCCATGACTAAAATGGACTGCGGCTAAGTCGACATGACATTCACAGAGATGGACAGCAAACATCATCATTCCATTATAGATGTTACGCTGTCAGTTGTTAAACAGAGGAAGAGAAATTGCCAATAAAATAAAAAGAAATCTAAACATTGTCGAAGCTCTCAGTTAATTAGTAAACTGAATATTAATGTTACATTATTTTTTATTATTTTGGTAACATATCGAAACTCTACATTAATTCAGATGATTATTATACTTCTGAAGTGAAAGAATCTCTAAATCTAATCTCTAAATTACTCATAGGTGCCACCTAAGAACAAAAGTGTGTCCTGCATCAAGCTCAAATACAGACAAGAGTTCCGATACATTCAGGATATCTGTAAGTATTGGTGGGTTCTCTACATACCACTAGTTCATGCAAAGAGAAGAGCTTTTAAAGCAAAGCTTAATCATACAAAGTATTTTAGTTTGCAACTAGTGTCTGAGTTTGAACAGGATGACACTTGCATGTAAATGACTAGCAAGTGGAAAGTACTTCATCATGGTAAATGTAATTTTATATCACCATATTTAAATGATTGATTCCGGTTCTGCTCGAGGTTTCTGCCTGTTTTAAAAGGGAGTTTTTCATTGCCACTGTCGCCTAGTGCCTGCTCATGGTGGGAATTGTTGGGTCTCTGTAAATATAAAGTACAGTCTAGACCTGCTCTATGAAAAGTGCCCTGAGATAACTTCTGTTATGATTTGGCGCTATATAAATTGAATTGAAATAAAAAGTGACAAATTGAGGTACATCATTACAGTAATATAACATTGTAATATAAAGAGGCCCTGCTCATTTTTACATATATATATATATATATATATATATATATATATATATATATATATATATATATATGTATATATATATATGTATATGTGTGTATATATATATACATATGTATGTATGTATGTATGTATGTATATATATATAGAGCAGCTTTTTCAGTGCCCTTTGCATTAGATTCTCCAAGTGTTAACTCTACTGGATGATAAACAGCACTCTTTTAAAACATCTTCCGTCATTTGTTGTTTTCAAAGTGCTCGTATAACATATCGCTCCAAAATCTCTCAAACTATTCAGAGTCCTTGTGTCCTGTATGGAAGCATCTGTATTTGTTATGCTCCTCCACTCATGTGTTCAGATTTTTCAACAGCACCAAGATTCTTCAGCAAGGATACCGTCAATAATTTATATCTGTGGAGTCATGCATGTGTGTTCATGCCACTAGTCTAGTATTCTATTGACAGACATAAACATAGTCATTACGCTGACAAATAAAATCAATGGCTAAATATCCTCATAGAATCACATTCAACACAGCCTTCTAAATGCTCAAAACACAGCGTATATCTGACATTGTCCCTTTCTGGAAAAGATATGGCTTGTGGCCTCTGAGGCAAAAGCCATGGCTAAAATGTTGCTTCATTAAAACCCAAATGAACCCTACTATGAGCATAGATGTGCAAGAGTTCATACACAAAATAAGTGATAATTGTGCCTCTGAGATCTTTGCTTCAGTAGCATGTTGATTATTTTTCCAAATAACTGAAATTGGCAGTGAGTACACATGGAAAGGGTATCATCTGTGATCATGGGCTTAAAGCCTTTTTGACAATGTACCAGCTGCTTTAATAACTGGTCCTCTAATATAATACTTAATTACATACTAAGGGTAGATGTGTTTCCCTGCTTTCACCTTTGGTAATAAAACACCAATACAATACTGGGTAAATCCCCTTTTCCTATGGAGGACCAAAACACATGATCTACCCCTATTTACGTTACTTACTTTATATAGGCTAATGCAGTTCAGTACAACAAAACAAGCAATTAAACACAATCACCCCTTTCCCACACCACCTAATAGTCTAAATCTAGAACACAAAACCATCCTGTCTTGGCCATCTTATCTCTTTACATCTCCAATCATGCTGCTGGACCTCAGGCTATGATGAGTCTTCAGTGAGTTTTCCCAGAATTGCCTCTCCTCCCATGACTACCACTGACTGCCAGTAAAAGCCTGCAACATCGGCCTGTAATTCCTGTCCGCCGCACACAACCACTTCCCTCCAGCATGTGATCACTACAGAAATTACCCAGTAAAATGTCAAATAACAGCAATATACACACCAATAAGCAAACTGAAACCTGCTCAGCCCACCAAGTATTGTTCAAGCATCTGCATTCCTGCCAAAGCAGATGTAAACATCTGTACTCGCAGAAGGTTTGGCATCCATATTGCGTGGCTGCTGCAGATGGGGATAGGACACACATCTGATTGCTCAAACATCAGAGCTGTCTTGTATTGTACATCAGGAATGGGATCAAGTTTACTAACATAAAACCAGTGTATATTGTAGAAATCACAAGAGTTAAGTGTCCCATAATTTTCATATTATTTCAAATACTTTTTCACCAGCAAGACAAAACTCCGGGGTAGACACTGCCTAATTTTAACTGGAACACAGAAACTGGACACATTTGGAAATGGTGAATACTGGTACATGATGGCCCACTCATCTACTGCGTCTAAATCCCAGTCATGGACTGGCTCAACGTGCCCATGTAGCTGTGTGGATCCGGGTCGCCTTGGGAAGAGCACCTGACGTTAACATTTGCAGTGATGCCCACAACTCATTCATTCACAGGTCAGCTGTGCATTGCCAGCTAAAGCGCATATTATCCATAACGCCAACACAAGGGGACACTATTTAGGTAATATTTCAATCCAAATGCCACTGGGAGACGCATTTTGCTCTTTAACATTGCAAGAGCGAGGGCTAGCTGGAAATCATGCCTGGGGTGGACCTTAGCTGTGAGCTAGTTAGCCTGTTAGCTAACTGTTTTAGCATTAGCATGGACTGTGACAGCAGCTGGAGCTTGATGGACTGCAGAAGACAATCCAGACATAATCACATTAACTGTTACATTGTGAAACGTTTAGTGTAAACATCTGTTAACTAACCTATTCCAGGAGCCACATAAATGAAGTAGAGACAAGTGGTGGACATGGAGAAGAAGAATATGAAGGCCAGAAACGATCGGTTGGACATTCGCAGCAGCCGCCTCCAGTTCACCATTTTGGCTTAGGCCCGCTTCTCTTCCGCCGATATAAATCCCATAAAATACTCTTTGGAGTTAAAAAGTCCTCGAATTGATAGACAACAATACAGATGGTGTAGTCATGGAAAAAGCTGCACCGTCAAAGCCCAGAGATGCAGCGCGGAAAAGGCTAACGCTAGCAGTGTTAGCTGGCCTGCTTTCCCCTGCCAAGAAATTTCCAGATGGAAAAAGCAGGCCTGTAACGTTAGTATCAGGCAACTGAGAGCCTCGTGGAGCACCGCCGGTCGGGCATATTGAAACCGGTATACTACGGGACAAGACCTCAGCAGCAATACTGCTTAAGGATACTCATGGTAGCCTTCCATGGTTGCGGTGTTGCCAGCGAGGTTTTTATCGCTAGCACTGAAGGTTGGAGGGGGCAGGACCGCTTTGCCTTCTCCCACACGGTCTACTCTCGGCCGGTGCGATGTTTCCAAAACAGTCGGCGCACTACTTCAACGAACCGCGCACACAGGACTCCAGTCATGCCACCAGGTGTCTCCACACTGTTTCCGAACGATTGTCGCATTCAACACACATATGTGCAGGATGATATATGAAAAATAAACTCAATAAAAGAGATATCAGGTCTGCCTCCTTTTCATTTTCTGCTGGCACTGCAGAGACCGTTTCCGGTGGGTGTAACGCCACCCCCCTCTCGTCGCCATGGAAACCTATGTGCGCGGTGCGACGGACGAAGGGCCTACTGTAGCGCCTTTTTTAAAATTTATTTAGCGTCCTTTCTCAACTATACATTTGAAAATGAAAGACAGAAAATTTCAGTTCAAAAGATGAAATGTAAATTTAAAAGTGCAAATGTGCAGCTAAAACTTATAAATGGAGAATTCAAACATTAACATGTAAAGATGAAAAAGAAAATAACCCTTTTTTTATTAGGGCCCAAGCACTGACCAGTGCGTAGGACCCTATTGTATTTCGTCGGATTATTATTATTATTATTATTATTATTAGGGCCCGAGCACTGACCAGTGCGTAGGACCCTATTGTATTTCTAATGATTATTAGGGCCCGAGCACTACAGTGCGTAGGACCCTATTGTAACTGAAGGAATTATTAGGGCCCGACGCACCACAAATCGGTGCAAGGACCTATTGTATTTCTAAGAGTTATTATTATTATTATTAGGGCCCAAGCACTACAGTGTGTAGGACCATATTGTATTTCTAATGATTATTATTAGGGTTAGGGGTAGGGTTAGGGGGTTAGAATATGGAATAAAAACTACTTTGTCCATATGGACAAAAGGAATCATTTTTGATAGGAAGTTCGTAGAGAGATAGTAGTTGCATTTTTAGATTCAAGACACCAGGTTACATCGATCTAATATGTCATGAGTTGTGGACAAATAATATTTCATATAGCTGCCCTATACATCCCATTCAAATTTTTAACAAAATTTTTCAGTGTCACCTTTTGTCAACTTTTGATTGGAAGGTTGTAGCAACACGGGACCAAGTCCTACTGGGGGGTTTTCAATCCCGCTGAACATGCTGGTCAGCATCCCAAGATACAGCAATTTGGTAGATAGTGGTTCCAAAGTTTGACAAAGTCCACAGCCAAAAAAATGTTGTGTGGAAAGTGTGTAGGAGGAGTCAGGTTCCCTTGAGTTGTCTGGACTAGGTCTGGCATGAAGGTTTTCTGGTGCCTACCCCTAATCAGTGTGACCCTTAAGTGCCCTAGTCACCCCCCGAGTGGTTTGTGTAAGTGGTCTGGGTGAGGGGTAGGCCAAGTGTTTTGACTAAGGGTTAGGGTTAGGGGGCTATAGCTGCCTCTATTTTGTCCGTAAGGGCATTCCCAGACCAGACCATGTCCTAATGCAAAAATGACATAAGAGCTATCATATAAGGTGAACTATTGAATAGAAAAGATAAAAAACATCTACACGCAAAAACAGTACTGAAGTCAAAATAAAAAGGGAATCCACAGCTCCCTGTATTTACTCTGGAAAGCTAGTTGTGTTTTAAGAGAATGAGGAGCAGATCATTACCGCTGCATCCAGGTTTACACAAACCCCAAGCTATTCTCATGTCTGTCAAGAAACACATTCCTCTCTGATCTGAATACATCAAAAACCTTGAAGAAGTAATCAGGTATGGTGGTCTGTGGAAGGGCTCATGCTCATGCTGTGAGGATGTGCAAATGTATGTTCTGAGGACATCATCTTCCTGGACAGAAGTAAGGGTCTACAATGCAGCATGCAGGAAAACGGTAGAATGCAGGTCTCGTTACAAAGCTGTACTGGAAACTGTGTGTGTGTGTGTGTGTGTGTGTGTGTAGTGTTATAGTGCTGTGGTGAGGAAGGGGTGGGCAGGGAGGGGATGGCAGCAGTTCATATGTCTCCGTCTCATCACAACGTGCCCCGTCTCTTCTGTTGCTGGATCCGGATCAGCTCCAGCTGTTTTTTGCACTTCTGGTAGTATGTGGACAGACTCTTGTTCTCCTCCAGTAGCTTTTTGTGCTCCTGCACCAGATGGGACGTGTTCTGTTGGTCCTTCACATCTTGGTCCAGTTCAGTGATGAGCTCCTTCCTGCACAGAAGGGATATGAAGCAATATTAACTCTCAGAGCCAAGACTGTTTTTGATTTGTTTACACTCCAATTTCAGACTTGTGGCATTGTCACTACATTAGGGCTGTCACTTTTTCAAAAAAGGCAAGTTCCAACGAATTCATGTAATTAATTTAATTCATTTGAAACAATGCCAATGGGACGCATATTGTTGCATATAAATATTGCTATGTTATCAGTGATAGCGTTTTTATGTGTTTCTAGCAAGGCTCCTGAGGATGAGTGTGGTGAAAAGTAGGTAGTCAAACGTGATTGTACAGTTGACGTAGCTCCACTCATTTCTGGTGCCTCCGCTGCCTCACTTGGGTGGCAAACAGCCTTATCTTTGCTGATTTTATGTGGTAGATCCTGAAAATACATCCACGCTTCTAAGATGCTTTGGTGTCATGATCATCTGATCAGCATGGCTTTGCTAACTAGTGTCCTCCTCCCTTTTTATTTATTAGCTTAGTTTACTGATAGGTTAATAGGGCATGCAATAGGTCATGTTTGATAGTGAATTTTAAAAAAACGCCCTTCGCAAGACCACATGGTAGACTACTTCAAATGGTCTGTTGTGATTATAGACTGTAAATATTGAATTTGAACTGGTCATTATAGTTTGCAAATTGAGTTTTTCCCCACATTCAAATGAAAGTTTGGAGTGACAGCCCTACACTTCATTAAAACGAAATATGTCACTGTTAGGATTTAAAAAATAGTTGGAAATTTTTGAGAAAACAATGGTAATGCTACAAGAATAAAGCTGCCATAGATGAATGAAGTAGATGAAAAAGTAATTATTTTTCTTATAAAATTAGTTTTATTCTTCTAACATGACTTTCTCGTCATGAATTTACTCACATAAAATCACAACCACATATTGTTATTTGTTGAAATTTTTCATGGATTTTGTTACTTGTTTTTCTTGCTTTTGTTGTACACTTTTGTCCCACAGTGCAAGACACAGAGGAAACGGAGGAGTGTCATGATCCACCATGGACTGTGTGTGTTTGGTCTTGTGTCTGGTTTTATTTTGTATTCCCAGGTCTTGTCTCTTGCGTGTTTGTTTCCTGTTTTATTGTGAAGTTTCCTGTGTGCTAGTCTGTGTTTGTTTTTCCCTTGTGTGTTTTATTGGAATCACCTGTGTCTTGTTATGCACCTGTGTCTGCTTCCCTTGTTGTCTCCTCCCCTATACATTCTCTGTCGGTTCATTGTCATTGGTTGTCTCTCCTTGTCGTGTGCCTGGAGTTGTGTGTTGTTCTTGCCTTTCTGTCTGCATTTCCTTGTGTTGTCTCCTGCCTGTGTTCCTGCAGTTTTTGAGTGTAAGCTACTTTCCGTTAATAAATCCTTCATCTGCACCAGTCTGCCTGTCCCGTCTGCATTTGGGTCCTTCCCCTGCTGCCTAGATGGCTAACCGTGACAAGGAGCTGCTCACAGGTGGAAAGTATTAAAACGGACAGTGGATGGTGGATAAATAACTCCCTGAGAGGAACTGCTCACTGGGGAGCTCCCCCGAGAACTACATACCTTTTCAGGGCTTTTTTTCTGTTTGCATTCAAACTGCCAATAGGAACTCTGAAGCAATGTAAGCCAGCTGGCAGTTGGTATAGAAGCGTCACTCAGAACATCAACATTTTAAGGCTGCCGTTACGAGCTGTGTTCGACAAGTCAATGCACTTACGTCTGGACCAATCACTGTACACTTATGTCACTCAAGGTTCCTCTTGTGCTGGGAGAGTACGCAATAAAAAGGGGAGAGGTCCTCCAGCTGTTCTTAGAACTTTAAAAATGTTCCTCTGGTCTGAAAAGGCCTAATGTGAAAAGTGAGGTTGGCAAAATACACGGATTCCCTAAACTGTAAGGCTAACGAATCTGTAATCTGTATCCTCTCACTTTCTCATTAGCAAAGAGCAGTGTAGAAAACATTCAGCTAGCAGCTTCTCATTTTTAAGCCGGTGATGATGCTTTCACGATTTCACAAACATCACGGATGGCAGATCATATCGGCTGTCACTAATTAAAGTTAATTCTGTGAGTAACTTGATGTCCAAAATTTTACTTGGCTGTTTGTGTGTCTGTACTTGTCAAAGTGTCACAGCTCTGCCATGCTCATTGGGTTTCCTTATGTTTCTGGTGTTTTCCCCTCCCTCTTGTGTGTTGTGCTGTCTGTGTGTGTTTTGTGTGTCTACTGGGAAGGCGGGGCTGCCATCTCACCTCCTGCTCAGCTGAGCAGGAGGTGAGATGCGCACCTGCCATCCATCAACTCATCAGCCTGCAGTATTTCTACCCCGGCTTTCCATCCACTCATCGCCAGATCATTGCTCCAGTTTGCTTGGTAGCAAGCTCTCAGGCCTCAAGTTTTTTGATAATCAGTTCCTGCTTATGCTTTACCTAATCCTGTTTCCCTGTGCTCAGGTTCGTGTCATCCTCTGGGATTGCCCGTTCTCCTGTATGCTCCGCCTGCCTGCCTTCCGCCTCAGCCAGCCTCGCCTTCCTCCTCATCTGTCTCCCACTCACCTCCATCGGATCAGGCCCGCCATCTGCCTTTCCTGCGAACTCCCCCTTCCCTCGAACAATAAACTAACCATTCATCCTACTCGGTGTCCATGTCCTGCACTTGGGTCCTCTCAGCTAATCATGTCACAGAATGATCTGACCAACACCATGGACCCAGCGGACGCGGGCACGCTACAGCATGCGGTGTCCCACCAAGGAGCTCTACTCGGCTAACACGACCAGGCACTTCGACTCCTCAGTGGGGACATGCAGAACCTGACTGCCCACGTCACATGTATGGGTAGTCTGTTGGAAGGGCTTTCCCTCCGAAGTTCTCCACCGCCACCACCTAGCGTGGAGGCTCGGGCTGGCTCCTCGGCTTCTCCAGTTCCTCCTTCAGCTCCGTCTGTTCCGCCAGGTGGTGGGTCACCCGTGTCCAATCCCGAACCTTACTCCGGTGATCTAGGTAAATGTCAGGCCTTTCTCCTGCAGTGTAGTTTAATGTTCAAACAGCGGCCCCACACACTAGCTACTGATAGATCCAAGATCGTCTATGTTATGAGTCTAAGAGGGAGAGCGCTAGATTGGGCTTTGGCGGTGTGGCACTGACAGTCCACACTGTCTTCCTCTTATGCTGATTTTGTGCCCAAAATGAGGAAAGTCTTTGACCACCCTGTCCGGGGAAGAGACGCCTCCAATCGCCTGCTATACCTGAAACAGGGGTCCTGTAGTGTGGCAGATTAGTGACGCCATTGACTTCAGAACACTAGCGGCCAAAGCTGGATGGAACGATGAGGCGCTACAGTGTGTGTTTCTGAAAGGGCTTAATGAGCAATTGAAGGACGAGTTAGCAGCTCGGGACGAGCAGGTTAGTTTTGACTCCCTGGTGGCATTAGCCATAAGATTGAATAATCGGCTTCGGGAACGCCACAGGGAATGAGCTAGCCACCCGTCATCTCCACTCTCGTCCTCTCCAGTCTCTGCCCCTCGGGAGGTTTCGTTTCCCTCGTTATCCCCCGCATCAGTCATCCTCGGGTCCCGCTGCACTGACTCCTCAGGAGGAGGAGTCGATGCAACTGGGTTGAGCCCGTCTAACCCCTGCTGAGCGCTTACGGAGGATGACGGCGGGCGAGTGCCTGTACTGCGGACAGGTGGGACATCTCCTCACCACCTGTCCTCAGCGGCCAAAAGACCGGGCTCACCCCTAATTGTGGGGGTTCGGGTGAGCCAGACAGGGATCTCCCCAGTTACCCCCACTAGAATGTCTTTATCGGCCACTTTGTGTAACCTGACAAAGAACTTCCCTGTTAATGCCTTGATTGACTCTGGTGCAGATGATAACTTCATTGACTGTGACTTTGCTCACCACACGGCCCTGCCTGTAGAGGCGCTAGAGATTCCCCAGACAGTTAATGCCCTGGATGGACGATTATTAGGACAAGTCACTCATCGCACCAAACCCTTGCTCTTGGTTTTGTCAGGTAATCACCGGGAACATATCCAACTGAATCTCCTCTCTTCACCACACTCCCCTCTCGTATTGGGGTTCCCCTGGCTCAAACAACACAATCCCCATTTTGACTGGTCCGCTGGGAAAATTAGTGAGTGGAGTTCTCACTGCGATGCCTCATGTCTCCAGTCAGCTCTGACGCACATCGATCCCATCGACCCCTCAGCCTCCCGGTTTGTCCAGATTGCCCTCTCAGTACCACGACCTGGGGAGTTGTTCAGTAAGCTGCGAGCCCTGTCTCTTCCTCGTCATCATTCCTATGACTGCGCTATAGACCTCTGTCCTGGAGCTCCGCTTCCCACCGGCCGACTCTACAACCTCTCTCACCCAGAGAGAGAGGCCATGGAGCAATACATCGAGTCACTGGTGGCAGGCATCATCCGTCCCTCTTTGTCTCCTGTAGGTGCTGGGATTTTCTATGTGGCCAAGAAAGACCACACTCTTCGTCCCAGCATTGATTTCCACGGTCTCAACAATATAACAGTTAAAAACAAGTACCCCCTTCCCCTACTTAGTTCAGCTTTTGAACTCCTTCATGGTGCCACCATTTTCACAAAGCTGGACTTAAGGAATGCCTACCACCTGGTGAGAATCAGGGAAGGGGATGAATGGAAAACTGCTTTCAACACTCCCCTGGGTCATTTCGAGTACTTGGCGATGCCCTTTGGCCTGACCAACACCCCAGCAGTTTTCCAAGCCTTAATCAACGACGTATTGAGAGATTTCCAGGATTGCTTTGTGTTTGCCTACCTTGATGATATTCTTATCTTTTCCAGAACTCCCGAAGAGCACACCCACCACGTCCGACAGGTCCTCCAGCGGCTATTGGAGAACAAACTGTTCATCAAGGCAGAGAAATGTGAGTTTCATGTCAAAACTGTCAGTTTCCTGGGTTACATCATCGCAGAGGGACAGGTGAAGCCAGATCCATCTAAGGTGAGAGCGGTGTTGGAGTGGCCTACCCCCACTTCGGTCAAACAGCTACAATGCTTCCTGGGGTTTGCCAACTTCTACTGTAAGTTTATCAGAGACTACAGCAGGGTGGTCCCAGGTGCTGCAGTGGGTACATACCTCCCGGTTTGCCTGCCATCCTGGAGTCGGGCGAACGCTGTCCCTACTTCGACGATGGTTCTGGTGGCCGACGATGGAAAGAGACACCAGAGCTTTTGTTTCTGTGTGCTTGAGGGAAGAACTCACATTGCCCGCCTGCTGGCCTTCTCCGCCCTCTGCCCATCCCCAGTCGACCTTGGTCCCAGATTGCCCTGGACTTTGTAACCGGACTGCTACCATCTCAGGGTAAAACGGCAATACTAACCATTGTTGTCCGGTTTTCTAAATCTGTACACTTTGTGGCTTTACCTGGACTCCCCTCAGCTCGTGAAACAGCGGACCATGTGTTCCGCCTCCATGGCATCCCGTCGGACATCGTATCAGATCGGGGCCCCCAGTTCACGTGTCAGGTATGGAGGGGTTTCTGCAGTGCACTCGGAGCTTCGGTGAGCCTGTTCTCGGGGTTCCACCCCCAGACTAACGGGCAGACAGAAAGAGCTAACCAGGGGCTAGAGGACACCATCCGGTGTGTTGTGGCAAGCAATCCGTCCACTTGGAGTTCAACTGCCTTGGATTGAGTACGCCCACAACTCTCTGGTCAGCTCAGCCACGGGTAAGTCTCCTTTCGAGTGTTCTCTTGGTTATCAACCCCCTCTGTTTCCCAGCCAGGAGGATGAGATTGCTGTGCCCTCAGTGTTGGCTCATATCAGCTGTTTCAAAATAACAATGTCTTGCTGATTCCTTCATCTTCTATAAACATGATATGAGATCTTTAGTCAAACAAAGCTGTTCCAACATGCTCATCTTCTGCAGCTTAGGGTGGCCTAGGATTTGTCTGCTAAATTCAGTCATTTCCTTTGGGTGGCTTTACATTAAAATGTCTTTATCATGTGAAGTCGCCGCTGTTTATTCTGTTGGCCATTTCCCTTGATTACTTAGAAGTACATTAAATAACCTCAACAACAAACCAAACCCTTTCTAAGCACAAAATGACCTCAGATGAAAATTGGCTGTTTTGTGCAGCTAGACTTACTTTCTCTGGATCAGCAGGGTAATCTCTGTTTGCACTTTCAGGTATTCTTGGGCCATCTTGCAGTGCTGCTCAAACACGGCCATAGACTCTTTGGAGTTGGGACAGGGAACGAGAGACTGAAAATAAAAATGCATGTTGCCATTAACTGACTCCAAAATCTGCTCATGCATCACTACAGAATATATTTATATCAACAGTAAGTATAGTCTGAGCAGATAATACCAAACATCTCACTGATGCTGCCAATGTCTATTTATATTCACATACCACGTTTTAGATAGCATCATGTTTTCAGGGATAATCCCTTCATAATGAAGTTGGTACTAGCAATTTATACAATGTCCTTCAATTCATCTTTGAGAGGAAAGAGGTGAGCTGCAGCACCACCAAAATATAGTTAAAACTGATTCAGTGCAGCTTGTACAGCTGACATTTAAATTAAACAACGATGGATGGTGTACCTGCTGCTGGTGATCCAGGGTGAGATAAGCCATGGGAATGGAGTTGTCTGAGCCATTGGTGTCTGAGAAAAGACAAAGAACGCAAGAGCCGTTTGTTTTTTCTATGACTGCACAGGAACAGTGTCAGCTGTCCACCACAGGTCTTTCTTCAGAAATAAACTCCTGACCGCCTCGTCAGCTTGGGCTGACCAGAACCCAGCACCGTAAATCACTGATTAACACGTGTGGCAAACAAGCTGACCAAAACCGCCTGAGAAGGTAGGTCTTTTCAGGTGCTCAGTCAAGTTAAAACACAGGTATGCGTTTGTACTCTACCTGCCTCATAGTGTCAGGAGTAGCCAACTAGGCAGCAGGGAGAAGGACCCAAACGCAGACAAAGAGGCAGGTCCAGCAGTTGAAAAAGGGTTTTATTAAATGACAAAACGGGCAGCACAGACATCAGGAACTCAGGAAACCACACACAGGGAAACACCGGGAACACAACATGAAATGAACCGACACTGAACAAAGGAAAGGGGCCGGTAAATGGGGCAAAACTAAACGAGGGAATCAGGGGCAGGTGAGTAAAGAAACAGGAAAACCTAATCAAAACTGGCGGGAAACAGAACAAAGACAGGAAGTAAATCATAACTGTGAACAAAGAACAGACTTTCACAATAAAACGGGAAACGGCGCAAAAACACACAGTGTACACAAAAGTCCTTGGGATCATGACACATAGGTACTACCTCCTTTACCTATCTGTCATTATTTATGACATATGAGGTCCAGCTGCAGTCTTGACTAATAACAGTCATTCTTTTCTTCATGAGTTCTTTGTGACTCCAGAGAAGAGAAATAAGGTACAGCAAATTGCTGTCAGACACCAATCTACATTTGTTTGATTTTCCTACAATGGCAACCAAATGCGTCCAATGAATGAGTTACCTGTTAGTTCATATCATTTTATACTGACTCTTCTTCATTTGTAATAAGTCGGTGTGAACACAATAAGGACCAAAAGTAAAAGGCAACAATATTTAGTTTTTTTTCTAACCATTGTTGAACCAAAATACAGGGGAGCAACCTAAGGAAATTTATTGGTAAACTATATTTAAACTCATTTTAAAGTCATTCAATACTGCCCTCTACAGATTTCTTTGACACCTTGTCTGTACACATTTTGGCTGTGTTGTTTAGTTCTTCGTCTCACACAACACTCATTCTTAGTGTCATTTTAGGCATCAAGTCAGTTTTCTTCCATGTGTAGCTACACTGATTAAGTACTGGGCTGTAAGTAGAGTCAAACAACTTAAATACATTGTTTTCATTCATTTTTAGGTGCAATTGTGATATTGTCTCATTCACTCTACTGTGATTGTGTTGTGGTACCTGACTTTAATGGAAAAGTTGTCATGAGTACCTGTGGGGTCATCAGGGGAGAAGTAACCTCTGCTGCTCGTCTTATCAGGTTGCATTATCCTCACACTAGGACTGGAGGACCAACTGCTGTTCCTGCTCCCAAGAGGGCATAAACACTGTCAATCATCTGGGAAACCAGCCACAGCTTCTGAATGTTCGAATGGCAAAATGTGATCCAGACCATAACAAATATAAAAAGAATACAGCAGAAGCAATCTGCTTATCATGCACATTTGCAGGCATATGCCAAATGAAGCTTACTGAAGAAAATCCCATTTTTAGTAGTGTGATTTGTAATTTTGCCAGCTTGCAATCATCACTAAAAAGTTGCAAGAGTGCAAAATGCCTACATGACATAATTCCAGAACCAAGTGATGTTGTTGGAGACTGACGGCTAACAATGTCACACTAGGAAATAGCAGTGGAAATGAGAAGGTTTGATCATTGTCAATGTGGTTTTACATCTGCCAACCTGGTCCTAAGCCATTTCACTGACATAAACAATATCTTAATTTTTTAATAGCTTCCTGGGTACAACTTTTGAAATGAATCATGAACTTTCTTTACATAGCTGACATTTAGATGCACATCTACATATCTTTTTTTTAAAACATTTCCCGAGTTACTTCCTTCAGGATGCCATTTACTGGGTAAATTATACAATGGCCACTGAGAAGGTGTGGATTAATCTTTAGTAACCAGAAGGTATAACCGAACACCTCTAAGGTGGGTGTTTGCAGTTCTAAATGAATGCCCAGGTATTGAACTCTGGATGAGGGCAGCAACAAAGCTGAAAATAATATATTTGATAAATAGCTACTTTGAGAAAACCACACAAATTTGTTTTTCAAATGTGTTTGATATTTGGGTGAATCTGGAAGTCCAAATCAGTAGGAGGAGGAAAGAGAGGACTTTGGAAATAACTTGTGAAGCTGGTAGCTTGCAGGTTGGAGGGACAGCTGTAGGGAAAAGGCAGAAATGTGGCAAACCACCTCTGCATCATCCATTACAATTGTGGAACATACAACTTGTCTGATATTGTGCCTGAAATGCTTTACAATGAACTTCATTTGGCAAAATTTTACACCATCAATAAAAATTAGGACTCAAGCAAAATATCCAATTAAAAAAATGACAATCCAAACTATGAACATTCGTCTACAATGCAAAATGATTATTTTGTATGCAGAGGTATAACGACACATACCATGAAATCTGAGGTTAATCCAATGTTACCAACATACAATGTTTTAAAGTGTCTCTGTAGATCATAATATGGGAATAGAATCAAATGGTAACAAAGCAAATTCACAATTCACAGAAACTCCATGATCAATGGCACTCTCACACTACCAGTAATCTAGGGGGCTGATTGATCCCACAGGCATCACAGCACAATCTCTCTTCTTTAGCAACTGTAGTTTTGTACAAAGTCTTTATGGTGAACTCTAAATGAACTTTTGACTGCACAGGGCTGTGGGTTTACTACTAAATGAATGGAGACACGTTTGGGAAAGCAGGAGAAATGCTCCAAGCCAAGGAGCTTATTTGAAGCTGTGTGTGTTTGAGGAGGGAGCACTGGGTTGTTCCTACACCAATGTCTTCATCTTCTTGGAGCTGACATATCAAACACATGTCATATTCTATGACATTTTCACTCACTCACTTCTCTCTCTTGACGAAGAACGCATCAAATGCATTTGAAAGACGACATCAGTCAAACATCCACAAGGCTTCACAGGAGGAAAGGAATGATTGTTATTATGAGCCATCAAGGCAGCAGGGGAAGGACCCAAATGCAGAGAGGCTGAAGCGGTTCCAACATTTATTAACAAAATAAACTTACAAATTCAGGTACTGACACGCAGGGAAACACCAGGAACAAGATACGAAAAGATCGTCAAGAATGTCAGCAACATAAACCACATCACACACATCAATGACGCGACAACGAACAAAGGAAAGGGACCGGTATATATAGATACGGAGACAATGAGGGAAACAGACACAGGTGGGAAACAAGACACAGGTGAACCTAATCAAAACTGGTGGGAACAGAACAATGACAGGAAGTAAATAACACACGAACACAAGACCAGGGATTTACAAAATAAAACAGGAAACAAGACCAAACAAGAGTCCAAACAAGAGTCCTTCGTGGACCATGACAGATTAGAGTTCAACTTTTCATTTGGAATAGTGAAAAAGTGTTGTAAAACTGATTATCTGTGCATCATTAATCTCACATAAATAGAGAAAACATTAGCCAGCTGAAATCTGACTGAAATCACCAAAGTCATACCTTTTTGCAGCCATAAATAATGTAATATAGTGTATTTTTCATTACTCAAAGGAAATAAAGTCTTTGGAGATATATCAGAAATGCTCTTTTAGCCTCCAGGGCTCTGAGGTTTAGCATCTAAACTGACTGATGTTGATATGTGGACTGTTACTGATACAAGACATATTCGTTCTTGTAGATAAGGAGACATTAGTTAGAAAACTAACGTGGGTCGCAAATACAATGCTGGATTTATAGTCAACACAAGGGGTTTAAGGCAATCCTGCTGTAGATGCCTACCACATAGGTTTTGATTTATAATTCAGTGACATATTTAACACATTGATAGAACCTCCGCAAAACTCGACAGATATATCTTATGTGATCACAATCTCCACTCGCATCAGAAACGTGACGGAAAAAAACCCAAGCATCCCAAGCTTACCAGTTCTTGTGGTCCCCATGTTGTACATGCTTAGCCACCATACACCCAAGGTGCAGTTATGTTTTTGAGGAGGTGCACGTCAGCTACAACATAGTCTGATTTTTCTAACAACTGTATTCTCACTGGTAAATTAACTGGTAGACAAGGGACACCATAATGAAACCAAAAACAATTGTCAAACAAAATGTCTCTTTGGAGTACAGATTTTTTCCTAAAATAGGCCACAGGATGTGCAATTCAAGGAGCTGGTCAGTATGCTGTGGCTGAAAAACAAACAAACATGCAAATCAATTTAAGTAAGACCTTTAAATGCAGCACCAGTTACACAGACCAATTTCAACTCTCTGTCCCAACAGTTACTCTAATCATCAATGAATGAAACTCCACAGACCCTCTGCCATTCACTTCTAGTGTCTTACTGTGTCTTACCTGGCTGGACTCCATGTCGATACCTGGTAGATCCTACACAGACTGATGTCTCTGAGGGTCGCATGTGGCTGTGGACAGGATGGACAGAGGAGAAAGAATGAGACCCAGAAGAGTTTGCGGATAGTGTTGATGGGATATCCAGACCTACAGAGCCACACAGGGACAGCTGCACTGATTTAACTCTCTATGACCTGGCCTGAAACAAGACAAAGAGTCTACAGCCATGCTAGCGGTGGTGTGATATTCACCATCTTAGTTTGGTGTATTGGTATGCTAACATTTTCTGACTAGCACTATATCTAGGGCTGATTAGTTTTGCAGGTATTTGGTCATAAATCATTATGTCCATTAGTATTGGACAGGTTAATATCTTGACCTGATTATGGCGCTAGATGAAAACTGAAAATCTTAAACCTTTGGTAATTCAAAGTTTTCAGATTTTAATTCATTCACAGGGGGTTATTGATTTCTGTATAAGAAATTCATTACAATCCAGCCGGTTGTTGAGACACTTCACTGAAAACAGAGAAAAAGTCAAGAAATTAACAAAGTCACTAGGATTCATCTGGGGACCATGAAGGTCTGTGCAAAAGTTCATGGCGATCTATTCAATAGTTGTTGAGATATTTCAGTCTGGACTGAAGTGGTTGTCTGACTGACTGACAGACAGACTGACATTGCTATCCACAGCTTCATGCTGCTAGTGTGGCTAAAATTACATATTACTGTTATAATCAACATACCTTCAATGATGCTCAAAGCATTCCTCGTAGAAGAAATCTCCCTCTCGAGTTCTGCAACATTCAAATCAAAAACTTTCATCCACAATGTGTTAGTCCATATATTTCAGATTTATAGCTTATTATGTTTAAAGGCAGTGGTGGAAAGTAAGTACATTTACTCAGGTTTTGCACCTAAATACAGCTTTGATGTCCCTGTACTGTACTTTATTCAATTTCTTTCCTATTTGTACTTCTATTCCACTACATTTTAGAGGGATATATTGTACTTCTTACTCAACTACATTTACAGCTTTTGTTACTTGTTACATAGCATCTGATGATGAGACTCCAGATGATCCAATGGTGTGTTTATTTTTTTCCTTTTATCAATTTTTCTAATTTGCTTATTGTATTAATTATTTAAAATAATATTTTTTTTGTTTGGTATTGATATATTATGTTTGGATTGTAAGAAATATGTTTTCCTCTACAATCCTTTATTAGGTGCATGTTTTTGACCCTAACTTCAATGGTGAAAAGAAGATTTATGCTGGTTCTTCAGTCACAACGGGAGCTCTCCTTCTTCTTCTCTTGGGTTTCATCCTGAAGCATGGCCTGTAAAAAGCAGTGACCAAAGACCTCCTCGAGCTCCTAAACTTTGTGGTGCCTGGATGTATGCCAAAGTCAGTGTGGTTTTTAGAGAAACACTTTCTTGATTATAATGACAAGACAAGATTCATTTTTACTGTCCCAAGTGTACAAACCTACCTTGGTGCTGAACCCGGTAATGAGTGTGGCATGTGCCAACAGAGCTTGAACAAAAAAGGTCTACTTGAGAGGCATGCTATTTCCTTGTAATGCCACTTAAAGTTCAACTAAGAAATATCCTTGCCAATGTCCAATCAAAGCTAGGTAAGCATTTCACAAGAGATGCTTGCGTTTCTGATATCAGCTCTGGAAGGGAATACAGACATGCGACACAGGAAGTACACACTGATAGTATTACACTAACCTTCAATTGTGATGGCTCCCCTATGTTCAACTCATCAAAGACTTCAATTTGGCCCATCCTGTGTATTATCAATGAACTACCATTTGTGGATAGATGTAAAAATGTTCTATTGCATACATACATACATATTGCAAAGGAAAACCCCAGGTTCAAAGTTACTTCACCCCATTCATCCATGAACTTCAAAAACTAAGGGACACAGGATTCTGTTGAAAAGATGAGAATGGCACAGAACATCACACCAGATTAACAGCTAAAATATGTATTTGTGATGCAGTAGCAAGGGCAATGGAAGAGAATAGTTCAATGGAGAATTTGGATGTGGTTTTTGCTACCACAAAGAGGAGATGGTACAAAAAGGCAGAGGTTTTACAAGAGTTTATCCTTTACAGATAATTTGGTGTGACCTGAGACATATGGCTGAAACTGTGCATCTTGCTGAGTTAGTAATGGAAAACAGTAATGACCAAGCTCAAAGGGGTGTCCACTGATCCTGCTGCCATCATTTGACATTATCAAAGGGTTTATTCCACATTACATGCATTGTTTTTATCTTGGTGTAGTCCGTCAATTCGTCAGTCTTTGGTTTGACCCTCATTATGCCAACATGAAATTCCACTTGACCCCTCACCAGTTAAATGACCTGGACAAAGCTTTGTGTAAGATGTAGCCACCAAATGAAATTAGAAACCTTGGTGCTTAAGTGAAAGGATATATTGGAAAGCTTCTGGGTGGAGGGTATTTGCTCTCTATTCTCCTGTAATACTAAGGAATGTTTTACCAGGGCTGTACTACAAACACTGGATGCTTCTTGCACGTGCGTTTCACATCCTTCTCTCTCAGTTTGCCACTCAGGATGAGCTCAATTGTACAGAGTTATGTCTAGTTCAGTTTGTAGCAAAAGTGCCAGCTCTTTATGGTCTTGAGCATTGTTCATATAACTGCCATTTGTTCATGCATCTTACTCAGAGTGTATTCTGGCATGCAATCAGTTTCATGACAGATTTTTAAGCATTTCTTTTTATATCAGAGAGTAATAAGAAAAGGAAACGTACTTTAGGATTCAAGCAGAGAAATGCAAGATTTTTTCTTTTCCATGACAAGTTGTAACATTGTTACTAAGTCATCAAATTACATTCGAGAACATTTAGTGACTTTGGGATGTGGCTCTCAAAGACTGTTAATTGTAAGAGAAATTTCTGCACTGCAGACAGCTGTACACTCACGGGGTACCAACGTAATAACAGTGTAACTGAGTATAAGCATTGTGTGTATAATAACATGTTAGTCACCACCAGAGACTACAGTGTCCATTTCAAAAGAAACAATTCTGTAATACAAACAGCTAATTGCTTTGGTATGGTAGAGTCCTTGGTTGTTGTACCAAAACCCTGCAACTGTGAAAGAGAATCAAACTGCTCTTGCAGAGAACTTGTTTTCTACAAGCAATTGCAGCAGGAACACAGACAACCAGCTATCTATGATGCAGAGATCAATACAAACATTGCCAAATTTCTTGTAAAAGTAAGGATCTCAAATGAATTGTGTGCAATGTCATGTGAGGACATAGTGGCTAAATGTATTGCAATCGAACATGAGGGTCAGTTATATGTGATGAAAATGCCTGTGTTTGAGACAAGTTAAATTTATGAAGACTACCACCAGCCTTAAAGAAGCAATTTGTCTCCTGATCAAAATAGGGCCACATCCACACAGTAGGGCTGAGAAAAATAATGGTATGTGTGATGATATAAATGTGTCCATCGTCAGAGATTCAGCCAAACTGTTTATAGCGAGGTAGCTATCTCTTATATCTCTTGGTATATTAAACCATTGTACGTAACACTAAAAATCGATAAGCAGGACTTCTTTATGGAAATGTTTTTATAGGATTTTTTTGTATCAATGGGATACAGTATCAGTTACCATTGTAGGAACAACTGAACTTGTGATGGCAAGAAAACTAATTAGTGTTGTAATTTTTTATATTGTATACCTGTATACATTTTGTAATCTTCTTTGGTGTTATCTAATCTCACTGTTTGATAATTAAGAAAGCCTATACACTGTATTCCTAATTTGTGTGTGTGTGTGCTCGTGTGCTGGGTGTGTTTGGGTGTATCTGTATGGATATTTCTAAATATGTAAGTAAAACACGAAAATGTAGCGCTGTATGAACTGAGTTGTCTCATTTAATAACAACATTGAGAACATCTGTATCTCATATGAGAATATAAAGTGTAATTCTTCGGCTAGGAGGATATTTTGTGTAAAGATGTGTTGAGAAAGAAGAGGAAGAAATAGAATATTTTACTAAAAGTGAAAGTAACAAACTACTAAAAGTAGCAATGTGAAAATACTCCACTAAAGGTATAAGGCATGCATTCAAAATTTTAAATAGGTAAAATTGCAGAAGTTTTGTCAGTGATACAGTATTTAAATTATAATTTATTATCATTTCATTAGTTTGTATTTCACAATACTCAGCCTGGTGTGTCACATGGCCCTTCAGAATGATTTACACTGTTACTACCATGGTATCCTCCAATGTATTGTGGTGTGAACCATGGCACCTCCGATATTACCATGTTGATACCATGGGAGTATTAAGTAATTATCATGATACATCCCATGGTAATATCTGCAGTAACATGGTAATAGCCTATCTAAGGTGCCAATCTGAGATACCATATAATATCTGAGGTACCATGGTATGTACCATGGTTATATTTGATGTACCGTGGTAATATTGGAGGTACTGTGGTACTACTATGGTATACCATGGTATGCATAGTTTACCATGGTAAAATTTCTTATAGGATGATGGCCTCTCAGCTTTACAAGCCAGTAAGAATTTGATCCTACGTCGAACCGGATAACCCACTGCCCGCTTCTTTTCACGTGAGCCATTGAGACAAGTGTAAGCAGGAGAGTATCCATGTTGCTGAAAACCGGCCATGTGAAAAGTGCATTAGTCCTAGATGCAGAGCATCAAATCAATCACTGCACAGCCTTCCAAAAGAGACGAATATCGCAGACAAGTGGATGGATTTCATTTTTGACTTGCCTCGACCTGTCCTGAGTAAGTCTTTTCGGGTGTGTACAGCACATTTTACACTGGAGTGCATACATAATCAGGGACTATATGACGCTGGAGTATTATCCAAATTGATATTGAAGAAAGGATCCATTGCAACAATCCGGGACGCTTCCCCAAACACTGAAACGGCGAGTAACAACATTTTAATAAGGTAGATTACTAACTGAGTTGGTAATTTCGTTTTTGCTAACGGATCACCCGGAGGAGGGATACCGGGGCCCCCCCCCTGGAGCCAGACCTGGGAGGGGAGCACGATGGCGAGCGTCTGGTGGCCGGGCCTTGACTCATGGGGCCCGGTCGGGCACAGCCCGAACAATCAACATGGAGCCGCCGCCCTGTGGGCCCACCACCTGCAGGGATAGGCATCGGGGTTGGGTGCAGTGTAAGCCGGGCGGCAGGCAAAGGCAGGGACCTGGGCGTGCCGACCTTCGGTGTCGCAGACTGGTTTTAGGGACGTGGAACGTCAGTTCTCTGGTGGGGAAAGAGCCGGAGGTGGAGCGGTACATGCTAGACATAGTTGGGCTCACCTCTACGTGTAGCTCGGGATCTGGAACCAAACTCCTGGAGAGGGGCTGGACTCTCTTCTTTTCCGGAGTTGCCCAGGATGAAAGGCGCCGGGCGGGTGTGGGGATACTCACGAGCCCCCGGCTGAGCGCCGCTGTATTGGAGTTTTCCCCGGGGAATGAGAGGGTCGCCTCGATGCGACTGAAAGTTGCTGAGAGGAAGGCTCTGACTGTTGTTTCTGCTTATGCACCAAACAGCAGTTCAGAGTACCCGGCCTTCTTGGAGTTCCTGGGTGGCGTCCTGGAAGGGATACCACCTGGAGACTCCATAGTTCTGCTGGGAGACTTCAACGCCCATGTGGGCAATGATGGTGAAACCTGGAGGGGGGTGATTGGGAGGAATGGCCTCCCCGATCTGAACCCGAGTGGTGCTTTGTTGTTGGACTTCTGTGCTATCCATGGACTGGCTATAACGAACACCATGTTTGAGCATAGCGTTTTTCATAAGTGTACTTGGTACCAGAAAACCTTAGGCTGCAGGTCGATGATCGACTTTGTGGTCGTATCATCAGATCTGCGGCCGTATGTCTTGGACACTCGGGTGAAGAGAGGGACAGAGCTGTCACTACAGCCAATTCTATTTGTTATAGTGTACCGAGCTCCTGGACCGTATTCTGAATTTTTATCTGAATTCTCAGAGTTCTTCTTTTTTATCAGACCATTTTCTATTAACTTTTGAATTCCTATTACTGGACTACACGCCATTAGGCAAACATTCCTAAACTAGATGTCTATCTGATAGTACTGTAGCTAAATTTAAGGAAGTGATTCCATCGGCATTAAATTCAGTTCCATGTCTCAATGTAACAGATGACTCCTATGCTAACTTTAGTCCCTCCCAAATTGATCATCTTGTTGATAGTGCTGCAGGCTCACTACGAATAACACTCGACTCTATCGCCCCTCTAAAAAAGAAGATAAAACAGAGGAGGTTAGCTCCATGGTATAACCCGCAAATTAAAACAAACATCGCGAAAACTTGAAAGGAATTCCATGCCCACCCTAATCTGGGAAGAACGCTTAGCCTTGGCAAGATAGTCTTAAAATTTATAGGAAGGCCCTCCGTAATGCCAGAGCAGCCTACTACTCATCATTAATAGAGGAAAATAAGAACAACCCCAGGTTTCTGTTCAGCACTGTAGCCAGGCTGACAGAGAGTCACAGCTCTGTTGAGCCATGTATTCTTATAGACCTCAGTAGTAATGACTTTATGAGCTTCTTTAATGATAAAATTCTAACTATTAGAGACAAAATTCAGCACCTCCTGCCCTCAGTTGGTACTGACTTATCTTCAAACACAGGAACCTTAGGAACAACTGTAAAACCTGTACATTTAGACTGCTTTTCTCCCATCAACCTTAGTCAACCAACTTCCATGATTTCCTCATCTAAGCCATCAACGTGTCTCTTAGACCCCGTCCAAACTAGGCTGCTTAAAGAAGTTTTACCCTTAGTTAGCACTTATTTACTAGATATGATCAATCTGTCCTTATTAAAAGGCTATGTGCCACAGTCCTTTAAAGTAGCTGTAATTAAGCCTCTTCTTAAAAAGCCCACTCTTGATCCAGGGATTTTGTCAAATTATAGACCCATATCTAACCCTCCTTTTCTCTCTAAGATCCTTGAGAAAGCAGTCGCCAATCAGTTGTGTGACTTTCTACACAACAACAAGCTGTTTGAGGATTTTCAGTCAGGATTTAGAGTGCATCATAGCACAGAGACAGCACTGGTGAAAGTTACAAATGACCTTCTAATTGCATCCGACAAAGGACTTGTCTCTGTACTTGTCTTACTAGATCTTAGTGCTGCATTTGATACCATTGACCATCACATTCTATTACAGAGACTAGAACATTTTATTGGCATTAAAGGTACTGCACTAAGCTGGTTTAAATCCTATTTATCAGATCGATATCAGTTTGTACACGTTAATGATGAATCCTCTATGCACGCCAAAGTTAGTCACGGAGTTCCACAGGTTCTGTGCTTGGACCACCCTATTTACCTTGTATGCTTCCTTTAGGCAATATTATTAGGAAGCACTCCATAAATTTTCATTGTTATGCAGATGATACCCAATTGTATTTATCGATCAAGCCAGATGAAACCAATCAATTAGCTAAACTTCAGGCATGCCTTAAGGACATAAAGGCCTGGATGACCTGCAATTTTCTGATGTTAAACTCAGACAAAACCGAAGTTATTGTACTTGGCCCCGAACACCTTCGAAACACATTATCTAAAGATATAGTTTCTCTAGATGGCATTGCCCTGGCCTCCAGCGAAACCGTAAGGAATCTTGGAGTTAGAATCCAGAATAGAATTTAAAATCCTTCTCCTCACCTTCAAAGCCCTAAATGGTCAGGCACCATCATATCTTAAAGAGCTCATAGTACCCTATTACCCCACTAGAGCACTGCCCTCCCAGAATGCAGGGGTCCTTGTGGTTCCTAGAGTCTCTAAAAGTAGAATGGGAGCCAGAGCCTTCAGCTATCATGCTCCTCTCCTGTGGAACCAGATCCCAGTTTGTGTACGGGAGGCGGACAACCTCCTCACATTTAAGAGTTGGCTTAAGACTTTCCTCTTTGATAAAGCTTATAGTAGGACTGACTCATGTGACCCCTGAGCCACCCCTTAGTTATGCTGCTATAGGCCTAGACTGCTGGGAGACTTCCTATGATGCACTGAGCTCCTCTCTCCTCCTCTTCCTCTCCATCTGTACGGCCTCATAACCCATCAATGCTTGTTACTAATTCAACGTCTTCCCGTAGTTGTGTGCTTTCTCTCCTCTCTCTCTCTCCCTCTCTCCTTCTGTTGCTTTCTGCAGGTGTTTCTGCCTCCGGAACTGTAGAGACTGGATCTATGGTTGCGGCCACCTGCTGCCCCCATGCTCCTGCTCTGCACCCGCTGCTGCTATTACTGTTATTGCTCTTATTATTAGTATTACTATTATAATATTGCTCTTAGTATTATTTCTGTTGGTGTTATCATCAATACCATTACCACAATTATTGCTTTACATCCCTATGTGGAACTGTACTGTGCTGCTGTATGTTCTCTTTCCTCCTGCTCTCTCTCCCGCTCCCCCCATCCCCCTTCAACCCAACCGGTCGAGGCAGATGACTGCCCACCTTGAGCCTGGTTCTGCTCGAGGTTTCTACCTGTTAAAAGGGAGTTTTTCCTTGCCACTGTCGCCTAGTGCTTGCTCATGGTGGGAACTGTTGGGTCTCTGTAAATATAAATATAAATATAAATATAAATATAAAGAGTCTGTCTAGACCTGCTCTACTTGAAAAAGTGCCCTGAGATAACTTTGTTATGATATGGCGCTATATAAATAAAACTGAATTGAACTGAATTGAATTATAGCAGACGGACAGACAGAGGAGAGCTCCAGTTGGTGGATTCTCCTACGTCTGTCCACTCTGCAAAGGCAGAAGTCACCTTGTACAGCAGGGAATTCTGCTCTTATTTTATCAATAAATGCGCTCTCTGGCATGGAGAGTGGCACCACGATTTTTTTTATTGCTGAGCCCGCTGTTGAGAAAAAACCCCCCCCACAAATGTTTTAAATGGTTTACAGGTTCCCATTTCAATACATTTACCAATTTACAAAACTCAGACTGAGTTACTGAAGAGCTTGTTTTATTGGAAATGATGTCATAGTACAATGTACTCAGAAGTAGACTAGTCAAAGATCCTTTAAAAACAAAAGCTACTCTACATTGTAAACCATTTCATTAAATTAGTCTGTTGCGTTTGTCTCAGTTAAGCGTCTTTGTGATGGTTAAGTCAACAGAAGTTATAAGCAATCTTGTCTTTGCCCCTTTCTAAGCCTGATCCCCCAACTTACGCCTTGTTATAAATAATGTATCCTGGCCATTTGGAAGAACAGCCATTCTTATTGTGGTCAGCTGCTGTCTGGCTGGTCCTGTCCTCATGGGCTCCTGATCTCTCCTAAACAACCCAAGTCTTTTTGAAAAGTATGCACAACATATAGGCAAGAAATCACTCAAGTTAGCAAATTGGAAATCAAGACTTTTCAAAGGTGCAAATTTTTCACATGGTGCCTAATACAGGCTTTTCATGGAATGTTCCCTTGCTGTGTTGGAAGACAACAGTGCTAGTATGCACTAAGACACCAGGCCGGGCGCCAGGTGACTGAGGGGGCAGTTAAAAATGACGAGGGGGCAAATCTTGTTATATACTAAAACTCTAGGGGTTTCCGGGGGCATGCTCCTCTGGAAGAAAATGTTGTACATTTTAAAGTTAAATGCATCAATCTGGTGCACTTTGAGAGCCAAATTAATAGGCTAGATCTATGAGGAACTCTCTTGTAAATAGCTTGTTAAATAAATTGATCATTTTCGCTATGTTTAACTCTATTGACTTATGCTAAAACCGTTAAAAGTCCGCTAGTTGCAGCTAGGCTAATTAGTGCCATGTAAATTCTCGTTTGATTATGCTAAAGTTTTAGCGAAATGGGTTTGTCGCTGCCCGAACTGAGTTGAGCATAGCGACTGGGAGTGAGAGATAATGAAATAAAAATATTTTCGGTTCAGTTCAGTATTCAGTATGAGACTGTGGCGGGACAAATTAGACTGTGGCTAGGTCATTAATGGGAAACGCTGGGGTACATAGAACTTAAACTGGTGGGGCAGAAAATACAACTTAGGGCCCCCTCCTAGCGCCGGGCTGTAAGACACTAAAGCTAAAATGACCCATTATCGTATTAGCTTTTTTATTCTCAACTAGTTATATAGGGTATACGTTTCCATCCTTCAAACATAGGTTAGCTAGTGATTCCAACAAAAGTGGGATACAATGAGGATACATCTAATGTTATTTGTACAGAGACCGTTAGAATTTTGTGCGACAACTTCGCCCTTGCATCGGGTGGTTCTGAGTAACTTAGTAAAGTCAATTTTGCACTTGCCTGTCGACCAATGTTTCTCCGTTGATTTCATTTTGGTTCTGATGATTGACCAGCTGCTGAAATCTATCAGCCAAAGCGTGTAGCCTCTGTTGCCAGTTCATTTTGATTTTTTGAACTGATCTTGCTGTGAAGTGGCAGGCCGGAAGCGATTGGGAGGTGACCCGCGGCCGGGAGGATCTCGCGGTACCGCGATTAAGTTTGAATCATTATTGTTTGCTGATCAATTTTCTTTCTATGTATGGTCATTGTCTATATCTTCATCAAATTTGAACGTCTTAAGGCGAATGTCGAACTAGACGTTTTGGTCCTTTTGGCCTTCCATAGTTCAGACCAAAGATTCGCGACGAGACGAATTGAAACTTGCAACTACTTGCATCGTGCTGGTCTGCAACGTTCTGAAACCTGCCAGTTTACAGTTGTTTAGTTGTTGTCACCTCTAATCAGCAGAGAAAACTAACTATCGAGACAGCATTTCACCAGGGGAACAGCTGATGATAACGCTGCGCTTCTTGGCGACAGGTGACCTACAGCCCATAGATAAAATAAGTTACATGACGACTGTTTTACAAGAGAAAAGAGGGCAGATTCAACAATTAAACAAAATTAAAAATATCCTCCTGACTCTGCCATAACAACTGCAGGCTACTCTATTTTTCTTGCTCTTGCTTTTTCATTAGTCATTTAGTACATTATTTCGTTACTGTATTAATAATCAGTGTAATATAGAAAGTAGGCTATACTTAATTGATGAGAAAGCTATAACAACCCGAGTGTTTGTAATTGCTGATTGGCTGTTGAAACAAGTGATGTGCCATATGTTCTAAAACCAGCCACTGGCGATTTGACAAGCTGAGTCGCAGGCGACGACATCAGCTGGCTTAAGTCGAGCTGAGATGGGCCAGTTCACACCACTGCAACTTTTCCCTGCAATGTTCTAAAACGGTTTCGTCTCGTCGCGAATCTTTGGTCTGAACTGGTAGACCTTCCAGTATTGGCTGCCAGATGGATTCCCTTCCAAAAAGATATGTTGGCACCCAACTTTCCAAGGACACTGAAAATCACATCAGAAGAAGAGGTTAGTGAAATTTAATGTTTTTGTTAGTTTAGCTGCAAAGTTTTATTATTTCCTTATATTCCTTATTACATTTTTGTTTATAATGGGTGATAATTCAACTTTGTACACAGTTTGTCATGTATGCTATCTGTAATGTTACAGAAAAAATATAAAGTTTGTAGGTACATGGGCAAAGTTTTGATCTGTGAGATATTCCTGAGGCCTGCCGATGATCTTACAGATCAAAACAGAATAACAATTATTGGTTATTAGGAGCTTAGCACAGTGTACAGACTTATTTCTTTGTACCAAGTATTGCACTAATAAAAGACACACCTGTTTCACTGTTTCTAAATATGCATTGTTGTTGCAGACTATCTCTCAGCATTCCACTTCAATGAGAATGCCAACCACCCACAGTCCCTTGGGAGATCCTGTCTTTAAAGTGGCCTTCACTAAAGCAAGAAGGGGGGATACAGCCTCAAGCGAAGGAAGATTGAGCCGATATTCAGTAAGTAAATTATCACCATTTATTACACACAGTGCAACATTATATATTAAGTCCATTTTTCTTTTCTTGAAAATAAAAAAGTGCATTACAAAAAACGCAATATCACATGAGCACTGTAACGAATATTTTACAAAAACCTTTTTTTGTAAAACTTTTTTTAAAAACAACTAATAACTAATTTATTCCATAAGGCTATGTAAATAAACTCGACCTCATCTTTGAGAGTGTTGTCCCTGACCCAGTGCCTTTTACTGAAGAGCTGAAGAAGATCCCCGTTCCGTTGCTCTGAGTTCTCTGTGCCATCCAAGGAAGACGCCATTGCGGGATATGTGTCACACTTCAATCTGGCACAGGTTGGAAACCAGTGTAGGTTGTGGGAAATTTTATTCACCAAATGTGGTTTAATATTGATGAATCAGTATTGAATCATTGCAGGGTAAGGTCAGAGAGGTCAAATAAGTCATAATCAATATTACAGTATTATGTATAAGTCAATCAAAGTCAACCATATTGATAATGGTCAGGTAAAGTCAGGTTCAGTCAGGTTCAGTCATAATCATGATGTAGTCATGTGTTGTTGGATGTGGGCATAATCATAGAAGTCTTGTATTTTTAATTAAGTTCAGCAGCTGGCAGTGGGAGGTTAGAGTATATTAGACAGTGGGAAGAAAAGGAAGGAAACCGTAGTGTCTGGCTCAGAGCAGGTTGAAAACATCACAGAAATTAGGCCAAGGTCAGCAGCCCACAGAAGGAGGGTGAAAGGGGTGGCTATAAAAGAAGATGTGTGCATTGGATTGTCAGTTACTTCATGGACTGACTCAGGTCTGTGTGTGCTTGTATGCTTGACTGTTGGTTGCTCCATGAACTAACTCGGGTTTGCTGTACTTGTTGATTTGTCAGTAAACTCTATTCATATTTGAACTCTTTTGACTCAGTTGAATTATTTTTGAGTATTGAAGTGCTTATAGTGTGGGGAAGATCCTGAGGACATCTGGCCCATCTTTGGGATTTTTCTCCCACATCAAGGTAACGACACATGAGGGGATACCAACCCTGACCCTTCAGCCAAGAAACCCCCAGCACCAGCTGACAAAACTTCTGTATGCCAAATACCTGTAACGACTAAAAAGGAAGAAATACACAGGTTACATGTTTGTAGAGCTCAGCTGGACAGACAACCTCAAGCGTTCAGAGCCTCTCCCAACACCACGTGCTTCGAGAATTCTACAACCTGACGGCAGAGGAGCCCAAGAAAGAGCAACAGCAGAGGTACAGACTCCTTGTTAATAGAAGGTTCAGTCGAAGTTAATAATAACTACATTTATAAATTGAGCCGATACAGATACAATTTAAACTAGATATATGATTTTATATATTTCCTCAAATAGTGACTGGGGCATTTATTTACCTGAACTGCAGAAGGTACCAGGCCTTTATCTGAACCATTAGACCTTTAGTTCTAATTCCCTCTGTTTGATAAGTATAATTGATCATATTTTAGTATGTGCCCTTGTTTTGATCCGCTCCCATTTGCCCTGTTAAAGTTACTGCATTACGTTGTTGCTCAACACCTTTATCGTTTCAAATTGAAAGCCCTCTAGCGTTTCAGTGGACAGAATCCCTTCATTTCTTAACAAGGCTTTTATTGTTAAACATTTGCAGGAAAGTGTTGTGGAAAGTGCATTGACTTGCCATGTTCCCATATGGCATTTGAAATGTAGCTACTGCCACCTTGTGTACATTTTGGCTGAGACCTGCAGTGACTGAAATTGGGTAACAACACTTTAGATGAGTAATCCAGAACAACAGTGTTGAAAATAGCACGATTATATTGTTGAATTTATTAAATTAAAGTGATGGAAATATACATTATATGGTAATTTCTCCTTCTCCCTATTTTACTGTCTATTTACTGTCTCATTTTGACCAAAAACACTTAGTTTTTCTGGCATTTCTTCACAGAAGCTTGTTTAGAGTGTAAAGATTCATTTTAAGCTTCTCTTACCGATTAATGGTCATTTTGACCAAAATACTTAGTCTTTGCTAGATTTTCTTCACAGAAGCTTGTTTAGAGTGTAAAGATTCATTTTGTGCTTCTCTGGCAGAGAACTGCTCATTTTGACCAAAACACTTAGGCTGTGTCCGATATCAGTCACTACTCACTACATAGTCCACTATATAGTGAGTTCACCATTTTGTAGTACTGTCCAAATGTACAGTGAGAATTATTATGCCCTATATTGTGGACTCAAAGTATCCCACAATGCATCGTGAAAAGTAGCGTACAACTGATGGTCACTAACCAAGCACTATATACCATCATGCATTGCGCTGAAAGAAAAATATCAGACGGACGAGAGGAGAGAAAGCAGAGCAAAAACGTTTTTTCATTTTGCTGGTTAGCTCACTATATAGTCCTCTACATTGAAATCCCTAGATAGTGAGTAGGGAGTAGGGAATGGGTGAATGATTTTGGACACAGCCTTAGTTTTTCTGGCATTTCTTCACAGAAGCTTGTTTAGAGTGTAAGATTCATTTTAAGCTTTTCTTACCGAGTACTAGTCATTTTGACCAAAAAACTTAGTTTTTGCTGGCATTTCTTCACAGCAGCTTGTTGAGTGTAAAGATTAATTTTACTGTAAGCTTCTCTTATCGATTACTGATCATTTTAACCAAAATACTTAGTTTTTGCTGGATGTTCTTCACAAAAGCATGTTGAGTGTAAAGATTAATTTTGAGCTTGTCTTACTGAGTACTGGTCATTTTGACCAAAAAACTTAGTTTTGCAAGATTTTCTGCACGGCAGCTTGTTTAGAGTGTAAAGATTCATAGTTTAAGCTAGAGCTGGGTGAAATGGCCAAAAATGTTATCACGGAAACTTCGATATGGATAATTATCATGATAAATGTCAAATCATTATTTAAGTTCAAAGGCTGATTTTTGCTCCTGAGTGAAAGTTGAAGAAACACGGTGACTAATTGTGGTTTTAAACTATTTTTTATCATCAGAACACGACACTTGTCAAACAGCGGAACATTTCACAAATCTGAGATACCGAAATGTCTTACTTCCTGCGTATTCTAACGGGTGATATTGTTTCAAACCATGAAACAAGTTTGTAGTGTTCATAGCTGGCACGTGTCTTCAGCACAGTTTGCTCTGTTTTTTGTCGGATTGTAAATAGCCAAATTATCTCCAAACTACCGAAGTTTAGTGACCTTTCTTCGGTGTCACTCATTTCACTTGCTTGTATTTTTCTTATTCCGCTCCAGCTACAAGCTACACTACAAGTGTCTTTAAGCATACCTCTATTTCTGCAACGTGATTGGCTCTATTATTCCTGGCTTTGCTTCTTTTATTTCTGATTTCTTATTGGCTTTTTTAATCCTGGCTTCTGATCGGCTCTTTTATTCCTGCAACGTGATTGGCTCTTTTATTCCTGACTTCTGATTGAATTTATTTATCAAATAATTAAACACACAACAGGTAATCTAACTAAATGTACTTTAAACAAACCAAATGGAGTGTGTGTGTGTGTGTGTGTGTGTGTGTGTGTGCAAAAGAGAGAGAGAGAGAGAGTGTGTGTGTGTGTGTGTGTGTGTGTGTGTGTGTGTATGTGTGTGTGTGTGTGTGTGCGCACCAGGAAGAATGTGTGTGCGTTTCTTTGTTCTGCTTGTGTGTTCCGTGCGTGCACGGGCAGGAACACACGTTAGGGCAGGAACACACGTTAGGCCAGAAACAAAAGAGCACGTGAAGCGGGAGCTTTAAACTTCCTCTCCGCATGTGTGGAGGCCAGTTTGAAATGTATGTGTATGTGATCAGTGTAGGATAATGGTGCCAGGTTAGGAAAGAGGATGATTAGTTTGCGTGCAAGACCCTGTGTCTGTGTAAAGCATAACTAACATCAAGTTAACACTGTGGCGGCGCCAATAACCTAAACAGAGATCACAACAATACAGTTCACTAAATAAACAAAAACAATACATATAACGTTCCAGTACATTGATAACGAACAATTGGCTCTTTTAATCCTGGCTTCTGAATGGCTCATTTATTCCTGCAATGTGATTGGCTATTTAATTCCTGGCTTCTGATTGGTTTTTTTATTCCTACAATGTGATTGTCTCTTTTGTTCCTGCCTTCTCACTGGCTCTTTTATTTCTGGCTTCTGATTGGCTCTTTTAATTCTGACTTTTGATTGGCTCTTTTATTCCTGCAATGTGATTGGCTCTTTCAATCCTGTCTTCTGATTGTCTCTTTTATTCCTGGCTTCAGATTGGCTCTTTTAATTCTTGCTTCTGATTGGCTCTTTTAATCCTGGCTACTGATTAGCTCTTTCATTACTGTGACGTGCTTTATTCTTTTAATCCTGGCTTCTGATTGGCTGTTTCAATTCTAGTTTCTGATTGGCTCTTTCATTGCTGTGATGTGATCGGTTCTTTCAATTCTCTCTTCTGATTGGCTCTTTTAATTCTGACTTTTGATTGGCTCTTTTATTCCTGCAACGTGATTGGCTCTTTCAATCCTGTCTTCTGATTGTCTCTTTTATTCCTGGCTTCAGATTGGCTCTTTTAATTCTTGCTTCTGATTGGCTCTTTTAATCCTGGCTACTGATTAGCTCTTTCATTACTGTGACGTGCTTTATTCTTTTAATCCTGGCTTCTGATTGGCTGTTTCAATTCTAGTTTCTGATTGGCTCTTTCATTGCTGTGATGTGATCGGTTCTTTCAATTCTCTCTTCTGATTGGCTCTTTTTTTCGTGGCTTCTGATTGACTTTTATAATCCTGGCTTCTGATTGGCTCTTCTCTTCAAGCAACGTGATTGGCTCTTTAAGTCCTGGCTTTTGTTTGGCTCTTTTTATCCTAGTTTCTGATTGGCTCTTTTAATCCTGTGACGTGATTTGTTCTTTTAATCCTAGTTTCTGATTGGCTCTTTTATTACTATGATGCCATTGGCTCTTTTAATCCTGGCTTCTAAATGGCTATTTTATTCCTGCTACATGACTGGTTATTTAAATCCTGGCTTCTGATTGGCTCTTTTATTCTTACAACGTGATTGGCTGTTTTAATCCTTGCTTCTATTGGCTCTTTTAACCCTGGCTTCTGATGTGCTCTTTAATTCCGACAACGTGATTGGCTGTTTTATTCCTGTTTTCTGATTGGCTCTTCTAATCCTGATTTTTGATTGGCTCTTTTTATCCTAGCTTCTGATTGGATCTTTTTCCCAGCTTCTGATTGGCTGTTTTAATCCTGGTTTGTGATTGGCTCTTATATTCCTGCAACGTGATTGGCTCTTTAAATCCTGGCTTCTGATTGGCTCTTTTATTCCTACAATGTGATTGTCTCTTTTTTTTCCTGCCTTCTTACTGGCTCTTTTATTTCTGGCTCCTGATTTACTCTTTTATTCCTACAATGTCTCTTTTGTTCCTGGTTTCTGATTGGCTCTTTCATTACTGTGACATGATTGGTTCTTCTAATCCTGGCTTCTGATTGGCTGTTTCACTCCTAGCTTCTGATTGGTTCTTTTATTCCTGCACCGTGATTGGCTCTTTCATTCCTGCCTTCTGATTGGCCATTTTAATCCTGGATTCCGATTGGTTCTTTTAATCCTGGCTTCTGATTGGCTTTTATTTGCGCACCGTGATTGGCTCTTTTATTCCTGCCTCCTGATTGGCTCGTTTGTTCTAAAAATGTTTTTTTAATCCTGGCTTCTAATTAGTTCTTTTAATCTGTGTTTCTGATTGGCTGATTTATTCCTGCAACTTGATTGGCTCTCTTATTCCTGGCTTCTGATTGTCTCTTTTATTCCTGCAAGGTGATTGGTTCTTTAATCCTGGCTTCTAATTGGTTCTTTTAATCCTGGCTTCTAATTGGCTCTTTTATTTCTGCACCGTGATTGGTTCTTTTAATCCTGGCTTCTGATTGGCTCTTTTATTCCTGCAACGTGATTGCCTCTGTTATTCCTGCCTTCTGATAGGCTCTTTTAATCCTGGTTTCAATTCAATTCAATTCAGTTTTATTTATATAGCGCCATATCATAACAAAGTTATCTCAGGGCACTTTTTCGAATAGAGCAGGTCTAGACCGACTCTTTATATTTACAGAGACCCAACAGTTCCCACCATGAGCAAGCACTATGCGACAGTGGCAAGGAAAAACTCCCTTTTAACAGGTAGAAACCTCGAGCAGAACCAGGCTCAAGGTGGGCGGTCATCTGCCTCGACCGGTTGGGTTGAAGGGGGAAGGGGGGAGCGGGAGAGAGAGAGCAGGAGGAAAGAGAACATACAGCAGCACAATACAGTTCCACATAGGGATGTAAGGCAATAGATATGGTAATGGAATTGATGTTAACACCAACAGAAACAACACTAAGAGCAACATTATAATAGCAATACTAACAAGAGCAACAACAGCAATAGCAGCAGCGGGTGCAGAGCAGGAGCACGGGGGCAGCAGGCAGCAACCACAGACCCAGACTCCACAGCTCCAGAGGCAGAAACACCTGCAGAAAGCAACAGAAGGGGAGGGAGAGAGAGAGGAGAGAAAGCACACAACTACGGGAAGAAGTTGAATTAATAACAAGCATTGATGGGATATGAGGGCGTACAGATGGAGAGGAAGAGGAGGAGAAAGGAGCTCAGTGCATCATAGGAAGTCCCCCGGCAGTCTAGGCCTATAGCAGCATAACTAAGGGGTGGCTCAGGGGTCACCTGAGTCAGCCCTACTATAAGCTTTATCAAAGAGGAAAGTCTTAAGCCTACTCTTAAATGTGAGGAGGTTGTCCGCCTCCCGTACACAAACTGGGATCTGGTTCCACAGGAGAGGAGCTTGATAGCTGAAGGCTCTGGCTCCCATTCTACTTTTAGAGACTCTAGGAACCACAAGGAACCCTGCATTCTGGGAGCGCAGTGCTCTAGTGGGGTAATAGGGTACTATGAGCTCTTTAAGATATGATGGTGCCTGACCATTTAGGGCTTTGAAGGTGAGGAGAAGGATTTTAAATTCTATTCTGGATTTTACAGGGAGCCAGTGTAGAGAAGCTAATATTGGAGAAATATGTTCTCTTTTTCTGGTTCTTGTCAGTAAACGTGCCGCAGCATTCTGAATCAGCTGGAGAGTCTTAAGGGATTTATTGGGGCAGCCTGATAATAGAGAGTTGCAATAGTCCAGCCTAGACGTAACAAATGCATGGACTAGTTTTTCTGCATCTTTTTGAGATAGGATGTGTCTGATTTTTGCAATGTTACGTAAATGAAAAAAGGCAGTTCTTGAAGTTTGTTTTATTTGGGAGTTAAAGGACATATCCTGATCAAAGATAACTCCAAGATTCCTTACGGTTTCGCTGGAGGCCAGGGCAATGCCATCTAGAGAAACTATATCTTTAGATAATGTGTTTCGAAGGTGTTCGGGGCCAAGTACAATAACTTCGGTTTTGTCTGAGTTTAACATCAGAAAATTGCAGGTCATCCAGGTTTTTATGTCCTTAAGGCATGCTTGAAGTTTAGCTAATTGATTGGTTTCATCTGGCTTGATCGATAAATATAATTGGGTATCATCTGCATAACAATGAAAATTTATGGAGTGCTTCCTAATAATATTGCCTAAAGGAAGCATATACAAGGTAAATAGAATTGGTCCAAGCACAGAACCTTGTGGAACTCCGTGACTAACTTTGGCGTGCATAGAGGATTCATCATTAACGTGTACAAACTGATATCGATCTGATAAATAGGATTTAAACCAGCTTAGTGCAGTACCTTTAATGCCAATAAAATGTTCTAGTCTCTGTAATAGAATGTGATGGTCAATGGTATCGAATGCAGCACTAAGATCTAGTAAGACAAGTACAGAGACAAGTCCTTTGTCTGATGCAATTAGAAGGTCATTTGTAACTTTCACCAGTGCTGTCTCTGTGCTATGATGCACTCTAAATCCTGACTGAAAATCCTCAAACAGCTTGTTGTTGTGTAGAAAGTCACACAACTGATTGGCGACTGCTTTCTCAAGGACCTTAGAGAGAAAAGGAGGGTTAGATATAGGTCTATAATTTGACAAAATCCCTGGATCAAGAGTGGGCTTTTTAAGAAGAGGCTTAATTACAGCTACTTTAAAGGACTGTGGCACATAGCCTTTTAATAAGGACAGATTGATCATATCTAGTAAATAAGTGCTAACTAAGGGTAAAATGCTTTAAGCAGCCTAGTTGGGACGGGGTCTAAAGACACGTTGATGGCTTAGATGAGGAAATCATGGAAGTTAGTTGATTACGGTTGATGGGAGAAAAGCAGTCTAAATGTACAGGTTTTACAGTTGTTTCTAAGGTTCCTGTGTTTGAAGATAAGTCAGTACCAACTGAGGGCAGGAGGTGCTGAATTTTGTCTCTAATAGTTAGAATTTTATCATTAAAGAAGCTCATAAAGTCATTACTACTGAGGTCTATAGGAATACATGGCTCAACAGAGCTGTGACTCTCTGTCAGCCTGGCTACAGTGCTGAACAGAAACCTGGGGTTGTTCTTATTTTCCTCTATTAATGATGAGTAGTAAGCTGCTCTGGCCTTCCTATAAATTTTAAGACTAACTTGCCAGGCTAAACGTGATTCTTCCAGATTGGTGGAACGCCAATTCCTTTCAAGTTTTCGCGATGTTTGTTTTAATTTGCGGGTTTGCGGGTTATACCATGGAGCTAACCTCCTCTGTTTTATTATCTTCTTTTTTAGAGGGGCGATAGAGTCGAGTGTTATTCGTAGTGAGCCTGCAGCACTATCAACAAGATGATCAATTTGGGAGGGACTAAAGTTAGCATAGGAGTCATCTGTTACATTGAGACATGGAACTGAATTTAATGCCGATGGAATCACTTCCTTAAATTTAGCTACAGCACTATCAGATAGACATCTAGTGTAGGAATGTTTGCCTAATGGCGTGTAGTCCAGTAATAGGAATTCAAAAGTTAATAAAAAAAATGGTCTGATAAAAGAATTCTGTGGAAAGACTATTAGATGTTCAATTTCAATGCCATAAACAAGAACAAGGTCGAGGGTGTGGTCAAAACAGTGAGTGGGTTCATGTACACTCTGACAGAAGCCAATCGAATCTAATAATGAGATAAACGCAGCACTAAGGCTATCATTTTCTACATCCACATGAATATTAAAATCACCTACAATAATTATTTTATTTGTTTTAAGGACTAAACCTGATAAGAACTCTGAGAATTCAGATAAAAATTCAGAGTACGGTCCAGGAGCTCGGTACACTATAACAAATAGAATTGGCTGTAGTGTTTTCCAGGTTGGGTGTGAAAGGCTAAGAACAAGGCTTTCGAACGAGTTATAATTTAGTTTAGGTTTAGGTTTGATTAATAGGCTTGAGTCGAAGATGGCTGCAACTCCACCTCCTCGGCCTGAGCCTCGAGGAATGTGAGTATTAATGTGACTGGGGGGAGTGGATTCATTTAGGCTAACATATTCACCTTGACACAGCCAGGTTTCAGTGAGACAAAATAAATCAATATTATGATCTGATATTAGATCGTTTACTAGAACAGCTTTAGATGAGAGAGATCTGATGTTGGAGTCCACATTTAATTCTCCTGTTTTGTTGTACTGTTGCAGTGGAGGTTTTAGTTTTTATTAGGTTTTTATGTGTAACTCCTCTTCTGTTTAGTTTTGATTTAAATAATTTAAGTGGTCGGGGGGCAGACAACCTCTCTGTGGAGTTTAGGGTGGGTAACTGCTCTAATGGAAGCGCAGAGAAGCGTGTAGGACTGCAACTCTGCCTCCTGGTCTGGACCACAGACTGTATTAAGTCTATGGTCTGAACTCTGAGTTGTCATGGCTTTGGGCCACTAATAAATTCGGCCAGATTTCTAGATATGAGAGCGGCTCCATCCAAAGTGGGATGAATGCCATCTCTCCTAATCAGACCAGGTCTTCTCCAGAAAGTCCGCCAATTATCTACAAAGCCCACATCATTACCTGGACACCACCTCGACAACCAGCGGTTGAATGATGACATGCGGCTATACATGTCATCGCTAGTAAGATTAGGTAGGGGCCCAGAGAAAACTACGGAGTCCGACATTGTTTTTGCATATGTACACACCGACTCCACATTAATTTTCGTGACCTCCGATTGGCGCAATCGGCTGTCATTACCGCCGACGTGAATAACAATCTTAGCATATTTACGCTTATCCTTAGCCAGCAGTTTTAAATAGGATTGAACGTCGCCCGCTCTGGCCCCTGGGATGCATTTGACTATGGCCGCTGGTGTCGCTAATTTCACGTTTCGCAAAATGGAGCTGCCAATAATCAGAGTTGGTTTCTCAGGGGGTGTGTCGCTGAGTGGAGAGAACTTGTTAGAAACGTGAACGGGTCGGTGGTGAACCATGGGCTTTGGTTTAGGGCTATGCTTCTTTCCGACAGTCACCCAGCCTCCCTGGCTTCCCGGCTGCTCGGGAGTTGCCGGGAGACGGCTAGCAGAAGCTGCCTCTGGTCGGCTCGCACCGGCTAGGGGCTGGCTAGCTACGGCTGACTGACTCTCCATGGTGCGGAGCCGCGACTCTAACTCACTGAGCCTCGCCTCCAACACAGTGAATAAACTACATTTGTTACACGTACCATTATCGCTAAAGGAGGCAGAGGAGTAACTAAACATCTGACACACCGAGCAAGAGAGAGCAGGAGAGGGAGAAGGAGAGAGAGACGCCATCGCTAACTGAGCTAAAGTAGCAACTAACTAGCGTGTAAACAACTGTGGGATTAACGGAAAGTCGCTAACAGGAGAGAGATATTAGTGCTTAAACAGAGCTAGTGTATCCTTAAATGTATAGCGGGTAATTAACCGCTATAGTAAAGAAAATATCAAAATTAACTGGGTTTAGCTGGAGCAGCGAACTTTGCAACCACTAACACAGAAACACCGGTAACCGGAAATGAGACAATACGTTCACCTGAGCACGTCAGCACGTCAGTCCCAGCGTTTACAGAAGTCACCTTCCACCAGTCAGATTACAGAAATACAGAAGGGAATGGGAAAATGATTACCAATGGCTGGGATGTGTGAGTGAGAACGTGTACAAGGCCAACTGCACTGTCTGCCAACATGCATCAGGAGAAAATCATAGGAGGAGCAAGAGACTGCGGAGGACACAGGGAGAGGGAGCACTGTCAAAGTTCCTTGTCTGCCAGGCATCTCCAGAGGCTGATATGGCATGTATAATAATCATATACATTTTTTAACACTAGACCCGCCAATGGGTAAAATTTACCCTTGGCTTTTTTTTAGATTGTATGCAACTTTGTTTCAATAAAATATTCAAGTCCCCCAGTCTTTTCCTAAAAGTGTGTTATGTAGTACCATCTATTGTAAAACATTGTCAAGATAAAGCCAGATTTTAAAAATAAGCATTTATACCTATAAGCGGCAGTGGGTAAAATTGACCCCTATAGAGAATGCAATCATTTCCGCGCTATTAAATTCGTAAGTTTAGATAAACATTCTATGTTGCTATTGGCAATGGCTTTTGTCTACTACTGTGCATGATAGAGCTGCTGCAAGTCATAGGCTAACCTTCAATATGGATAAGAGAAAGAGAGTTGTGAATGCAAAACAGGCATTAGACATGCTCAGTGCACTGAGTCTGATGGTGTGATGGTGGGGAGGTTCCAGGACTGAGTACAAACTGTCCTCAGACCTCGTCGGGAGGAGGATCTCCTATGATCTCCTATGACTACATAGAGAAGATCACTGAGCGGCTTCACTTGGTTGGCAGGCTTAGCCTCTCCATGGATGAGCTCTATGATGAGTGTGTTACTGCCAACAGCATTCTAGAGTGCCTCATAGAGCATCAGGAGTGGATGTCCAGGGGAACAGCTGAGAGGTGGATGGCAGTTCTCCAGGCAGCTGACCTTCCAAACATCCTGGCTGCAGTGTCCTTTGTCTTCAGCAACTCATCCTCTACTGGGTATGTTTCTCGTCAATGAAAAATAAATGGACAGATGTGCGGAACAAAATTTCTGTTGCACTAATGAAGAGTGAGCTAATCGTCACTCTGAATTTTGAAATGTCTTGCTCAGAGTTTTACAGTGTAGCTCTGGAGGATAAACGACTACTTACTGTTGCAAGAGATCAAAAAAAGTACACATGGAAAAAATAGGCCTCGACCAAATTCAGAGCTGCCTGTGAAATCAATGAATTCTTAGTGCCCCAAAGGTTAAACTGCATTCTCAAAAAGATACATTCCCAAATATTGCAGGTCACATTAATAAGATAAGATAAGCCTTTATTGTCCCACAGCGGGGAAATTTTCAGCGTTACAGCAGCCAGCAAAAATGTCATATATAGAAATACAATAAAAATAAATAGAAAAATAGAAAAAATAGTCCTGTACACAGTATAGACAGAAATAAATAATAGAGTGACTGAGTGCAGTTGTAAGTATGAACAAATAGATAAAATATTGCACATATATAATATACATGTACATGAAAATATTTCACAATAACATATGAAGTAGATAACATCATGAATACAATATATGCATGAAGATAATGCACAGTAGCAGATGAAGTATAGTAGCGAATAGTCTGCACACTGACAGTCAAGTGTAGATTATCGGGAGTTGTACTGATTATAGAGTCTGACAGCAGCAGGCAGGAAGGACCTACAGTACCTCTCCTTCAAACACCGCGGGTGGAGCAGCCGATCGCTGAAGGAGCTGCCCAGTTCTGATAGCGTGACATGTAGGGGGTGGGAAGTGTTCTCCAGTAGTGATGATAGCTTGGCCACCATTCTCCTGCCTCCCACCACCTCCACAGTGTCCAGAGGGCATCCAAGGACAGAGCTGGCCTTCTTTACCAGTCTGTCCAGTCTCTTCCTATCCCTGGAAGAGATGCCACTGGCCCAACAGGTCACCCCATACAAGACGGCTGATGCCACCACAGAGTCATAGAAAGTCCTCAGGAGCGCCCCCTGCACTCCAAAAGTTAGTCTCCTGAGCAAAAAGAGACGGCTCTGGCCCTTCTTAAACAGAGCGTCCGTATTGTCTGACCAGTCCAGTTTGTTGTTCAAGTGAACACCCAGATACTTGTACGATCTCACAATCTCAATGTCCGTTCCCTGGATGTTCACTGGTGTAGGTGGAGAGAGTTTGCGCCTGCCGAAGTCCACCACCAGCTCTTTGGTTTTACCCGCGTTGATCTGGAGGCGGTTCTGCTGACACCAACCCACAAAGCCCTGGGTCAGTTCTCTGTACTCCCTATCATCCCCGTCGGTGATGAGGCCGACGATGGCAGAGTCGTCAGAGAACTTCTGCAGGTGACAGTTCGAAGTGTTATGGGTGAAGTCCGCTGTGTAGAAGGTGAACAGGAAAGGCGCCAGAACGGTTCCCTGTGGAGCCCCTGTGCTGCAGAGAAGTGTGTCAGACACACAGTCCTGTAACCTCACATACTGTCGTCGGTTTGTGAGATAGTCCAGGATCCATGCTGCCAGGTGATGGTCCACCCCAGCGTGCTCCAACTTGTCCCCTAGAATCCTGGGCTGGATGGTGTTAAAAGCACTGGAGAAATCAAAAAACATGATCCTCACAGTGTTTCCAGCCTTTTCTAGGTGAGAGAGGGATGTGTGAAGTAGGTAAATGACAGCGTCATCCACCCCAATGCCGGGTTGGTAGGCAAACTGCAGAGGGTCCATACATGGGCTCACCAGCGGACGCAGGTGGACAAGGACCAGTCTCTCCAGGGTCTTCATCAGGTGAGAGGTCAATGCCACTGGCCTATAGCCATTGAGGTCCTTGGGGTGTGGGGTCTTCGGCACAGGAACCAGACACGATGTTTTCCACAGTTTTGGCACCCTCCCCAGCTTCAGACTCAGGTTGAACAGGTGCTCAACAATCCCACACAGCTGGTCCGCACAGGACTTCAGAAGTCTGGAGCTGATGCCGTCTGGGCCCGCCGCCTTCCCACCCTTATCTTCCTCAGTTCGTTTCTCACCTGGGATGTTGTGAGGAACAGCCCGGTTGAGCTTGTAGGGGGCATGGGGGCTGAATGGGGGGTGTTTGCGGGTGTGAAATGGGGAGATGGGCCCAGCCCAGGCTGTGGTGTGGGTGTATTAAGTGGCTGTAAGCTGAGGGTTGTGTGGAGTGGTGAGATGAGGGAGGGGGGGGGGGCTGCAGGCAGGGAGGGTAGATGGTAATGATGGTTTCAGAGGAGACGGGGCAGGGGGAGGGGTAGATGCCTGATCGAATCTGTTGAAGAATACGTTCAGGTCATTTGCCCACTTCTGATCCCCCGCAGGCCGGGGCTTGGAGTCCATATGGCCCGAGATGGTTTTAAGGCCCTTCCAAACTCCTCTGGTGTTATTTTTCTGCAGTTGACTCTCCAACTTCCTCCTGTAGCTGTTTTTCCCCTCCCTGATCCTCCTCCTTAGCTCTCACTGAACTCTCTTCAACTCATCCTTGTTACCCGATACAAAAACTCTCTTTTTTTCCTTGAAGAGAGCATTAATATCAGGAGTGATCCAGGGTTTATTGTTGGCGAAACAACGTACAGTCCTAGTGGGGATGGTGTCTCCCACACAGAAGTTTATGTAGTCCGTCAGACAGTCTGTGAGGTTGTCAATATCCTCCCCATGAGCGTCACTAAAAATGTCCCATACAGTAGTGTCAAAACAGTCCTTCAAAGCATCCTCTGCTCCGTTAGACCACTTCTTCATTGTGCGTGGGACAGCAGGCAGCCTGCGCACAAGAGGTCTGTAGCCAGGCCTGAGATGCACAAGGTTGTGATCACATCTGCCCGGGGGGGGGGGGGGGACTCAATGAGATGTATGCATCCTTGGTGTTGGCATAACATAAGTCCAGTATTCTGTTGTCTCTGGTATGGCACATAACATACTGAGTGAATGTGGGTAGAGAGGAGGACGGAGGGGCATGATTAAAATCACCAGAGATGACGAGGAGGGCATCTGGGTGTTGTGTCTGCAGCCTGCTTACTGCTGAGAGCAGGATATCACAGGCTGCCTCAGCATTAGCAGAGGGGGGAATGTAAGCTACCATCACGATGGCATGCGAGAATTCCCTCGGTAGATAGTATGGCCTCATGCTAACAGCTAGCAGTTCAATGTTCTTGTCACAGGTTTGCTCTTTAACAGTGATGTGCCCAGGGTTACACCATCTGTCATAAACAAGCACTGCCAGCCCTCCTCCCTTCCTCTTACCGCTATCCTTCGTCCTGTCTGCCCGAAAAAGTTGGAAGCCATTTACCGAAACGTTCGTATCCGGAGTTAGCGCGGTTAGCCAAGTCTCCGTGAATAGCTTAGATCTTAGATAGATCTTACATTCCCCATGATAATCGATGGGAGGACGGGTGTATAATGTCTTCTCCTGGCGCAGCGCTGAGCCCCCGCTTGGCTTCCCCGTCTCCTCCTCCTAAGCTCGCTGGGCACATCAGGTCTCTCCCTGGGTGGTAGCACCGCTGTATGACGGAGAGCTAACAGCTGATCCCTGGTGTAAACAATGGAATCACCATGGCTGCCGGTGGTAACTACGGACGCGGTCTCTAAGGGCATCAACAGTCTTGTTTCCATAAAGGACAAACAAAATGTCCAAAAAACACCAAAGACGCCAAAAAGTAGCAATATAACAAGTACTAAAAATACATAGCAAATACATACAGATATATAGCAAAAAAAGAACGAGTATACTTCACTAGCAAACTAGTAAACTCAAAAAAACTCAAACCGCGAACGGGAGCTGCTGCAACAGGCTGCCACTCACAGCGTAAAGGAGCATGTAACAATTATTGATAGTGTATATATATATCATATATACATATATACACATATACAGTGGGGCAAAAAAGTATTTAGTCAGCCACCAATTGTGCAAGTTCTCCCACTTAAAAAGATGAGAGAGGCCTGTAATTTTCATCATAGGTATACCTCAACTATGAGAGTCAAAATGAGAAAAAAAATCCAGAAAATCACATTGTCTGATTTTTAAAGAATTTATTTGCAAATTATGGTGGAAAATAAGTATTTGGTCAATAACAAAAGTTCATCTCAATACTTTGTTATACACCCTTTGTTGGCAATGACAGAGGTCAAACGTTTTCTGTAAGTCTTCACAAGGTTTTCACACACTGTTGCTGGTATTTTGGCCCATTCCTCCATGCAGATCTCCTCTAGAGCAGTGATGTTTTGGGGCTGTCGCTGGGCAACACGGACTTTCAACTCCCTCCAAAGATTTTCTATGGGGTTGAGATCTGGAGACTGGCTAGGCCACTCCAGGACCTTGAAATGCTTCTTACGAAGCCACTCCTTCGTTGCCCGGGCGGTGTGTTTGGGATCATTGTCATGCTGAAAGACCCAGCCACGTTTCATCTTCAATGCCCTTGCTGATGGAAGGAGGTTTTCACTCAAAATCTCACGATACATGGCCCCATTCATTCTTTCCTTTACACGGATCAGTCGTCCTGGTCCCTTTGCAGAAAAACAGCCCCAAAGCATGATGTTTCCACCCCCATGCTTCACAGTAGGTATGGTGTTCTTTGGATGCAACTCAGCATTCTTTCTCCTCCAAACACGACAAGTTGAGTTTTTACCAAAAAGTTCTATTTGGTTTCATCTGACATTCTCCCAATCCTCTTCTGGATCATCCAAATGCTCTCTAGCAAACTTCAGACGGGCCTGGACATGTACTGGCTTAAGCAGGGGGACACGTCTGGCACTGCAGGATTTGAGTCCCTGGCGGCGTAGTGTGTTACTGATGGTAGCCTTTGTTACTTTGGTCCCAGCTCTCTGCAGGTCATTCACTAGGTCCCCCCATGTGGTTCTGGGATTTTTGCTCACCGTTCTCGTGATCATTTTGACCCCACGGGGTGAGATCTTGCGTGGAGCCCCAGATCGAGGGAGATTTTCAGTGGTCTTGTATGTCTTCCATTTTCTAATAATTGCTCCCACAGTTGATTTCTTCACACCAAGCTGCTTACCTATTGCAGATTCAGTCTTCCCAGCCTGGTGCAGGTCTACAATTTTGTTTCTGGTGTCCTTTGACAGCTCTTTGGTCTTGGCCATAGTGGAGTTTGGAGTCTGACTGTTTGAGGTTGTGGATAGGTGTCTTTTATACTGATAACGAGTTCAAAGAGGTGCCATTAATACAGGTAACGAGTGGAGGACAGAGGAACCTCTTAAAGAAGAAGTTACAGGTCTGTGAGAGCCAGAAATCTTGCTTGTTTGTAGGTGACCAAATACTTATTTTACAGAGGAATTTACCAATTAATTCATTAAAAATCCTACAATGTGATTTCCTGGATTCTTTCCCCCCATTCTGTCTCTCATAGTTGAAGTGTACCTATGATGAAAATTACAGGCCTCTCTCATCTTTTTAAGTGGGAGAACTTGCACAATTGGTGGCTGACTAAATACTTTTTTGCCCCACTGTATATAGATGAACCTATAGGGATACATTTACATGGCAAGTGAAAAACCTGCATCAATAAATAAATAAAACCCTTCATAATAAATACAACAAGGCCTCACAGAATTCCAATGGCTCCAAGCATTGGGTGCAGACTTACAGCCACTCCCTGTTTAAGATGGCTTCTCATTGTCACAAACCATTTGCCTGATGAAGATCTATCACCGAAATGTCCCAAATAAATGTAGTTTTGCAAGTTCAATACAATAGAAGCCAAATTATTTGTACTAAAAGTCTGCAGTAAAATCAACTTTTTGTCCAACTATTCAACTCAGCATTTTAAGTTACAATGACTAGATTATTGGACAGAAAGCAAGAACAATTCTTCATTCTTCCTAAAACATTCAAAATAAGCCAAGTTTCAAAAAGCACCATTTGAAAGTGTCTAAAGTTAATCACATCCCCTAAATATGTTGATATTAGTTGTGAAATAACATTTAGTCACATTGAAATTTAAACTTAATTTTAAGTATGTTTGAAACAATTTGTCAATTAAGCCTCAACTTACTGAATTTCACAAAATGAAAAAAAAATGGTGTAGCTCCTTCACTTCATTGCAGATGATGGTCAAAAAATGTTAAACAGAGAAAATGGCTGTGTTTTTGACTACAGATAACTTAGCTAGTCCAGACAACTTATCCACTGCTGAAGAGAAGACGCCTTTAGTGAGATACAGACTGACCATGTGAAAAGTGAACATGGCAGTTGTTTTCTTTGTCATTAAACAAGCCCTGATCATGCCCAGACAAGTTAAGTGAATTAGCCAATTAGAAGCTGGCAAAGGGCTGCAGTGCTAAAAATTAATGTAATCTAGTCTGTTCAACTCAAAGATGCTAGTGAAAAAGAATTGTTGTCTTCATAATCATACAGTATACTAAGATTGATTAAGTAATGCAATGAAACTCAATATTTTAAGTAATATTTACTTAAATTAAATAAACAAATTCTGTGCTTACAGTGTAGAAGTGGAATGTGCAACACAGCTAATAAGCTACAGTAGCTTCCTACATTTTGGACTCTGGCTCTCCGTTCCCTCAAAAGTCAGCATCGTCAAGATGGCTTGCTATTGAATTCAATTCAGGTCAATTTTATTTATAAAGCGCCAAATCATAACAGAAGTTATCTCAGGGCAATTTTCATATAGAACATTTCTAGATCATACTCTTTATAATATTTACAGAGACCCAACAACTGGTCAATGTATTTTAGAGTTCACAAAATTAGAACGCATAAAATTTGTGAGGATTTACTTCGCTCCCACGAGCGAATCCACTGATCGTGCCAATTCCAAAAATGAGTTGATTTTGTGGCAAACTTTTTGTTTCATATTCTGGTGTCTTAAATCAGTGCTCATGGTAGCCTTACCTACATTACACTGCATGTTTCAGTAGCAACAACATTTAGGTGGACACAGTGTCCTTTTTTAATAGTACCGCTGAGGGTGTCAAATTCTACACATATTGCCTTTAAACAAAGTGACAGTGAAACCCAAGATACTTAACCAAATTTATTTAGATGACTGTTTGCAGTCATCATGTCACTCCAACTAGTTTTGAAACATGAAATAATGCACAGTCCTTTAAACTGTTTTCACTGCAGCTGGAAGATACTGAGACTTGTTTCGAATGAACACTTCAATGGAAGCAGAGTCATTTGAAATTAAAACAGTTTAAAATCCATACCCATGGGCCTAAAGTCAGTATTTAATATATTATTTTTATATCCATCCTCACATGCTGGTTAAAAAATAAATAAAAATTCAGCCCGCCTCCTTCATCCTAAGATAACAAACCTTTTCAAACTAATGTCTAATCTTGGACCAACTGTGGCTCTGATCAACAGGTATAAAATATTTTCTTGGATTTTTCATCTGTCACTTATTATCTGCTAAGTATAATAGGAACATAGAAACAGGACCTTATTTAATCAGTCAAGGACAAACTCCAAGAAAGGTCAGGTTACAAAGTGCAACCGAAGGGCAAACATCCAGAAGATGAAGATGCAAGGTGCAAAGTGTTTCAAACAAAAAAAAAATAGGAGAAAAAAAGAGAAAAGCCCATCCCTGTAAACGATTTCTTTTTTCTTCTTTTGACTCACATGCAGAGCTTAAATGTGATTGGTTTCTGTGAAAGTTTAGTTTCACATGAGGTCAAAGTTCAAATGATTTGAACTGAGCATCGGAGCTTGGTATTTCTCTGGTGTGGTGCTACAGCAGACATGGTGTTTGGTTCAGTGTGAAATATCTTGAAAACTATTGGATGGATTGCCATGTAACATTCATTCCCTTTTTGAATTGTAATAACTTTGGCGAACTTCACTTTTCCAAAGTCCAAATGTTAATTTGTCCAATACTTTGGTTTATGACCTGTAAAACTAATGACATTCCCACCAGCCTCAGCTGTACTTTGTGTTTAGTGCTAATTAGCGAATGTTAGCATGCGAACACGCTAAACCAAGATGGTGAACAGTGTAAACATTTAACCTGCTAAACATCTGCATGTTAGTATTGTTATTGTACGTATGTTAGCATGCTGACATTAGCATTTAGCTCAAAGCAACACTGTGACTAAGTACAGCTTCACAGAACCACTAGCATTGGCTGAAGATGTTGTTCACAACATGTGCGGGTGAGCGGTTGTGGTGTCACACAGGTTAGGTAGTTGATATAGCAATTTAAATATAATATGAATGAAGACATGATCAGACAGAGGATATGACAAAACTGTTAGATCAGAAACAGCATTGCAACGAGCCAGGGCCAGATCAAAGGTGTTAGCGGCTTTCCATGTACAAATTGATTGAAGACATATGTGTTGATAAGTGACGACATAGCCCTACTGAGGGGGTCAGATGAGATGAATATTGAAGTCTTCCATAATTGAAATGTTAGAAGTGGTGAAAGGGCCCTGAAACAAAATTGGATGAAATTACTCTCAGAGGAATATTAAGTTAGTTCTTGTGTTGTACATGCATACATGCTTGGTTTGGAGTCCGTTTTATGTAAAGCACTTTGATTAAACGGTTTTTAGTGAAGGGTATGTATGTATGTTAGGGTGGTTGCTTAGTTGCTTGTTATATACTGTAAATAAAAATTTAACTAGATAGATATATAATACAAGCAAAAACCCACCACTGACATACAAACAAACCTATAAAAAAGAATTGAGATCGATTATTTAACAACAATTTCATTACTTTCATTCAAAACCTTTAAAACCCCTCTCTGTCTGCTCTTGAGTTAAAGACACTTCTCTGTTCCAGAGAATTACAGCTGTGTATAAGAACTTTTTTTTTTCAATATGACATGACTCTGTTGGAATTAGTGTTTAGTGTGGATTTATGTGTTTATCTTTATGTGATAAGCAACATCATCTACATCAAAGCAACATCATCTACATAAAGATGTTATCAATGCAACATCATCTGCATAAAGAAAGAAATCACATAAGCAGGCGCATTTAAAATCATTAATATATAATAAAAAGAATAAAGGCCCCAGGACAGTCCCCTGGGGAACCCTGCAAGTTACTAAGTTAGTACTGGAGATCGTCTGTTTTTTCAAATCTACCTGTTAGATAGGATCAAACCCATTTGATGGCTTCTTCGCAGGAACCAATGGTTCTTAATTTATGAATGATTCAAAAATATGTGTTATGATCCAACATGTCATTATTAAACTTTTGTGGCATGGAGTAAGAGAGCAGGCGTTACTTTTTTGAGTCACGCTGTTATAGCCTTACACCTATGTGATATGTGTATAATCACTCTCCTTCATGATCCAACATGACCATGCCACAGAGCTTGCCTGCATCAACCTCTTCCCTGATGTGGTTGGTTTGACACAAAATACAGGTTTTGGTGAAGTGGGACAGTTATGACTGATATTCATGTGGCGCCATCATGTCAATACTGATCCTTGATTTGATCGTCCATCATCAATGCTGTATTAAAGAGCAATGAACTCGTTCTCTCTCTCTGTCTCTTTGTATTTCTATCTATTTTCTTTCTCTAGCTTTGACCCAGCATGACCCCAAAGCAATTCCCAGGGTTTGGTTGTCATGTTAGATGGATGAAGCCATCAACAGCCTATAGTGGAGAGGGGTGTTAGATATGATGAAAGGTACAGGACGTAGAAGAGATTCAAAACAAAAAAACAAAAAACAAAAATTTTAAATCCACATTTCAGTCCAAAATAGAAGTGTTTTCTTCCATCTGGCTGATCCTTGCTGTGTTGATAATTCTGCTCTACTTTTTCTTCTGTGAAACCATTTTTTTTTCTTTCTTTTGACTTGTGTTCTGTGTTTCCTTGTTTCTTCCCACCTCTCACTTTCAGTGGACACTCACAGGGGTCACCTGCCATGTTAGATGGATTGAGCCATCAGACAGCCTGTTGTGACTCCTCACTGGAGATGAGATGAAGGAGAGGTATTAGGACACGTCATCGACTTAATGAAATGTAAACAGAAAATGGAGACAGACAAGCCTGTCTGTAAGAAATTTTACACAAGGTTGAGTGTGATCACAGCAGAAACACTAGCTATACTTGTATAGTAGATGTCCGTTGTTGTGAAGCTGTTGTGTCTCTCCCTCTCTCTAATCCACCGTGACCCCAAACCCACTCTCACAGGTCAGCTGCCATTTTAGATGGATGGAGCCATCAGCTACTCTGACCTTTTTAGTCCAAATTACTGACTACTGGCTGGCTGGCTGGCTGGTGGACTGCAGGCTCTCAGTCTGTCTCTGTCTATCTGTCCCTTTTCTACCTCTGTTTTTTCTGTTAGGTACTAAAACATTGTATCCTCCTACACTGTCTTTCTGATTTTTTGCTGTGTCTCTCATTTTGAAAAGAATGGTCAGAGTATAAGGGGATAATGCATATCTGACACATGGCAAACAGTGGCTACAGCAATGCAGATCAGAATTTCCTGACAAATGTGCATAATTGAAGTTAATTAGATAACTTAGGTTCGGGAGCAAGGCCATGCCTCAATCACACCTCTAATCACTTGTGAATCCTACTTATACCTTGTCAACCATCCAGCGCTGTCTCAGATATCTTGACCCATCATCCATTTCCCTTCCCTTCATCAATTCACCTTCCTACCTCATCCCTACCCCATCCCTCCCTCTGCTCATTCCTACCCACATCCCTTCATCCTGTCTTCCTTCCTTCTGTCATCCTTTCCTATTCAATCCAGTGCACACTTCTCTCACGTCTCATCTAGGTACCGCCTGACGAAACACGCCTGAGACGGAACCCCCAGACTGAGTCTCCCTCTGCCCGGTCTCCAGTACATCCTCTCAGACCAGCCTAAGGTCGTATTCAGACCAAATCAGGCGCTGCGGTGAAAACGCCAGTCCTCCCATTCATTTGAATGTGGGTAGTGCGTTTAGGCTGCGGCGGTGGGGACCGCAGGGGATACTGAAAAAAATCACAGTGGCCCTGCGGCGAGAAGTTAAAACAGAATCAACTTTTGGAGAAATGCAACCAACGTCATGCTGTGGTGGCCAATCACGCCAGTGATCAGACCTGAAGACACCCAGGTGAAGAAGAACTTTGTTTACCATGTAGCATTCTGCTGTTTACCGATCACCTGTGAAGATGGAAGAGAGACTGATCGATCACCACCATGATGACTGTACATCAGCTGTACAACCCTGCTACGAGGGAGTACAAAGAGAGTAATCGCCGTGCGGTCGCTTGGCGTTCTATCGGTCTTCAATTTGGGATTGCTGGTTAGTATTTATACTTGTGTTACAATCAGCATGGCCATGTAGCGACACTCCCACACCACCACACAGCACTATGCTAATTGCTGCAATGCCTGATTTGGTCAGCCTTCTTCCACCTTCACCCCTCCCCTTTACATCCATTCACCTGTCCTCAACATCCAACATCTCCTGAATTTCCATTAAACCTTTAAATGACATATTGTTGAGGTGTGATCCTTGCTAGTGAAAGTCCTGTCTAAAAGGAACCCAATAGTTTATTTTACTATACCTTATCAGAAGCATATACAGCTTGCAGTACATGTAACAAGGGTTTGGTGATATGACTAAAATACATATAATCTATTGTCACATTTATCCTAATATTGAAAAATAATACCACAGCTTATTTTTCCTATTTCTTTTTTAAGTGGGACGCAAAAGATGCAACCAAAAAATACCAATTCAGGACTGCAAAAATTCTCCAAGTGCATTTTGTTTTCACTACATCAGAACAAGATAAGGGGATAAGACACAACAACTTTGAAACTTTATTTAGGTATCCAACATGACAGCAATACAAAAATCACAGAGGATGTTGATCCGTATTTGCCTTTGGGTCTTTAAATGTGATATTTCAATCAATCAATCAATTTCAGTTTCTTTTATTGGTGTTGTAGGGGATTAGAGAAACCTGAGAAAGCTAATTTCTTAATCATGTATACATGTTACCATGGTTTCTGATCTGCTTTTTACATGAGAGCTTGTGCATGATAAAGACTACAGACAGGGTGAATATCACTGTGACAGCAGAGCCAGATGAAAGAGGAGATCATTACATGTAGCAATGCATCCTTGCATTAAAATTAAGTCTGACAAAAACTGAAGCTAACTCAAAGGTAGCCTCTAGAAGTCTAAATAGGTCATTTTCCATCACAGAATATTTCACTATTTGTAAAATTCAGACAAATTCGCACAGTAATGGAAAGCTGTGTGCTCTTACTGCACTGTCAGCCCTCATACACACACTTACAATATAAAACCCTGATGACAAATATATATTCAAGTGACAGCACAGCGTTCAGGTGAGCAGTGTGACAGCAGGCATGGCAGGCAAAAGAGTGAGCAGAGCACAGACTGCTTAAGTACACCACCATGATTGAAAGGAGCCTTGGATACATGTTGCAGAGAGAACAGTATGCCATATAGCAGCTAACTCCAGTTGACTGCCTAAAGTACCTCACAGGCTATGTTTTATTTTTAGGCTACATTTAGCTGATGATTAATGAAATCATGGGCTGTTTTATCATACTTACTGTGACAATTGTTTTGATTCTAATTGTGTATTATTTTTTCAGTACATGAACAAAAATCCACCAACACGTGTGTGTTTTATCATGACAGCAGAAATAAGAAATGCAAAGCAACTATGAACACTCACTAGGAAACGTCTATCAATCGAACAAAAGTCTCACCAGACTTTGCAGGAAGCCAGAAATAGTACTGTACTGACTGTACTGTCTGATTCTGGTACAGGAACAAATCTGGCTAATTTTCAGAATTCTTCAGCACACAGGTAGCAGTTTGGTATGTACAGGAAGTTTCGAGAGCAGCGAGTATGTACGGGAGCTGGTATCGCCAGCATGTGAGTTGAGCATTCAGGTCTGCAGTAGTACCGAACAATTACAGCAGCAAGCAAATCAGCTACAGTTTGTCATACTACTGAAGTGATTTTGTAACACTATTTAAGGAGGTATTTCATCTTTCTAAATCACTGGCAGTTTGTTTGGTATTATACAAAAGCCAACTGGACGGGAAAAGGTGAGAGGTCTTGTCAATGTCCGACTCATAGTGTGAGGCTGTGGCTACTTCCTGAAAGTAGTGGATATCAGTGTAGACCTGGCACATACTGAACTCAAAAACAGACCAGTAAAAAACATTTGTTCATTCATTTTTGGCAATCTTAAACCAGCATATCCAGCACATACAGAGCAACGGTAGCATTCACTTGCAGTTGTGTTTCTGGCCAGATGGCAGATGTCAGTCCAATATTCACTCTCTTTTAGCTCTGTTTTTAGTTTCCACCACCTCCTGTGGGAAATATCTGGCTCTTTAGATGCTAAGTGCTCCACTATGTTCACTAGCTAGTCGCTAACTGTGTCTGTCTGCTGTTTGGTGCTGAGCAGGTAGCGTGCAGTGGGTTTTTACAGCTTTTTCCCTTAAAAACAGCTGCCTGCTATGGCTGGAAACGATGCTGATGAGTGGTGAGAGTGAACAAAAATAGTAAAGTTCCGGTCCATAAAACCAACACAATGACCTGAAAGATACTGAAACGTTCTGTAGAGCTGAGGGGCGACTCCTTCCACATGACACACAGTTTTTTCAATCCATTGTAAATGGAAAAAATTGTAAATATAGCTACAGTTGGTAGTTATTGTGATAAATTCAGAAAATACGACATTTCTGCATAAACATGTTTGGGTTTTTTGTTTTTTTTTACCGGTTCATTCATTAATATTTTATTTGTAAGTATTTTTTGGTCTTATCAAGCTGTTATCGCTTCATTCTTTTGGCAAGACAACTCTCAGGAAATCTGCTTTTCATCCTTCATCAGACTTCATCAGACTTTTTCAGCAAATGTGTGAGCTGACTTTATTGTTTTGTTTTGATTTTCTTTTGGACATTTTATCTTTATCTTGAATTGAACAAACATTTGGCCTCATGCAGGAAGCGATATACGAAGAAATTCCCTTCTTCTTAATTTGTTAGTACCCATTGATTTCTGGGATTCACCAATGTTTTCTTATTTTTGCTCTTCTCTTAGAGAAAATTTTATGAGTGTTTGAGAGCACTCTTACCAAGAAAAAAAAAATCTCGTTTTCACAGTCCACAAATTGTTTGTTCAATGCAAGGAAACTAGTTTTAAGTTTGAGCAACATTAGAAAAAAAAAGTGTGAATATCATATAATCAAATATAATCAAATCAATGTTTTAGAGTAATTATAATGATTGGATTATTACATTTGTGGGCTAAATAAATACTATTGTTCCACTGATCCCAATTAAGACTATAAAAACCTTTGGATGATATTGCGTGCGTTCAGCTTCTGAATGGCTTGTTTTGGCCATCCAGGCCAGAGAACGCGTTTTTAGAGATCACACAGATTTATTTGATGAGACAGATGAATGGCTGCTGAGCTGTTTCAGATTGCCAAGAGCACAGCTTTTAGATTTGTGGTCTTTTTATTATTTTTTTGATTTCCTTGTAATGCCAGTACTGATGCTTTGAAAATGATGCTCATGTTTACTTTGTTTAAGTTTATTTAACAGTATGTTGATTTCGGTTCTATCTCTATCAACTATGGTGAATGCAAAACATTTTAAGCTCAATATCTCAAAATCGCTCAGAATGCAGAGGGAACCTTTTAATCCCAAGGTGGTGTACTGCTGAAGTTCTTCTTACAGTCTTTTTTTTTGGTGGCATCTCTCCAATTCTTGGGCATGTGCCAGAATATTGGCACATGGCACAACACCTGCTCTTATATAGTGTTTAGGGGGCGTTACCTATGCTAATAACAAACAATCGGCCACAGGCCTCCACTGTATGATCAAGTGGGATTCATCATTCAGCACACATGGATAAGAGCAAATTTGGATGGTTTAGAACGTTTGGTGCATCTGAAGTTGACTTATCTTATTTTTCTCTTAACAGAAAATTAAGAGAAAATATAAGATAAATTTAAGAGAACGTTGCTGTGTGAGGCCCATTGTTTAGTTCAATCTATTTTGCTTTAAGGGCAGTGAAAACATAGGGCCTAAACAACCTGTATAAGGCAGTGCTGAATAATTAAAGAATATCAATCTAAAAATACGATGTATGTCTTACTTCTTTTAAATGTACAGTGTATTGTTGTAGCTACTATAAGTGACAGTTGACTCTGACTCTTTTATTAAGTGTTTGACAATCCTGGTGTCAAATCAGAGTATAGATACTGGCTAGATGATGTCTAAAATCTGACATACGTGAATGTCTACAAAGGAAAGCAAATCAACAAAGTTTCCTTAAGAAGACTTTGGTGATACTGTATGAGGCTTTAATGTGACTCCAGTGACATGAAATGAGCAGGAGATAGACTTTTTAAGAGTGAAGTTTAACTTGCTGTCTGTAAATTAAACTCACTGTACAAACAGTCTATAGTCATTGTGCCTCTTGATAGCTCATTCTCACACTTTGTATTTATCTCCACTCTTTTGTCTCTTCTGTCTCTGCAGTCCAAAAATGATTTCCTTTAATACGGCATCTCTTTGAGGTGCCACTCTTCCCTTTAACAAAGGCCAATGGTCGGATGCTGCGTTAGCGAAGGGAAAAAGCTGCCTCCATATGAAATCTGACAGCTCATTGGGAATATTACTCAAACCTCTGAGGCATGCACCTTTCAAATGAAACCAGAGAGAGAGCTGCTGAAAGAAAAGGAAAGGTAGGAGGGAAAGCAAGAGAGGGGTAGAGTTTATGATGCATTACAATGATCCAAGGAACAGTATCCATTTATTCTCATGAAGCGACAAAACTCTCCCTGTTTCCTTTATTTATTTATTTTTCTCTCAACCTCCTCCCACTATCACCTCAGGAACTTTTTTTTTTCTTAAAAGGTGTGTCAAAGAGAAAGAAACGCAGACAGAAAACAAAGTCTCAAACTCAGAACAAAAACAGACTCTACATGGTAATAAATGAACATAAAAAGAGATACATTTATTACCACGTAGACAGGATGATTGTAATAATACCAACTAATGCTATTAACACAAGGGTTTGTTCATTGTTCATTCCCATTTCTATTCAGTGATATGAACTGTATGTGTTTCACAACCAGCGCAAAGCTGACTTTTTAAGGCAGTTTGCTGCCTGCAGATCTTCTATCTGTGGCATTTTTTTAGATTGTGGAGGTCATGTAGTGGGTCTAAAGGGGCCAGGATACTTCGTCAGAATTGCTTGTGGGATGGTTGAATAGTTTCGGAAACCCCCTCCCCCCACGCCTTTCTGACGCTGGATTAGAGGTGACTGTGTCCGACAATCCGACATTCACACGCACTTTATGCCATGATTGGCCAGCTGTGCAGAGGTGAGAAAGGAGCCAGGGTTCAAACTTCTCTCTCAGCTCTCTTTTTTTCTGTCAATTTTTGTGTGAACAACCGAGTGCTATGAATGTCTTCCAGGAGAGACTGAAAATGTGCGCCGCTATCCCCACATTTAAACAATATTGCGTCTCTGCCCCCTCTCTATGACTGCCAGCTTTTCACCCCGCCTTTGAGTGTGGCCGCTTGGATCAGGAATGATGCCTTTTCATTTCTGACGAGGTCGGACAACATGTCGTACGAACCACTTGTTTTCTAGTATAACCAGGTCCTAACTCTGCTTTGTATTATATAGTGGACGAGGACCACACAAGAAACATCTTTTTCTCTGTGGAATAGGCTAATAAGCAAAGTTTCAAAATGCCCCATGCTAGCCAACAATATACTCTAGCATTACAAGCTTCAGCAAAGTTACTACAATTCATCCTGAGGGAGACACAGATGTCTGTCCAGAATTTCATGGCAATCCATCCAATAGTGGTCAAGACATTTCATTTAAAACCTCAAATGTTAACCTCATGGTGGTGGTAAAGGAAAAGTCAGGGGATCACCAGTGTTATTGGAATACATTGTTTGGGGAACATGAATGTCTGTACATCCAATAGTTGTTGAGATATTTCAGTCTAAGCAGTGCATCTAAGTCCTCAACCTCTGTCTTTATCAATTTTCCTTTTTAGTCAGTATAAAGAGAGTCTGAATTTCTGTCTCTATCACTCATTTTCTATCAGTATGTCTCCTTTTGAAAAAGTGGCATTTTATCAAAATATGTTGCTTCACAGTAATCTATATCTCTCTCTGACTTCTTGCAGGCTTTTCAGTAAAGTGGCTCTAATTGGTGTTTTATTAGAGGGAGAAATGTGCCATAATGTATTCAGAAGAAGAATAGGGGCCATTAGCACAGCACAGCATGGAGCACAGTGTGCTTATCTTACTACCAAGACTGGAGACACACAATCTATATTTCTACATTATATTTGCTCTACCGTAATACATCCTCTAGATTTGTTTCTCTTAATGACTCCTTCATTCTTTCAAAATCTCCTCCACCTTTTACTTTCTCTACCTTTGTCAAGAGATGCCTGCTGCTGACTAGATGGCTGACAACCGTTTACAGGAAGTCACGTGACCTCAACCGTGGGGAGGAAGTGGAACTTGTTACTTGCAAAGCAACATTAGCACTTAAAAACTAATGATTTCCCATATTTGTAGCGTATAAGTTGCAAATAATTTTCAGACCTGCATTTGTATAATACAGTCCTTAGTTTTGGTTAATGAGCAACTTGTTTCACAAGTAAACAAACTGGAAACGCTGGCGTCTACATGCCAGGACTTAAATACACACAAAACATTGCCACAGAGACTTTCTGAGATGTTTTTTTTTGGCTTTGTACTCATTTGATTGTAACACTTAGACAATAAAATTTGCTGCAATTGTGATGCTCACAAAAAAGGGATTTTACGAGTTAAAAACAACATTCTGTGAGCTAACAATTCATATACATATAAGTCCTTTTCTGTTTGCCTTTAAAAGAAAAACAAATTTGCAACCAGCACAGTAGTTTTGTTCAGGTTACAAACATTAAGTCAGTCACTGACAGCATGTTCAGACGACTCATGGAGCTAACGTTAACTTAATTAACTAGCTACATACATAAAATCTGAGAGCGACAGTTGTTATATCAGTGAGCAAAACTGACAGCCGCTGGTTAGAAATGAGAAGCTGCTTGTGACCACTGTCTACAGTAATGTAGGCATTAGGCTTAGAATTTGGTCAATTGAATTTACATATCTCATATATCGTATATCATTTGATCTCTTTAATGTATGTATTTCCTCAACATGTGACGATACATTTAAGATGTCTAATATGTGCTTTTGACAGTAGCACAAAAAAAATGTATTCCTTTCTTACTGTACTGTTGCCTGTAAAAGAGTAAGGGAGCATTTGTTGCTTTACGTATACAGACACCTTTATTCTGCTGGTTGAAGCTGCTGGACAGAGTGTAGAGATATGTTTCTGGGACAAATAGCCCAGCAGCTTTGCAGCTGTTCCAGCTGTGAGCACAGCCTTTCTGCATCCCTTCCTGTTGCAGAATAGAAAGAGATAACTAAACTCATCTCTATAAAACAAGGTAATCCTACAGAAGCTAAATGGACTCCAACTGATTATTGACCACCTTTAATGGATGCATGTCTCTTTGTTTTTCTCTATCCACTGCACATTGTTACATGTTTTACTGTATCCTCGCTTTCCCCTTACTCCTGCATCATCTCTCTCCTTCTCCCGGTCCTATATTTATCTTCCACCCCTTTCCACTTGATTGTGTCCAATTACTACTATTTTTAGCTGATGACTCTTCAAGGGATCAGTTTATTTTCTTTTCCCTCTAAAATGACACTAAACCTCGCAAGAAAAAGTTGTGTGAAGTCAGCAAGCTTGATTGGACACAGCATTTTATGACAGTGGTGGTGATCTCTGGGTGAGTTTTGGATGCTGCTTGTCATTCACTTGAGTTTGGTTAATAGAGGGTATGAAAGTAGTGTGTGTATTTGTGTGTGCATGTTTTGTTGTGTTAGAAGAACAGTGAGGCATTGATTGCATGCATATGTGCCTTTGAGGGGGGAAATGATACAGCAATTTGCCTTGTCAGGGTGAATTATTTTGGAAAGTACTGAAAGAAAATTAGGTTTTACCTTCAAAACTGTGACAAAAATTACTTCTTTAAGGCTGTACTGTGCATGAGATTAAACCAATGCACTATTTTGCTGCTGTCACACTCATATTAATAAGAGTCTTGACCATCACTGATCAATAAATTGAGTTTGTTTTATCACATATTTCCAACACATTTCCAAAGGAGTGTGGTTGTACTCTATATATATATTACGATATATTGGATGGCACCCATGCATGAAGCGGAGGGTCAGGGGACGTGGGGGAGACTGACTAACCACAGAATAGCGGAACAACTCAACACAAATGACCAAACTTCTCTTCTGTGCAGCCAACCGGTCACAGGCTTTGGTAGGGATAACTGTCACACATTTTAGCCAATAACATTATGAGTTCAACAGCATGTACAATATGGCTACCCCCCCCCCCCCCTATAATATGTAGTATTTTATAGTGTTTGAGTGTTTTAAGCATTCTAGGAGTCTCCAAATGGCCATTTTGGGTGTCCACCTACAAACATAAATGAAGAACCTTTTTTTTTAAGTGAGAAAAAAAACTTACATTTTTACCACGTCTGTGCCTTTTTAAATTTAGTTATTACTTAGACTAATTCAGACTTTTTGATAGTAAACTTTAAGAAGTTAGCTTTTAGAGGAGCAGGATCATGTCTGTATCTAAAAGGGTTCAAGAACAGTAACCATTATGTTTTTGGCTAATTTTCTGGGTTGTGCACAAACAAGGGGGTTGCTTGTTAAAGGGATACAGAAGTATTCATTGTTTGGCCGAGACATGCATGTGTGTCATATATCAAAGTGTGTGTGGTAAAAGTTATGCCGGATTCAGACTACATGATATTTTTGTCTGTTACGATGGTCTGTGATGGCTGTGACTTGGCTGAGAGACATGACAGACTACACGTTGGTACCCGACCAATCACAGCTTGTCGTCTTTCACGACATGCGTGATGTCACCGGGAAGGAGGTGCTAGGGACCGACCTCCGGGAACAAGAACGTAAACATGGCGATGTGTATGATACTGGTTGTCGTTGTGTTTGGAAAAGCCTAAAAAAAAGAAAGAAACAAATGACGGTGACCTTTCCTCTGTTTCACAGTTCCACCTTGCAGCACCAACATCATTCCTCTTTCACTTTGAATTAGTCATGGAAGGCAAAAAAATTCAAACATGCTAGTTTTTCTGTCGGGACACCCATTTTCATTCCAGATGCCCTACATTTGTCGGGTCAGGCTATTATCTGGCTGATATCGTGTTGTCTGAACCCGGCATTATGTCCTTGATATGTGATTCATTTCAATGATATAATGGTCTTTAATGTATGTGCAGCTTATATATTCAATTTGTATGCGTGTAAATTTCTGTTTCTGTGATTTTTGCACCTTTGCATGTTTCACACAGGATACATCAGCTTGAGAGCCTACATGAATATACATGCATGCCTACTGACCAACGCCTGTGTGCTCATGTTTGCTTGTATACACATCTATGCCTCTGAGGGAGCGTGTTTTTCTGATGGTGTATTTGCGTGTGTGTTTCAGTGTGAACATGGCTGTGTGTGTAATATATCAGCGTGAGCCACCTGTTCTTGAAGCACTGTGGCGAGTGAGAGGTCTGGATCAGCCTGAATCCTGTAGAGTTGACACCTGTCAGCCTGTCAGACCGTCTGCTTAACTGTCCTGTCCTGCACTGGATAGTAGCTTCCAGCACTGATAACCCACAGACCATGTCTAACACTGACAGCTCCACTGTCTTACACTGGAACATCGGGGGGAGACACAGACCACAGAAGACAGAGAAAACCAGCTCAAAAGATGCTTCATGTTAGAAAGTTTCCTGTTGTTTTAAGGTGAAATACATTGTTTGAGGATGCAGAAAACAGGTGTTGAGAGGGTTTTTATCCCTTGTGCATGGATAATGCTCAGAATGTTCGACAATCTTACAAAAGAAGCCGTTACAGGGTAAATTAAAGGATACGGAATACTTTATTCTATATTTTTCTCATTATCAACAAATCAAATGAAAAGACAAAAACTGTGTGTTAGTGAATCTCTCAATAATTTCGACTTTCCCACCCTGTCTGTAGCTCTCAGCCCTAAGCCCATTTGTTTCTACTGAATACATAATTTTTTTAATACTTGTCACAAATATATAATTTCTTTTTTTTAATGGCTCAGTAATTTTCTACAACAGCTGGGCACTGAGGTTTTTAGCAAAAAATTACTCAAACAGGAGTAAATAGTGCATTTGTTGGGGACTATTTGTGGATTGATACACATTTTGTGCTATACTGAGTATTTACAGCAGCAGCAATAAACTACAGTGTGTGTGTTCAAGGTAATGAATGGTAATGTGTTTCTAGTAGACCTTTTTGTAAAAATGAGGCAAACAGTACATAGGTTAAGCTATTTTACATGTGCCTTTTTGTGTCCTAACTGCTAAGAGAAGACTAGGTTAATTAGCTGTGATGGGAAATGTGTAATGATAGATAGATAGATAGATAGATAGATAGATAGATAGATAGATAGATAGATAGATAGATAGATAGATAGATAGATAGATAGATAGATAGATCAGAGTTACCCAAAGTTGAAAAAGAAAATGTGACAGCATAATATCATATAACCATGTGACAGAGGCCTGTGCTATATCCTTAAATAAATAGGAAATTCTGTTTAATATACTCAGACCAATAAGAGACAGACAGATGTTACAGAAGTAATAAATTAAGTTTTTATTTTATTTTCAGAATTAGAAAAGTAACTGCAGTGTTGGTAGTTATTACTACATGTAGTTCAATTATGTCCTCATTGTCCAACAATGTCCTCTCCTTAAACACACCTCACTTGCCTAGCAGCATTCCTTTGCTTGATGCAGCATCCATCAGTACTTCTTCTTTGCCTTCACTTGGAGGGTTTCTATGGCTTTACGTCTGCTTGGTTGCATGTCTCAGTCGTGCTTCTTTCTCCTCTTCCTGTGCAGTCCTCTTGCTCTCTTGTGCACTTGCACTTGAAATTATGGCCTGTACTAGTCAACATCAAGCCAGACAATGTTAATTACCAACAATAATTACCATGGTAAAACTAAAATTACCATCAAACTACTATGACAGTTTTTTTGTCAGGGTAACCTGGCCTCTTTCAATCCTTCGCTGTGCCTTCTCGCTGACATGGTAGTCTTTGTATAGCTGCTGCAATGGATCCTTGTACAGAGCTTTGTCCTCCTTTTCCATGAAACCAAAGTATAGGACCCTGTACACAGACAGCATTCTCTTTGTTTGTATCCCAACATCGTACGCAGACAACCAACGGTGGGGGAAAAACCTCTGGGGATTCTTGGCAGGTATGTCCATGTATTCTGCAATTTGTTTGAGGTACATGATCTGCAAATAAAGATAAGTCATCTTACATGACTAAGTGACACACCATTCAAAGCATTAGAGAGATGAACAACACGAACTAGATCTTTCATTTAAGCTAAAATTAAAATGTACATTTAGTTACCTGGTGTATGGAGATCTGTATAGGGCTCTGTGAACGCAACGTTGTGCACATGGTGACATGAATCACCATCAACAAGAAGAACTGTTGGACAGTGGTTCTGTGTGATTCTTGTTTCCAGTCCTGACCTGCTGCCTTGCTAAGTCCAACATTATGCTGACCAAGTTTGACCAGGGAATGTCTTTTTCCTTAAACAAGTCGCAGATGTCCCTCTGGCTGGCAGCATTGACTTTCACATCTTCAAGACAACCTAAGTGTTCAACCACAACATCCTTCTGCTCTTGGTCAAAGTAGATCACAAGCATCTTTTTGTTACTATTGCATGTGCTCTCATCTACATTCAGAGAAAAAGGATATTGCCTTAAGTTGGAGAGCGTTCTCTCAGAGAATGTGGGGCCCAGACCACGCACCATCTTCTAAGATGCAGAAGTCTGTGCAAGTTTGAACCTGCTCAGTGCTACCTTGTCTGCAGCCAGTTGTTGAGTCAGTTCCACTAAGACAGGTGCAATTGAGAGAGGTAGGGAGGGGTGATAACAGCCAGGAGCATTGCCTAGTTGTTCTCAACCTTTTCAAATCGTGACCCCCCCAGAATAATGAGGTTGGTGTTTGTGACCCCCCCCCCCCCACCACCACCCCTATAGCACTGGGACATTAACTCACAACACCCCGATGTCCGAGACTGTTCAGGGATTACTGTAATATAACACATGAAAGCTACCAAACTCACACAGGAAGACCATTGCTTTGCCCAAAGACAGAACAACAACTAATTCGATTTAAAAATTTTCTGTGTGAAAAGAAACTGAACCAATGAGAAAACGCTCCAAGTTTACAAACTCATCAATTGATTCGGACCACAGCAAACAAACTATAGGTGTGCAAACACCCTTAGATGAAACAAGGCGTTGCAAATAGCATGATTCTATTGTTGAATTTATAATGGAAATGTACATTATGCTTAGTTGGCAGGCACATTATACGACAGGCACCTGGAGTTTATCCACCCTTGTTTAGATGGGTGTTCCCCTGGCCTGAATTTGGGGCTGGCCTTTATTTGTTCGTGGTGACCATTATTTGAGACCCAGCTTTCATTTGAGGAGATACGGTATAGCTGAAATTTAAAACCCCGGTTAGTTAATTTCAGCTTTCTAACTTTATTTTGTCAACCACCTCTACGTCACCCAACCACCACCCACCACGTCTGTCATTATGGGAATAAGTTTAACACAAAGGAAGGAATGGCTTTGTCGATCTGTTGGTCCACACTGAAGTAGTACACCTCCATTTAGTGGGAAACCCTGCTCAGGACTGACAGGTGCATACTGGGGTGAGACCATTGATTTCTATATACTAGCAGCAGCAGTGATGATCCAGTCAGTTTTACGGTGAGCAGTGTAGCAACAGCAGTGTACGCAGAGCAAAGTGAGTGAGTAGAGCGTGACAGCTTAAATAGGCAGCTTTATTGCAAAGGGTGTGTTGGATAGGTGTTGCAGACCACGGTTTTTGTGACTTTGCTGCATAAAAATCTGCATTTATTTGGCTTGATATTTGGTTTGGCATCCCATTTTGGTTCCCCAAAAAACATAAAATTGGACAACAAACACTCTCTGCAAGTTCAGAGAGTTCTTACGTCATCTGTAGGGAAAAAGTTTAAAGGAGAAATCTCTGTGAGCGTGTTTGGCTCAGATGCATGTCATGACAGCGTGAGTGATGTGCCTCTAGTGGCGTCATGCATCATCCACAGACAGCAAGATTTAAGTGATTTACTGTGTGAATGTGTTCAAAAACCACACCTGCTCATAGATTAGCTGTCATGACCACAAACACACACACACAGATATTTGCACTACATCTCTGTGCTTTTACAGTATACACACACACAGATGGGCTGCTGAACCATGGCCTTGTGGACACACACATACAAATAGTAACAGGCAAAGATTCATGCACAGATACTCCCACAAACAAGCAAAGAATGACCATGCAAGGACCATCACATCCCCTGATCCGGTCACCAGCAGGACTGTCTTCATCTCCCAATGTTGGTATGTTGGTAAAGGCAAAAAGTTCCTCTGTGAAAGTATAATCCAGAGCAGAAACTTTTCAAAAAGCATCTCTCTCTACTTGTCTTTGTCCTAACACTTGTTTGAAGTCTGGTTTTAAAAATAGCTTTTAGAAATAAAAGTAAAAATGTGGTTAGGACCACTGGGACCACAAGCAGCTCATCTGGTGTTTGACCAATCATTAACTCCTTAGGTGGAATGTGCGTTTAAAAATATTCTATGCAAATGAAATACCATTTAACAAAGTCTTCATTTCAGTGAGGTAAGTTTTATGGGCATGACCAAAATAATGCATCTCAGGCTTCATCTCATTACAGCCTAAAGATATTTCATTTGTCTGGAAGCCCCTGTGCACACATCAACATCAATAGATGGTTTAGCTTAGCTTTCTAAAAACTGGATGCGGCTGCTGGCTGTAGCTTCATATTTGATATCAATCTTCTCATCATACCCTTAGCAAAAAAGCTAATAAGCATATTTCCAAAAATGTCAAACTATTCCCTAAACGTATAGCAGAGAGTCTTGAAAATATTCAGCTCCGTATATCTGTTAAGGATTCTGCATCCTTCTTTATCTGCCTATGCTCTGTCAAAGGAGCAGTGTAATTTATAATGATTAACTGACCCTGGGAGCAATGTTAGTAGCCCCATAGCCCAGGACAGGGTTAAAATAATGGGCCTGACTTAATATCTCAGCAAATAGCTGTCCCTGTAGTTTACCATTCAGTATTGGCTGCTTTGGTCTCCTTTTGGCTCTGCAGACTGTCTCAGCTGCACTCTTCAGACTGAATGAGCAAACATTATTGGTGTGTGAGTGGTTGATTTGTGCCAGCCACCTCTACCTTGTTATGGGAGAATTGTCTTGCAGGAGTGCTAGACAAAATGGCACCCACTGGACCAGTTCAAAGTAGATTTTAAACCCATTCCACGCTGGTCATCAGCCAAGGTGAAAAAATAATTTACTTTAAAATTTTGGGCACTTATCCATTTATTCCACACAAACCTGTGGAGTGATGAAAGCATCTACACATCCTTGCCAACTATGCCCTTCAGTTTGGCCTAAGGCCATGTGTTTTCAAGGACTGGGACTGGAGACTGACAAGTTGGATGGAAATCAAATGAACGATGAAATTGTGTGTCATTAACACCAATGATATCCTCACAAAAGAAGGAAGGATAAACCTGTCACTAACTGAACACTCATAAAAATATGTTTAATGGTCACATTTCTTTTTACATTTAATTATATCATACATTTACAATTTTCAATGTCTGCATTGTCAGTGTTTGTAATATCATGTGGTCCCACCTACCCTTTCCCTCCACTTTGTTTTTCTTTATCCCTCACTGCTCCCTGAGGAAAAGCACATTAACTATCTGAATATTCTTTTCCTCTCATTCTCTGTGTTTGGTGTTTTTTTCACATCAGAAGCTGTAATGAAAAGCTTATTATGTATGAGCATGAGTAAGGTGATGATCACGTGTCTCCATGGCAGAATTATGTGACAGTGGGTCCATTTACATAATACATAATAATCTAGTTATGGCCAATAATCAGAGGAAGATGTTTGGAGTAGGTGCTTATGCAGCAATTCCCTTACAGATAAATTACTGTTTCAATGCTACAGCGCATTGGCCGATAAATTACGTAAGAACCTCCACAAATGTCAGAAATTCTCTCCAGTTGTCAACATCTCACTTAACCTATCTGTAATGATGTTGTCTTGTTCTACCCTTGCGGTTCTCCCTTTGTTTGAATATTGAAAAATAAAAAAACAGATAAAGAAATATTTTGTGCTTCTCTGTACTTATGATATATATGTTAACTCAGTAACTTCAATGTAGTTCAGTAAAGATGTTTGCCTGGAAAAGGACATTAGTAAATGCACTTTGGTCCGTGATGATGAATTGTTATGAAGAAACCCAGTTAAGTTAATGTATAAGACTTGGTGCAAGATTTGACTATGAATGAGACTATAAAACAGAAGTGTTATTTACACAGGACAATGTTATCTCTTCTTAGCCTAAATGTGACAGTAACATCCAATATTTATAGTAAAAATTAGTAAAAAAAATGACCTATACAGGTTGAGGTTTCAGATGCTGCCTGAGCTAGTATGGGCATTGGCTGAGACCGTGGATTAGTATGATTTTAAAAGAAATTTTAAGAATCATTTTACATTTTGTTAGAGAAAATATTTTTTTTCCACAACATAAGCATTCAGAAAATTTCACACTAAAGTGTAATAAAACAGTGTGTTTGCAAATATTAGAATGCAATACAAAGGCTTATTTTGACATTTTTGGAAAATGAAGTGTAAAGTTGTGGTTTCACAGGGGGTAGTGTGTCCCGCACTTGAACCCACATAAAACGACGACCTGCTGGTTTTTGTATTGATTAAACAACCAAGATATAACATGGTAATCAGTGAGCTTCAGAGGTGCTGGTAAGTGGATTTTGTTATCTTTGGACAGAGCCAGTCAAGCTGTTTTCCCCTGTTTCCGGTCTTTATGCTAAGCTAAGCTATCATACTGCTGGTGGTAGCTTCATATTTACCGTACAGAGTGGTATGTATCTGAACATCTAACTTTCTGCAAGAAAGTGAATAAGCCTATTTTAGCACTTTACTTTTGGATCATGGTACAGCCTAACAATAATTAGCTTATGTTAGCACTTTTACTTCAGTTTGACTGTGGCCATTCATATCTGAAGGACAATGAGTTCATTAACAAAAAAGAGACATGAAGAAAAGTAATAGATTAAAACCAGGTACACTGTCCAGGTTGAAACAGAGAGAAAAAAATCAAATAAATTTGGTTTATCTATCAAATTTAAATTACTTTAAATTAATTAAATTTACCATTTAATTTAATTGAACAAACTTGAATTTAAGACATTTTACACCTTTTAAAGAACACGTAGACACCCTGTGAATAGTTTTACCATACCATATTTAAAATATTTAATGATTTCCCAAGTGACTGTAGCATGCAAGTATTCACCACCAGCTAGAACTTACTTGCACATCATCATCTGGTTTGCCATCTGAGTCTGACTCAGCATCAGATTGATAAACATGATCTACAGAATGATTTTCCTGCACAGAATCCATTGGGTCAATATTCAGTACAGCCTCTGTAACCTCTAACCATCAACTTAACTCTGAAGGGAAGCTATCATGGCACTTTATTTTCAGCTGACTTTATAACACTCCCTCTATCCATTCTTAAAGGCTCAGACACTGTCACTCAGTTTTGGGGGTGATCGAAGTACCTTGAAGTCTGTGGTGCTGTTTGGAATAAAGAACAAATGTTCTTGTAAAACAACAGATTTGCAAATTAGTTAAAGATGTATGACAGGAATGGCACACATCTTTATGACAGATGTGATGTCTGCACTGCCCTCTACGGGTTGAAACTGTCAGGCATGCAGCACTTCTGGCCACACCCAATTAGTCTGTCATTGACAGCTGCTTTAAATACCTACTGCCACATCACTAATTTATTAGACTGGCTGTGTTAAAGTCAAGGAGCCGCTTGTTACCTAGTAACCAGATTGGAGTGATATGCTGCCTCTGTCTGAGTGTAGCGCTACACTATGCTGCTTACGCTTTTATAATGTGATCAATGTGATCACCATCTAACACCACTTGAAACTAAATTTTGTGATGAGTTCTTATGTAGCCTTGTAATAATTTGGATATTTTACAGCATTGGGGTCATTATCATAAAATGAACCTATGCTGTGTCTCAATTTGGATACTTCCGTTAGTGCACCATGTAGTACACTATGTATTTACTGGCATAGTGCGTGAATTTTGACAGGATAGTGTTGTCTCAAATCAAACACACCTGCGCTTAACGGAAATGACCATTGCAACATTTGACCGCTTCTTCTTCTTCTTCTTTATGGCGAATTGCAACCGGGCAGAGCATTATCGCCAACATTTGACCGTGATTGTCGCCCGCCAAAATATCTGAATGAAAATGTATGAAATTAATAAATATGAATGTGATTTTACTTTTAGTGCAGTGTTCACTGTAACAATCGCAACTGCAATTTTCATAGGATGGTGGTTCCCTTCCCTTCTGCTACGTAGCCAAGATGGCGATCATTGAGTGTGAGAAGTGTGCAGCATTCCACACTCAACTTTTTGACTGTTATGAGTACATTATCCGGGTACTGATAGTGCACTACATTTAGCATAATTGTCAGTGTGAACGCACTTATGCACTTAAAATTGCAAGTGTAAGTACGCAAGAACGCGAATTGAGACACAGCATGATCAAAACCTCAACTCCGATGACTGTGTAGCTGTAAATTACTCATTTATTTATTTTGGATTTTTTTTCAATGATTTAGTCACCCATTCATTTTTCATTTTTATATATTTTTTTATTTACACTACCAGTCATAAGTTTTAGAACACCTCAGTTTTTCCAGTTGTTACTTGCAGTGTGTGGCTAAGATTTGAAGATTCAACAAAATTATATATATATATACACACATATATATATACACACATATATATATACACACATATATATATATATATATATATATATATATATATATACACATACATACATATATACATATATATAACTATATATCTAGATTAAAATGATAGTCATTTACATAGCATAGGATATAGACAAAAAAAAAAGCCAATGAATATGTTGTAGATAACAAGAAAGACAAAATAAACCAACAGCTAACTACCTGACCTGTTCCAAGTGGAAATGATGTATCCAGTCCACAGTACAAGAGCCAAAGTTCCAACACCCTCTCCTCTGTAACTTAATCTGTTCATTTTACAAAAGGTAAAAAAAAAAAAAAAAATAAAAAGTTAAATGTTAAATGTGTCCGTCTGTCAATCCCTCAACCTCCACAAGTTTAAACTCAGATTTTACATTAAGCTTTTTCAATATTAAAATTAAAATGCTGCTTCAGTGTCAAAATGTGTCTCCTCACATTCTGTGCTGAGGTCATTTATCTCTCACTCCTTTAAAGCATGTGCATATATTTTCATTTGAACAAAATTCATAGGCAAACCTAGTTGATTCTTAGGCCTCAAAATATTGGCTGTTTATCATGGACATAATGCAAGCGCTGCCAGCCCTTCCTAAAGAACCTAATTAACAGTGTCCCCACGGCACGTCAGACAGGTTAAAGTGAGCGCCCTGGAGAATCAGAAAGTATTTAACCAACAATGTGACCCTGCTCTGTTGGCCATACGGTTTTCAAAGCACTTAGAGTTGTCACCTGACACGGCATGGTGCACCCGCTACGCCAGCATCTGTCCCTCTGACACACACATATACACCACACGCAAATAAAATGACTCTCTTTGGATACAAATACAGATGCTCTGTGCCCTCCATCTCTAATCTCCAGCACCTGTCCTTTCTTGTCCACAGTGTTAAAGTCCACGGCTGCAGCAGATGGGAGCTGATTCCCAAACTCACCTCCTGACACTCCTCCTGTGTACTCGTTTACCCTCAAGGCACCTCTGCCTATATTAGCATACAATTACCTCACATTATTATTTTAACCTTTTTCAGCTTACACTCTAAAAAATGCCCGGTTAAAACTGTTCCTTTTGTACCCAAAAAGTCAACAGACAGGTTAAGAGTTTTCCAACTAACGGCTTATTAAAATGTTGTCCACCATCATTTATGATTGTGCATCGCAAACCTTACTAATAGTTTTATTTTTATAAAAATTAAACACTTTGCTTCAACGTTTACATTTTTTTTCAGAAAGTTCATGCTCAATCTTGAGCTTTTGATCGTATCACACCATCTTCCTTAGCAGATGGAGTTTATTGTGTATTTTCTTTAATGTACCTGGACTATTTTGTATGGCTGTTGCATCAATGATTAGGCTGGTCCTTAGAGAATGGAAGAGTCCAAATGCTCCATAATTTAAAAACTGGTTATATTTATTAATTAGAACAATATCATATGAGATAATGTTATTAAAAAGAAGTAAGAAAAATGAGAATTGTAAAGGAATATGGAATGAAATATATGTTACACATGAAGGGAACAAATTTATTTTAATCAATCTGTATAGTTGAATCAATTTTGTTTGTGTCAGTTTTGGATTGAATAAAAAATATAACTGATGTGGACTAATGAACTGTAGTGTGGGTTAATGAATTATCCAGGTATATTATAGAAAATCTGAAAAGCATGTCCATAATGGCATAATGTGAAATGTTATTTTCCAGTCCAAAGAAGGTCCAGCACTAAACTCTACACTACACTAAAGTACAGTTGAGGCTAATAGCTGTTAGTTTACCAAAGTTACTACAATTCATCCTGTAGGGAACATGAATATCTGTACCAAATTCCATGGAAATCCATCCACTAGTTATTGAGACATTTCACTCTAAACCTCATCCTCCAGGAGACAATAGATCAGTAAGGAACAACCAAAGTCATAAGGATTCATCATCTAGGGACAATGAATGTCTATCAAATTTTATGCCAAACATCTTGAGATATTTCACCTGGTAAGTTAAAACTTTTACATTCTAAGTGACACGCACATGTTAATCTACAAAGCAAGTGTGTGAAATAATATATATGAATATATATGAAAGATATATTCACATCATGTGGTTTAGAGAAGTTAGACCTGCAAGTTATAATAGCAAACCTGTCAGCAAACAATTGCCTATTTACAGATCCAGAATATACAGAGCAACATTAGCAGTCATTCGGAGTCATGTTTCTGGCCAACTGGCAAAAATAAGTCCAATAATCTCTCTCCTTTTAGCTCTTTTTGTGGTTTCTACCAACTCCTAATGGAAATATCTGGTTCTTGAGCAAGTAAATGTTCCACTTGTTCATCAGCTAGTCTCTAACTCTGTCTGTCTGCAGTTTGTTGGGCAGTTTGCATACAGTGGCTTCATCAGTTGTTTTTCTGGAAAATAGCTTTTTTTTTGTGCCATTGTTTATAGGCTATAAGATTAGATTAGTGCAGCTTTAAAGAAACATCTTCTACAACACAACTCTAGGACTCTTGGAGTCGGTAATGTATTGATGATTGAGGTATCTATCTTTTTTAACACAGCATTTTTTATTGTGTATCTACCTTGGGTATAGAGCCTTGTGCAACTACTTGACCCTTTTACTTGCAAAGTTACAGTGAACAATCAGCTTTTCCTTAAAGTTTTAACTTGTTTCCTAATTCATAAAACTTTTCTTGCACAAAGGAGGGGCAGGAGGTGAGTTACAATATCCTGACTCTGGAGTCACTTTCAAAGTTCTCTGTCAGGAATAAACACCTTCCGCTTTGCTTTTTTTTTTCTTTGTGCATTGGGGGCGTAGGCTAATTATCTAAAAATAATATTGTCATAATAATGTTTAAATGACTTGTTAAAAGTTGCTTCGTCATGCTTTTAATGCGCAGCCATTCATCCTGTCATTTTATTACTATGATATTTACCCTCCATTTTCTCTTTTCAAGGTGTCTTGTGATAGCTTATTGTCATTGTTTTGGTATATTTTATGAGTATTTGACATTTGCACTTTGCACACTCTGAGTAAGCATTTGACAGATAGTGATATGCAGGTGGAGGTCAAGTTACAAGCCAGTTGCAAGCCAAGCAGGGAATTTAAAAAAAAAGTATATGTGTGATATATAGTGTGATATTCTGGCATGCTAAAAAAGTCACATTACAACAGCTTTGGAAACTGTTTTGAACTGATATAAAGAGTCTTGATTTCATCAAACCATGGACCAGCCATGGACAAATGCTGATGTTGATTAATCAGTCCCACACTTTGTAGAAACATGATAAAACTTTTAGATTCTTGGTCAATTTCGGATGAATTCAGCAATTTTGGTGCAGTGTTTTGCTCCCAATTACAGCTCTAATTTTCGCCTCTGACTGCCTTCTTTTCTTTTTAACAATGGCAGCTAAGACTCGTGGGTATTTTATTATTTAGAAACATCTGACATACCAAACTGACATACCAATCATAATTTCCTAGACACCAAGTTGTAATTATTAAAACTCGGGCTGCCCTCTAAAGGCCTGGTCACACCAGAAATGGGTACAATGAAATTTATCTGCATGAAATATTTGGTCCTAGAATCTTGGTGACATATGGTGCCTTCAAATGGGGATCAAGTTTACTAGAAGAGTCCATATGAACTCCCCCCTCTTGTGGTATTCATGACCTCATAAGTGGAAATTTTCTGAAAGCTCAGAGTTCACACATTATGACGTGTTTACTGACGTTTTCAGAAATGGCGGAGGCCATGGATGTTAATTTTTCGGTGGATATTAAGTTAATATATTGTAATTTTAGTCGTATAGAGTTTTTCTTCGTAATAATATGTCTGAAGAAAATGTTGATATAAATAGAAAGTAAATCAACATTTCTTGGAAAGAGGTAAAGAATGTCAAGAGAACAACGGAGAGTCTTTTGGTGTCCATGTTGCCATTGTCTAGCAGCAGTGTTCTCACGACTTACCACTTTAACGCCAAGTATATAAGTCTAGTGTACACGACTTCCCATGTCATAACCATCAGCTCACGAGTTCCATTTGAAGGCAGCTATAGTTACTATACTCACAAGGCTAGTTGGTTAACTGCTGTAGCTGTCAAGCTAACCGCTAATCCGCTAGCTGGCTGGGCAAACGCTAGTCAGTCACAATACCTCCTGGGTGTCTCTCTACTGTTCTGTTTACTCCCCCAGCATTTTGTTCACCATTGTACAACATTTTGTTCAATAAAAACAAGTTACTGAAGAGGGAAAACAAAACTCTCGGAGCTAATCAGCTTGCTAATGGTCAGTTAGCAAACTCGTTAGCTTAGCTTGGTTGCTAACTTGGCAGGTTCACGCAGTTTATTCTAAAGACATATTGTATTGTACCATCGACTCCTGTCTCATAACGGTCTGTCTGAGAATTTGCAGTGGAAAAAAATACTAAAGGAACCAGCAGCTCCTTCCACTTCCCAGCTCTATAGTTACAAGATACAAAAAACAAAAGTGAAGCATTGAGTATATGGAGAAGATAAAATAATATTTTACCATTTCCTCTATCCTTCCCTCCTGTGTACATTCACATTTTGGGTAAATCAGTGCTTGCACATGAGGCAGAGTGTGTGTGTGTCCAGAATCTCTGTAATGTACCACTGACACTAGGTGCAACGAGGGGTAATCTCATCATTGAGGCACACACACACAGAGTGATATATTAAGCTACTATCCCACAATCAGTAGGGGTATCATTAGACCAGACCTGCTACTGTGAATACACAATATCACAGTACACGGGCCTGATTAACATGTGTGTTTATGTGTGTGTTGTACAGGAGAGGATGTCGCTCTGAGAGCCAATGATGATTGCTCTGACTGCTTGTTACACCAAATAAAAAGGAAATAATGTCTTTTCTTACCTCACGCTTTTGTGACCTTCATTCTCTTTCTTCTGTCCCCCCTCTTTCCTCGCACATCTCTCACATCTTCATTGTTTCCTCAATTTCTGTCTTCCCACTTCTGAACTCTCATCCAATTTGTTCTGTCTCAACTGTTTTTTCCTCCTATGTTTGTTGTGTATATCTTCCTTTTCCAATTTTCCTCCCTAAACTCTTTGCCATCTTACTCTCTCTCGCTTGCTGTGTCTCTTTCAACCACCCTTTACTCTCTGTTTCATTTCCTCTACAGTGTTTTGGTTCGGTTTAAATGATAGAAGTGAAAAGCAGAAGAAATAAAAAGCTCACCCTGCACCCTGCGTAGTAAAAACACCAACATCATCCTTCAGTACACTGCAAAACCAACTTTTTATTAGCTGATCAAAAGTATTGCCAGGTCAGTTTGAAGCATAAAATTTGTTAGAGCCAGTGTTGCCAGCTCTCTTCATATGCTTGATGACTGCTCAGAAAGTTGCTAAAAGTCACCAAATGTTGTCAAATGCTAACTGGCTATGTTTGAGTGTCAGCAAATTATTATTTTTAGCCAGACTAGCTGTAGCTGTAGGGATGGCAATGCCAGTTAGTTGACGGATTGGTTGGTCCACCACCTCAGTGAAATGTCTTGACAATTATTGGATGAATTTCTTTAAAACTTGGTACAGCCACACCCCAGAGGATGAATCCTAATGTCTTTCTTGATCCCTTGATTTCTCATCTAACCACCAGAAGGTCAACATTTTCACTTATCCAATGAAATACCTTGTCCACTACTCAATGGATTGGCAAAAAATTTGGTACAGATATTGATGGTTTCAAGAGGGTGAATCTTTGGTGACTTTGGTGATTCCCTGACCTTTTCTCCAGCACCACCTGCAGGTTGACATTCTGTAGTTCGGACTGATATATCTCAACAACTATTGGATGGACTGCCATGGAATTTGCTACAGACACTCAATTCAATTCAATTTTATTTATATAGCGCCATATCATAACAAAGTTATCTCAGGGCACTTTTTCGAATAGAGCAGGTCTAGACCGACTCTTTATATTTACAGAGACCCAACAATTCCCACCATGAGCAAGCACTAGGCGACAGTGGCAAGGAAAAACTTGCATTCATGTTCATTCATTCATTCATGTTCCACACAGGAGGAATTATAATAGTTTTTGAATGATATGAAATGTCAGTGGCTTAACATATTGACCTTTCTGTTTGCACCATCCTCATACAATAAACTATATAACCCTGCCACACACATCTAACACTTTCATGCTCACAATATGATAAACCCTTTTAGTTGATAGATACACCTAGCTATACATCTAGTTAGGGGCTAGTGCAGACTGCAAGACATTTGCCACATAAACCAGAGGCGGTAGGCAGCGGACATGGAGATGGGGTGACTTTAACATTACCAGCTCAATGTAAAATTTGACTTTTGTGTGAAAATGAGTAAGTCAAAAATGTTTTGGCTAATCTGATAGAAGGATACATGTTAACACCAATATATAGACCTATTCAGGAACCAATATGATGAAAAAGTTTAGGACATCAGGAGAGCAAGCCCCTGTATAAGCTCATCAAATGTGGTGTTGTAATGTCAGCTACAGGGTAGGTACTGGTATTCTCTTTTGAGCCCCGTTTATTAGCCTGTATTTGTTTACATTTTTGGCAAATTACTAGATACAGTTTGAAATGTACTCATGGATGCACAGACAACTATTCCTGGAATACTATGATACTGAATTAAACTTAAAAACCTGATGATTCTCAGGCAAGTTCTGAATTAATTCAATTCAATTCAGTTTTATTTATATAGCGCCATATCATAACAAAGTTATCTCAGGGCACTTTTTCGAATAGAGCAGGTCTAGACCGACTCTTTATATGTACAGAGACCCAACAGTTCAGAATTAAGCGTGTATTTTCTAAGCATATTTACAGTATGGGTGGTTGATTGCGATAGAAGTCAGACATAATATCCTCGGGAAGTGTAAGTCACACTGAATGATATCAATGTGTCTCATGTCTCTGTGTTAAGATTTGACTGAGTTACGACTCCTCAAAGAAGGAGTACAATTTTGACTCAGATTCACCTCACACACAATATCCCCCCCCACCCCGGGATGCTTTTGGCTTTGTCCTGCTGAATGTCTATGGCTATTACAGACTCCATTTTGTAATTTACCATTGTTGTCTAAAATGCCCTCTAGAATGATGAGCACAGTCAATATTTCATTCCCTACCTCCCCCTGTAGTGTTAATCCTGTGCAAATGGAGCTTTAGACTGGAAGGTGGACCCAATAAACTGACAACAGAGTGTGTGTTACCAAAGACCTTTATGCTGACACCACCCTCTGGCCAATATTTACATTTACTACACCATGACTTCTAAGGATCAAAAGCAGAATTTGGACCTCAACTTATATCCATCTTACAGTGTCTTTACAATGAGGACTACAGCCTCACAGAGCTGCTAGTGTGGCTCTACACTTTTAGTCTGGGTATTTGTAGATGTTAAAAAGGTCTATATTTGTTGGTAGCTGAAAACTCTAAAATATGCAGCAATAGCACTGAATTAATGAGAAACATTAGCATTCATTCTCAAATTAAATTGAATATGGAAGTACCAATAAAAAGCAAAACATTGAGTTCACTGCTAAATAATCACTAACAGCTTGGTTAACACACACACACCAGCTGTTCTTTACAGCTTTTATGAGATGTATCAAGGTAGTAAGTGCTAGAAATTATTGCAAGGCTTCTAATCAACTTATAATATTGGTTAGACTGACAAACAGAGAAACATATCCACACATGTCCACAAGCATTTCAGACTTGGGCATTTTCTAGTCTGAATTATTCTCTAACTCTCTCCGGACCTCGGCAGAATCACCAGCAGGGATGAAAAGCTCATCCATAATTTCAGCCAGTCATCCAGATGGTAAAATAATTTACTGTGGGACTGTGTTAAACCAGGGACTCCACACACATTTAACCCACAGCATAGCAGAGCTGGCCTCTCTCCATCATGTCTTTATATGTTTGTAACACCAGATGCTGCAGTTTTTTCAATTATTAGCACCAAGTTGTGCTTGAATGCATTCACTGTTGTATTATGTTTCTGGAAGAATAAAGATTCCGTATGGGGATCATCATTTAATCCCTGGGTTATCAAAGTCAGAAATGTTTAGCTACCTTTTCCTTAGAATTATGTTCAGTTGAAATGATAAGTCAAAATGAAAGTTAAAACTCATTTTTGCTAAGAAATCAGTGTGTATATTTGGTGTATGTTTTGACTTACCTTACTTATTTGTGTACTTATTCAGTCAAAATTGCAAATGCCAAAAGGAAATTTAAATTTTATTTATTTTTCTACAGTGACAGTGCCCCCCAACTTTTAGGGACTGACAGCCAGTACTGTAATTTGATTGCTGCAATATCTGTGTGGGGGACACTTAAAATAATTCCAGTGGCCACACAGGCAGTTAACCACCTGGATGGTTGATATTAGCTGTTGCTTAGTCTTATCTGTGATTTGAGTGCTCCCTACATGCCCTACGGAATTGCCCACATTACTGGACTACCCTTTGCTGAGTTTTAGTCTGGTCATTTACCATCCTCACATCTAGACCCATGAAAGAGAGACAGCTAATGCTCGCTAGATCCCCATCTTTTGTATAATGTGTGTAATGAAGGTCCTCTTCATTACTAGTATTGGTAGCACAATGTGTATACAGTTCTGGTAAAAGAAATAAATACACAACACACACACCTGAATGATTGAAGGCTTTTATCCCTCTAGACCCCAGAGCGCCCCTTCTATATTTCACTGTAGCACCCTGGAGCGCCCTTCATTTTAAAATCCTTCCCAGTTTATCAAAACAGCTTTGTATTGCAGATACTTTAAGCTGTCATGAACAACCGGAACCGGAAATGTACATCGTAATATTGAGATCTGTGGTTTGTTTTCGCGGGTTTCCACCCGGTTTCGGTTTCCACTTGTAAAATGCTCTGCCGACTTAGCATTCCCATCTTTATAATCTTTTGGATGCCGTAAGATTGTGTTGTGAGAGAGGTCCTGACCCACCGTGCAAAGTGACAAAGACACTGTGTGAATATGTTTTTGGCTCGAAATCACATCACATAATCACCGTCACTAAACAGCGGGACCTAACCAGCCCCCTCGCGAAGACGGATACCGTTTTCCATGGGGCAGTGCGCCAAAGAGTCAGTAGGGAGAATTGAATGCATCTCAGCGACTTTTCCACATATGGATTTGGGAATTTTTCCTCATTGCCAAAGACACTACCTACTACCACATTACTGTTGTTTGTTGCTCATAATATTGCTGTGTGGGTTGAAATGTGGGACATTTCTCTTTTATTTTGAAAGCCAACGTTGTTCAGTGAAGGATCTGTTTTATTGTCAGACTGAATGTTGACTCAGTTTGAGATTTTACTCTTTGTAACTGTGTCTACAGTTTGCTAGTGACAGTTTTGATAATAAAGTTTCTTCCAAAGAAAAAAGAAGTCTTTTATGTGTGTGAGGAAGATAGGATAAATAGCTGTTTACTAAAGTTTTAGTGCTATTTTTTTAGTCTGGTGTTTTGTTAAATGTGTTGAATCAAACGGTTTAAAAAGCTACACATGCCACATATTTGGTGTCAAATTAAAGAGGAAGTTGTGTTTTTTAAAATGTAAACAACTTGTGATTGTCAATTTCTTTCTGTTTTTGAGATAGTTTTTGGATTGAGTAGGAAAATGCTCATTTAAGTGAGGGTTCTCAGTGAACTGCAGCAACATTCTATAATTCTACTGGGGTCTAGAGGGTTATTGAAGTTGTTGCATGATGTGTGTTGCCTCACAGCTGGATGTGATTGAAGGCCAGCCCTGGGAAGACAAGCATGTATTTAGTGTGGTACCTTAGCATAATCTGCTCATGGGGTATTACCTTGGCCAAATCTGTGGATTAAATTTACTGTTCACTGTTTAAGTGTACAGTGGTATAATGTGCATTGTTGTGTTTGGGTCACTCACCTCTGTTGTGTCTCCTCTTCAGGGTGTTAAAAGAGTCCCCGGGGTATCTGAGCGCCAATTTGAAGGTTCCGGGAGATACCACGTGGTAATTAGTGTAGGGGTGTGGAGGTACTTTAATCTGCTGTTTCAGTTTCTGTGGTGGTATTGTAATGAGTAATATGCAGGAAGATGATACACACTATCTGACAGTAGTTTGGTGTACATGTGTTTTAATGTATTGGTTGTGTTTTTGTATTTTTGATGTCCGGAGAGGGATGGGGGTCCTTATACTGTGGTAGTGGTCAAGGTCGTAGCCAGCGACAGGCTATATAAGGCTGCCACTTTCCATCAAGCTCTGCTGTTGTCAGGACCACATGCGTCCCGTGGTCCACAGTATTTTTATGTGAACATGACTGTTCTTGTGATGTATTTATTGTGGGTGAAATAAACACCTGGTTGGTATGCACCTAACCTCGGCCTCAAGTCTCCTACTGTTTAAGAACAGCCGCTACACGGCCATCCTAACAATGTGTAACGAGTGAGTGTGCAGGAGCTTGTCAGTGGCTCTGAGAAGGTGTAAAGTAACATCTAGTGTGAATCTGTGTCAAAACTTAGCAAGCTAGGCTAACTAGTGTCCACTTTCTGAGTGGAAACTAGTTAGCCTAGCTTGGTTGCATCTGCTGTCTGAGTGGAATACAAACTTAAAAGTACGATGGTCCTCCCAAATGTGGAATGTTGCAAAGGGACAAGCTTCTTCAGTGGCGGCTGATAGCCAAGTCTATGTGAGTGTGTTTCAAAAAAGGAAAAAATGTTTTTAAAGAACATTCATAGGTCTACAGTTGCGTTTCTCCAGGCAGTGGCGTACCTTGACAGCACGACCTCCCAAACCTCCCAAAATTCTGTCATGTAACTCCTCTCAATCCTTTCCTCACTGAGTGCTCGCCTACATTTCAAGACACTGCTGCAGCCAATAAGGCTACCTAAAGGCTATGATTCAACCCAACACTTTGGCCTGGCTTCTGCACTCGGCAGTTGCTAGTCAACTGAACCTCTATTCACCTGTTAAACCCTGCCCTGTCATGGCTCTTCTCTCTCTTGGCACCACAGTTGTGGAATGATGTCCCTACATTGATCAGGGCTGCACAGTCTGTGTCTATTTTTACATCACTTACTGAAAATCAATTTCTTTCAATCCCACCTTTCTCCATGACCTCAAGACTTTTACCCAACCCCAACTTCTAGCTTCACCCTCTACACACACTGCAAAGGCTTGTGTCCTTGTTGTTACCACATCTTTTGACTGCTGACAGGATAAATGTTCCTATTTAACCTTCTTGACTAATGCAGCACTGCTCATTGCACTCTGAAGTACTGGGCTCTTTACCCAGTTGATGCTTGAGAAATCTTCACTCTTTTACTCTTGCACTTACTGTAGGTCGCTCTGGATATAAGTGTCTGCCAAATGGCTAAATGTAAATTGTAATTATCTTAGAGAACACATCTGTGTGTAAGCACCTGCTTCTGCATGCCTCATTTACAGAGCCTTATTTTCTTTTTTGGATGTTAAGTATTCCATAGGGCCATCAGCTGGTACACTCAGCATCAAGAAAAGTGGTACTGCAAGAACTACTTTTATGAAAGTGAACAACTTTTCTGAGCTGTTGTTTGACCTGGGGAGGGGGTCAAGTGGACCCACTAATACTTTTCCAAGGAGTCACTGCTCCAATAGAGTGCTGCAGTATTTAGTACATGTTTTTGTAGGCCAACCTGGAAGTTAGCATCACCCTGGTTCCCTCAACAAAAAAGCCAATGGGATTTTTCCATTGGATTTTGGATTAATTTAAGCACCTCCCACCAAATGATGCACCAAACATGCACAAGCATTTTGCTGGGTTTGAAGCGGAACGTCAAGGTTGTCAACCGTTGTACCTAACTAGCAAACTAACATCTGTTCTACTCAGCTAGTTATGTCTGACTCAGAGGTAAGAAACTGATCCTTTGTGAGGGAAGAAGCTCCACCCTGTACCACCACTGTACAACCATATTTCTGTAGTTCCAACAACTCCATCAGAGTGATACGTCGTCTGTCTAGCTGATCGCCTCACATCAATTTCACCAACTGATTGTACAGAATTGCTGTGATTGGCTAGTTACGTGATAGCTAACCCTGATTGGTTGTTTGATTCAGACCACGTCCAGTTTTTAAAAAAACTAGTACAAAGGGACAGGCGCTCACAGACACATTTTTTTAAAGGAACCCTCCAATTAAATATCATTAGTGACATGCAATGGTCAAAATTAGTTATTTCAACCAAAATTATAATTAAATAATATTGCCTACTGTAGCTTTAAATCTCATCTGGATTTTATCCAGATATGAGGCACTTGAAATGACAAGTGTAACTGGGGCCTATGGGAGCCAAACAGGGCTAGTGCTAGATTATTTATTGACAGACAGACTCATCACTCTGTTGGTCTTTTTGAACAGGAAAAAAAGATGCAATCCTCAAACACTTTTTAAATATCAATACAATACAGAGTGGCATTTTTCTCTTTAACAATCCTTGGCCGAGCGTACAACCATTGGTTTGCGTTGCACATTTACTAGGTAGCAGCTAGTCTCACATAGCCAGATCTCCACACTTTGTTTTAGCGCTGTGCCAGCTCTGGAGAAATGTCTGGCTGAACCCATTATCATTCTGGCTTGTTTGTATTTCTTTAAACCAATCACAATAGTCTTGGGTGGCGCTAAGCCCAGGATGCAGTGACGGTGCCCTTACAAAATAGTGTAAACGGTAACACGAAGATAGCGGGGAGGAGAATTCTGACTGAAATAGTCAGCCAATGGCAGGCTTATACCCACAGCCTACTTCCTGTGAGTCGGACTAGGTAACAGTAGACTGTTACATTTTGCAGTTTGGCTAACCAAGTAAACAAAATAAATGTTGATACAGCATGTTTATACAATCTAAAATGAGAAGCCAGCTAACATGACCACAACCTTGATTTTATGGAGGAATGATTGGGCACAGGGAACCTCTGTGATCATTTTTTTAACAACATTTCATTCTATATCATCCCTTAAAAGGGATATTGCTGTGTGGTGAATGTGTGGCCTTTTCCACTTCACACAAAAAAGCAAGTCTAGAATAGATGTGACAAAGACACAAAGCAACACCTTTCTTTCCTGCCTCTTGTCCCTGTTCTGAACTTTGTTATTTAAGTTCCTCCAGTGAAACATGACACAAAGTCGACAAATGCTGCCGGAAGAGGACTGCTGAGGCTATGAAGCAGAAAATGTCCACGCAGGGTTTCTTCACCGCCTGGGGATGAGGTTAGTGATCAAAAAGACAGATTTCTAACAACTGAATGTTCCCTACAGAGAAAAAAAAGCATATAGGCCAGACATGTACTGTAGTTATTGATGTAGCCGTTACTTTTTGTCGTTACTGAAATGTCTGATTATCCTTTACCAAGATATATATCAACAAAATGCCACAAATAGTCTTAGTGTGCATGGTCATGGCCTAAAGTCTGTTCCAGTATTACTCAATGACCTTACAGTACAAGTGCATTTGTTTATACATGAGTATATTTCATTAGTCATGGGTCTAACTCTTCTCAGAAAACCCAGTGACGTTTTGTCTATCTTGTTGTGCCTGAAACTTGTGAATGCATAATAACTGGTTTGTATGTGTGCAAATTTGGGTGTGTGCCTTGCTTGTGGCTATTCATACACATACGAGTGTATGCACAATGCACATAGTGTATTTCTGGTGTATTTAGACAGTCCATGTGGATTAGCTGTGTTGTTGGAAAGGCCAACATCTCTATCACAAAATGCCATCTGTGTGTGTCTGTGTGTGTGTGTGTGTGTGTTTGGTAATGAGAGTATTGAAAAGTGTCCACAAACCTAGCAAAGGTCCTCCCAAGTGTGTGTGAAAGTACCACATGTGTGAGTAGGCCTCCGTGTGATCATGTTGTCATACATTAAAATGCTTGAGTAGGTCTGCCTGCCTGTTAGTAACAGCAGGACACAGTTTGCAAGCGTCCTGTAAGTGTTTGAGTGCAGGCAGACACAATAGCAAGGTTAATGACTATGTTAAGGAACTGAGAGGCAGCTAGAGACATTTCCGATTTGGCTTCAGTGCAGGAAGGCAGGAGACACCAGAGCTGCTAATAGACAGAGTTTGGCTGCTTGTACAATGGATTCCCTGTTGCTGCTCCTCTCTTTAACCTAGGCAAGGTCATGGACAGAAGGAGGCTGCCAAGTAGTTGTTTTGTTCTGCGTCTTATGGAGAAATACACCTTCAGATCCTTTTTGTATGTTAGATATCGTCAGTGTGTGCTGATTGTTGCTCCTCAGGTGTAACAGTATGTTATGATGAAGTGGTGTAGTTTACTTTTGCTGAGCTTACGTTCCTTCAACACCTTTATTGTGCCAAGGACAATATATCCTGATAACTTCGGTGATTTGACTTGCGTATGAGTAAGTGTTAGCATGCAAACAGGCTAAACTGATATGGCGAACATGGTAAACATTACCTGTTAACTTGAGCATGGAGGGACATTCTTGACCTCAGGAGTAGTAGTGTGGCAAACTAATTTGAACTCAGCAAATGGAACTGGCTTAGGTCCATCACATGACCTAAGGAAAAGAAGTCAGCTGGCTGCAGGGCCTTTTCCTGTCGTGCTCCCTTCCTCTGGAATAACCTTCCTGCTGATATCAGGCCACCACTGCATCTCTCTAACCCTCTGTTTGTTTGTGTCCTACGAGTACAGCTGTGTGCCTGTCTCTCTCCTTTCTCCCTCTCTCTTGCCCTAGTTTTTCCTCTCTTTCCACTCAGGCTTCTCTGTGCTGGGCTATCGGCCGTCCTTGGACCTCTCTCTCTCCCCTGGCTGTCGGTGCCTCATTCCAGATGTTTAGATCTGGATCTTCGTCCTCCAGGAGATTCAGCTTCTCCTCTTGTCTCGTTCTCTCCCTTGTGTGCATGTTGTCCTTGTCTCTCTCTCCCTCTCTGTGTGTTTGTTTCTTTTCTCCTACCTGTGTGAATGGTGTGCTTGAGCTTTGCCTCTTGTTTTATTGTGTAGTCTGTCCTCTTTCCAGGTCTCCATGATGGAGAGGAGGTTATGTACCTCCTCCCGGATCCATTTTTCATATATCTTACAATCTATTCATAATTTTGTCATCATGATTGTCCGTGCTGTAAATGTGTTGTACATGTCTGTTCATCCTGGGAGAGGGATCCCTTCTCTGTTGCTCTTCCTGAAGTTTCTTCCATTTTTTCCCCATTAAAGGTTTTTTTTGGGGGGAGTTTTTCCTTATGTGAATTGAGTGTCTAAGGATAGAGGGTGTCATATACTGTACAGATTGTAAAGCCTCTTGGGGCCTTGTGATTTGTGATATTGGGCTATATAAATTAAAACTGACTTTTGGTTTTCTTCACAAACAGCTTATAGCATACAGAGATGCTAGAGTGGCTGTATGCTGCATTCATGTGCTCCTTGTATGTCCCAATTCCCGAGTTAGGAAGTCATTCTTCCAAGTATGGTGTGTTGATGAGCTTTTAAGTCATAATGTGGAAACAACATGGCCGCTACAAAGAATATGTGTTGTATTTTATTGCTCAGAGTTGATAGCTGTTTCCTGGAAACCCCTTCTCTTTGGTTGGCTGAGAGTCCCAGACTTGTTGCTGCACCAGTGCATTCCCTAAAACCACTAACATATTGCTTTACCTGACTTGTTGTCAGGGTTGATGCTAATTAATAACTTCTAACTAATCTAGGTCACTCTACGTGGACTGCAACTAACGGTTACAACTAATACCATATAAAAAATTACATGTAAGCAAAAAATTGATGTGCAATATGTGAATTAATAAGACTTTTCTTACAATCAACCAAACATATACTTTCGTCCTCCATGTTTCTGTGTATATGACGTCAACTTTTGGTAAGTCGGGCAAGTTGTGTTCCAAAGTTTTCACCGACTTTCTGAGTTGTTGTTCCTACTTGAGGGGCCGTTCATGTGAATTTTCCCATTCTGGAACTAATCTTTCCGATTATTCTGACACCACATGAATGCAGGGGTAGACTCTTAAGGCCTCAGTATGCTTCAAACAATCTACAAAATGGATATACAGTTAATGGTACAAGAAAAATTTGTGGAAACATAAAGTATCAAAAATTAAATTTGAAAATCTCTTGCCTTTGTACCAACCTGGTCTGTACCGCTAACACACCAGACGGCAGACTGCAATTGTTAAAGGTTATTGATATGCAGTAGAGTAGACTGACATTTACTCAGTGCCCTCACTATCACAACTCCTATTTGGACTTTTACACCAGCAGTTATGTAAAGCAAGAAGTGATTTCCACCAGAAAACATGCTTGGTCATGCCCAGCCAGATAACCTTACCTTGAGCTCATGCCACCGGATCGCTTCTTCATTTGTATTCACTGCAGCAATCTTTTCATTCCCTTTCAACTTAAAGAATTGTAACACAGTGAGGCTTTAAACTACTCCCTGCTCCTTTCACTGCTGCAGTGAAGGCGCACTAGAGATTTCAGCAAGCCTTTGATTGGCAGTGATTAGAAATAAGTGGTCAAGTTCAACCCAAACACACACATTGTCTCAATACAGTATGGTAAAAAGTCATCTCAGCTTTCATTTTGGCAGCAAGCAGCTTTGAAAGTAGCTGCAGGTAGTCATGTCAATATCTATTCAATGTCAAAATCCTTGCTGGGCATGGAATTGAGTCAGATAAAGTGAGATAAAAACTCATGTTTGGAGGTGAGTTATGAATGGAGGAATATTACTGGAGCTTTGCATTATATCATGATCTTATCAGGTCAGGTGGACTTTGCCAGGAAACATTTCTAACACAAGAGCAAAAGTGTCATCTATCATCCAGCTGGCTAATGTCTCTATTGGCAACATGGTGCTAAAAACACCGACAGTAAGGCTATGGCCTAAACCCTAAATGAACCTGCTCTGGGTTGACCAAGTCAAGCGAAATAGCCAGGTTGCTGCGCAGTAATTTAAAGTGATATAAGATCAAATGGCAGTTTAAAGGATCCCTTTACCCAAAGTACAAAAAAAAGTATATTTTGTCACTTACCATGTGATATACAAGTACACGAATAGTTTTGGTTTTACATGCACATGTTTTGAGATTTGTTTTTACATTGCTTGTTCTTAAAGGAATATTTCAATATTTTGGGAAACATTTGGGTCTCCACTGCCATGATATATTTAGAAGTGTTGGAAGGCAGATTTTCTAAAATCTGTTTCCCTCTGCTTTCAGTCTTTATGCTAAGCTAGGCTAAGCTAATCTCAAAACTCTACCTCCATACTTAGTGCACAGATATGAGTGGTATTAATCTTCTCATCTAACTCTCCGCAACATAGCAAATAACCATATTTCCCAAAATGTTGAACTATTCCTTTAATATTGACTATATGATATATTTCTTCAAGTCTTCATTTATATTTATGACTATCACAATCACATCTCATCTGACTTTACATAGAAAGGAAAAGGAAAACCTTTTTAACTTAAAATCATCAACCGAATTAATAAAAATCAATGTTGAAAATGTAATACAGTTTACAATAATACTAAACTGCACAAAAACTAAACAAAATGTAAGAAAAAATGAAGTATGGTGGAGGTATAACAAGCATACATAACCTTGCATCGTTAGCCCAGGTACCTCAGTAACCCAGCCTTACAGCATCATGCGTCGGATTAAAAACTTCTCCAGGTAATATATTCTAAGTAGAGAAAAAAAAGGAGAAACTGGGTAGACGAAGTCAGACAGATCACCAGAAAACCCCTCACCTTGATGATTTAGCCTGCAATGTGTTCTAGAAATGAACAGTAACATGGACAGTGACATTGAGGTTAGGAAGAAAATGTATGAGACCAAGAAAAACATAATGCAGTGGCACCGTCCACAGAGGCAAGACTGCCAGGTATAGGCACTGTGTTGTCCCAGGTGTCTGAGAGAGAGACGATATACACACAGCCACACACAGAACCATGCTGAGGAGCGCCTACACACTCAGAGCACACACATCAAGCCATGTGCGCACCCATACAGACAGCACACACAGTGTGGAGATAACAGCAACCAGGACTCAGTCCTAACTGGGCCCATGAGAAGAGACAGTGTTCCCCCAGAGCTAGACTGTGTTAGTCACTATTAGAGATTCAGTTAGAAGATTTCAACTGAAATTGCTTAACTAATCATAGGAGTGGAAAAGCAACAATATTTGCGTCCATTGCTACATAAAGGCAACACTACTTCCTGCACTGATACTGAATGTTGGCATTGGACAGAAAAAATAATAATTGTGCCACAAAATCGACACATTCTCACTCCCAATTCGTCAAATATGGCAGCTTGGTCAGTGGCCCTATGCTTCAGACTATGACACTCTACATACCCCTCTAGTGTCCGTTTTGCATGGCTCCACGGTCAAGTTAGCAATAATAAATATGCAACGTCTGGTTGGACTTTCAAAATAAAGCTTGCTGAGAAACATTTCACATTTTATGAGTTTTGGACATGCAAGGAAAGGACGAAGTCAGGTCGGAGTTTGGTTTAGGTTTAGGCACCAAAACTACTTGGTTAGGTTTAGGAAAAGATCATAGTTTGGGTTAAAATAAGTATGTTAGTTATGTAAGTTAACGTAACTTAAGCGGTCTCCTGGGCAGGCCCGCCGGGTGTCTTGCTTGTGCCCAGGACAAAATGATCTCCAAAGGCCGCTCAACAAATTATTCCAGCAGATTATTAGGTTAGAGGGTTCTTTTGTGCCATCCCTTGACCCAAGGCATGGGACAACTGGTGTTCCCCAGGTGTCAGTGTTGTGTCTCGTCAACGTTGTTAAGTTTGTCTTGTCCTGTTTCTAGTCTTATGTTGAAATCACTCATGTCCAGTCTTGTCGTGCACTTCCTGTTTTATTTTGTAGTAACTTGTTCCTTTCGTTTCAGACCCTGACTTCCTCCCTTTGTGTGGTTTTCCCGCCATTGTGATTGTCTACCCCGCCCCTGATTGTGTTCACCTGTTCTCCCCTACCTCATGTATAAATGGTCTGCGTCTCCCCTTGTCCTGTGCCAGTTCGTCTTGTTTTTGTTCGTCAACAGACCCAAACCAAGCGTACCAGCGAATTCCCTTCATGTCAGGTTCTATCATAGTTCATGTTTCTTGATCCTCCTAGAGAGTGTTTTTTGCTTTGTACTTTGTATTACCTCGTTAAGAGAGTTTGTGTTACTTTTTGTCTTTTTCCTCCTTGTGAGTGTTTTTTGTTGTACTTTGATTATCCTTGTTGTGAGCGCTTTTGTTTGTTTTTGGACATCTCAGTAAAGCTGTTGTGAAACTTAAGCCCTAGTCTCATGAGTCGTGCATTTGAGTCCGCCAGTCCTGTGTCGAAGTTCGTGACAGAACGAACTGGCCAAGATATGGACTCAGAAAGACTTCGGGTTGCTCTCTCTGCACAAGGCACCATGCTGCATCAGCATGAGACTCAGCTAAACACCATCAGCCAGGGAGTGGGAAGTCTCACCGAGTGGCAGGGAGAGGTTCAAGGCACAGTCACCGCGCAAGTAAACCTCTTGGCAGGACAAATCCACCAAGTCCTGGCGCACCTGGGCACCGCAGCGTCGGCAACACCACCTGCCGAGACTCCACCCGTGGCACCAGCCAGGAGTCATGTAGCCATTCCTTCTCCACGTCTGGCCTCCCCGGAAAGGTTTTCTGGGAATTCAGGTGACTGTAGATCTTTCTTAGTCCAGTGTGATTTACACTTCATACATAATCCCGGCACATTTGTGTCTGAGCAGGCTAAAGTGGCGTTTGTAGTGTCTCACTTAACCGGCCGAGCTGCCGCTTGGGCCACCGCTGAGTGGGCAAGGAACTCAGAGATCTGCCACTCGCTCGAAGCATTCAAGGGGGCCATGAGCAGGATATTTGACCACACATCACCGGCCCGGGAGGCCCCTCGACTCCTGATACAGATCCAGCAGCACTCCCGGCAGGTGGTCGATTACGCCATTGAGTTCCGCACTGTGGCCGCCGATAGTGGTTGGAACGCCCCAGCTCTAATGGACGCCTTTATGAACAGACTCGCGGAGCCCATCAAAGACCAACTAGCACCACTGAAATTACCACAGGACCTAGAGACCCTCATTGCCATGGCGATTCGGGTGGACAATCGCCTCCGAGAGCGGGAAAGAGAGCGACAACGGACCGCACTTCCTCTTCCCCGTCGTCGAGGGGCAGCGCCAGGAATCCACCCCCCCTGGGCACCTTTGCCTTCATCACCAGGGGCCGGGAGGACGGCGCCAGCACCGGCTGCAGACGAGCCAATGCAGTTGGAGGACCAGGATTTCACCGGAGGAGAGGCAACGACGCCTACAAGAGGGATGTTGTTTTTACTGTGGGCAACGGGGTCATCGACTCATCTCCTGTCCGGGAAAAGATCGAGCTCACCAGCCATGAGGAGGGCGCTGGTGAGCAAGTTCTCATTGACCTATCCCTCGACCTATGACACAGGTAACAATCTCCATTAATAATCAGATGGTAACCAAGGGGGTGCTAATTGACTCTGGGGCAGACAAGAGTTTCATGGACTAGGACTTAGCTCGGCAATTGCAGGTTGAGGCTGTCCTCTTGGACACCCCAGTTAATACCAGTGCCTTGGATGGGAGTTTGTTATTCCAAGTGACTCATAGAACTGAACCTGTACAAATAACTTCAGAGGGGGATCATACAGAGTTCATACAGTTTCATTTATTCATTTCAGCTCAATATCCCCTGATTTTAGGGTTCCCTGGTTAAAGAAACACAACCCCCACATTGACTGGAGCTCAGGGGAGATTAAAGGGTGGGGGGGAAGAGTGTACAGACATGCGGGATAAATCAAGACACAACCTGACCTTTCTCAAAGTCCTAAAATGTCAGTTAATTCCGACCACGACTTGTCCACCGTCCCATCCTGTTACCATGACCTAAAAGAAGTCTTTAGCAAAACAAAAGCACTTTCTCTACCCCCAACTGGCTTTTTGACTGCGCAATAGACCTGCTGCCTGGAGCGCCCATTCCTAAGGGGCGTCTTTACTCCATCTCCAGGCCAGAGAGAGGGAGGCAATGGATGAATACATCACCGCTTCATTAAAGGCGGGAATCATCCGTCCATCATCCTCTCCAGCTGGTACAGGATTTTTCTTTGTAGGCAAGAAAGATGGTTCTCTTAGACCTTGCATAGACTATAGCCCTCTCAACGACATCACAATAAAAAACCGGTATCCACTACCTTTGATCTCATCCGCCTTTGAATTGTTGCAGAATGCTAAGGTGTATACAAAGTTAGACTTAAGAAATGCTTATCACCTCGTCAGGATCCGAGAAGGCGACGAGTGGAAAACGGGGTTCAACACCCCTAGCGGACATGAGTATTTAGTCATGCCTTTTGGACTGTAACGCTCCCGCAGTTTTCAAGAATTTGGTGAATGATGTATTGAGAGTGTTTGAATGAATTTGTGTTTGTCTATTTGGATGACATATTGATTTTCTCACCAGACCTTAAGTCCCATATAGGTCATGTTCGGCAGGTGCTCCAGAAACTGTTGGACAATCAGATGTGTGATTTCCATATGGGTTCAGTGGCATTTCTGGGGTACATCACTGCTAACCAGATACAAATGGATCCAGCTAAGGTTAGTGCTGTGGCAAATTGGCCTATCCCAGACAGCCGAAAAAACTGTTTCTGGGGTTTGCCAATTTCTATAGAAAATTCATTCGCAACTTTAGCACTATTGCTGCACCACTTCACGCTCTCACCTCTTCCAAAGTGCTTTTTCAGTGGAGCTCTCAGGCCGAGAAAGCGTTTCAGGACCTTAAGGGAAGATTCACCACGGCACCAGTACTTGCAGTCCCCGACACTCAAAGACAGTTTGTGGTGGAGGTCGACGCATCCAATGAGGGCATTGGGGCAGTGCTGTCCCAGAGGTCCGCTAAAGACAACCGGATGCACCCCTGCGCGTACCTGTCGTGTAAGTTGACCCCCGCAGAAAAGAATTATGAACAAAGAACTGTTAGCAGTCAAGGCAGCACTGGAAGAGTGGAGACACCTGTTGGAGGGGATCCTCCTTTTATAGTCTGGACAGACCACAAAAATTTAGAATACCTCAGGAAAGCTAGGAGACTTAATTCTCGCCAGGCAAGATGGACTTTGTTTGTTAACCGTTTTCACTTCACCCTTTCTTTTTCGACCGGGCTCGCAGAATGGTAAACCGGATGCGCTGTCCCGCCTTTATGACCCGGAGCCAATTGCCAAAGAACCTGAAACAATCCTTCCACTGAACCGTGTGGTTGGGGTGATTTCTTGGCAAATAGAATCCGACGTGAAGCAGGCAAATGTTGGAGCCCGGCACCTGGTGGGTGTCCAAATAACCGTCTTTGTCCCTGTGTCTTTACGCTCCAAGGTAATCCACTGGGCTCACACGTCCCTGCTCACGTGCCATCCGGGGGTCAAGCGAACCTTGTTTGTGGTAAGACAGCGGTTCTGGTGGCCGGCCATGGAAAGGGAGGTGGCGGAGTATGTGGCAGCCTGTCCTGTTTGCGCACGGAACAAGTCCTCACCTCGGGCCCAAGTCGGACTGCTGCACCCATTGCCTGTTAGAGTTTTTAGTTCATACTTTGATTATCCTCTTTGTGAGTGTTTTTGTTTGTTTTTGGACATCTCAGTAAAGGTGTTGTGAAACTTGAGCCCTGGTCTCATGAGTCGTGCATTTGAGTCCGCCAGTCCTGTGTCGAAGTTCGTGACAGTCAGCTGCCCTGTGTCTGACACATCCAACAACCTCCCTTTGCAGACTTTTCTTGCTCTTTTTACTATGACACCTGACTTCAACGGCACATCAAAACATTACACTATCTGGACACATCCAGAAATGACGCTAGAGGGGTACCTACAGCGTCATAGCTTGAAGGGTAAGGCCACTGTCCAAGCTGCTGTATTTGACACAGCAGGAGTGGGAACGTGTTGACAAAATCATCAACTGTGGAAGTAATTTATAGGGACACTGAATAAGTACACTTAAAGATTAGTATTTTTCCCCTTTTTATATGTATGTAAATCATATTGTAAAAAATATATTGCATTGTTTGTTTTGAAATTCTGTTTTTTATCATCCTTCACAGGGAGGTCAGTCTGGGCCTAGTAAGGATGCTAAATCTTGCTCAAGGACACTTTAAATCCCTTGTTATATTTCCATAACAATGTTTCCACAAGTCGACAACAGCTTCTTCTTTCCTTCTGCCAAGGAGCAGAGGTTATGTGACTGTCTCCATGCATGCATTTGTTTGTATATCTGGCAAATGAATGGCCAGATTGTCATGGAAATTACTGTGCACAATTGTGCTGAGAAAAGGAAGTGACCTTTTCATTTAGGTGACCACTTCACATTTCCTCTGGCAGCATTCAGCAACATTAGGTAAACCTCTTACTTTTCTCATGAGGGTATCTCCTGAGTCTTTACATATCAGGAAACAAAATCTGATATTCATATTCACGTTCCCAGAAATAATACTAGGAAAGGTGTCACTTCCTTTCAATCCAGTTCGCATTGTTTCAGCATTTGCATTTCTGTTTTCACCCTCACTATATAACCACCGAAGCATCACTGTGAAGCTCCTACAGTCTCTTTTCCATCAGGTTTAGAGTTACTGGCTCAGCCACGCACCGCTCTGTCAGACATAACTGATGTTGTGGGAAAGTATAGATTTGCTGATGCTGAATTGATGTGACAGGTTAGCATTATTGAATTTCACGGCCTGCGGTGTTGTGGTCTTTGAGAGAGTATTCACAGTGAACTGTGATACTTAACTCTCCTGGAATGTCCTAAAGGACTTTGCACAAATACTTAAAGGCTACCCCCTCTGATCTCCTGCCTGATCAACAAAATAGAACATCATTACATTTGAGTGATATGTACTTAAATCTGAAATTTGGGATGTGTTTTTATTAACCTTATTGGAAGCAGGTTTACTGGCGAAGTATGTGTACACATACAAGAAATTTGATTTTTGTTGCTCTCAAAGTTACAGTTCCGAGAACAATTTTCAGGAAGATGAATAGACACCTGGGTTGGGCGATTGGACGAATATATCGGAGCGGAGGCATCCTTCAGCCTGTCTTTACAGCTTATTGCTTAGCAAAGATCTCAAGGTGATTTGTTTTGTTTAATTGAATAAGAGTAGACTATAGGCTGTAATTTTTCAGTAAAATTAGATTTTCATATTAATTTGGAAAATTTTAACATATTGCCCAACCCTAATAGACACACAGCTAAAAACAAGAACAACGAAGCTGAACAAAGACAGGTGAAATAAACATTTAACTACAATGTACATACAAGTAGGTGGAAAAAAAATAGCATAATAATAAAGTATATAAACATATACACCAATGAACAACAACATACAATGTCTGTATACAAGTCTGTTTTTTAAAATGTAAACAAGAGTGCAAAGTGCTGGAATAAATTTTGAATGGGTAATGTACTAATGAGATTACTTTATTTACATGAAGTAGGTGGATATGTAGAGTATATGCATGTATACATTCCTATATACAGTGTGATTAGATTATATTTAACAATGATGATATGTACTGGGATGATGGTGTTGAATGTCCACAAACAGGATCCTTGCATAGAGTCAAGGTGATGCAGGATGTAGTGTAGTCCTATGTTGACTACATCAACCATTCTCAACCAGAGTGCCTTAGAGTGCCAGCTAGTGGGTCGTGGAGGCAGTGGTACTGCCAAATAGTTAGATTACAATTAAAAATTGTTAGTTTTTGGTCATTTACAAAGCTAGTTATTTTTATATCTAAAAGTGCTCAAGAAATCAATTAGAGACAAACGTGTTTTGCCATTGTTAGCTAGCTAACGTTCCTAAAAATCATCAAAGCTCCAGAGACACTGCACAAAGCACTCGGTAGGCAAACTGCAGGGATCCAGTCGGGGGCCTGTGCTGTCTTTCAGGTTGGCCAACACCAGTCTCTCGAAGGATTTCATGACCACATATGTCAGGGTGAAACTGTAGTCACTGAGTCCTGAGATAGAGGGTTTCTTGGGGATTTCGATGATTGTTAGGAGTTGGGTGAACAACAGATGCTGGTTTCACTAGTTTTCCATTTGGGTGCCATCAAACCATTACAGAAGAAGAGGTCGCAACAAGATGTCGTGAATAAAAGAGTGCTAGTCGAAGTTCAAATAAACAAAAACAATCTAGAAAACATGATTGAAATACAGCTCTTCTATTTTCTTCATGTATTATTTTGAGGAAGGTTACAGGTCTCCTCATCGCTCCACACAGATCTGATGTTTTCGTTTGCTGCCATTTTTCGCTTTCTCAGTGGAGCGGTAGCTTGAGTGACACTTGCACTTTGTCGCATTTTCTCTTTATCAGTACACCAACTTTTCCACCTCAGCCAAGCGTAAAAATGTTTTTGTTTTGTTTTTTGCGATATTTAGACTTTTTCCCCCCTGAATTTCAGGTGTTTTCACTCAGGTTCTTGTAGGCTTGAATTGAAAATACAACAGGTGAATGGAAACCCACTTTATGACATTGAAAATAACCACTACATTGTTATAACTATAACTGATGAATAATGAACTTATAATTTGAGAAATAATAACTTAAAAAACACTAAATACAGAGAATGAGATTGAGATAAATGAGATTGACTTTTGCTTACGAAGCATTTATGTGAATAGTCCAGCTGGTGCTGCTACAGCCAATCAGAATTATGTCTCCAGTTTCATTGTCCCTCAATTGGAGGTTGATGGAAACACAGTCTGTTGAGTAATTTAAGCTGTAATGTCCATGTAAAGGGTGAAGGAATACCATATGACAAAACATCCATTCAGTCTCATTCCTCTTTAAGTGAACAGTTCAGCATTTTTTAATGCCACCACAGCAAAATAGAGCTAAATCTCTGACTCCCGCTCTCTGAGCCTTGCTCTATGAAATATGGATTTTTAGATGCTGTTGAATTGATGTGACAGATTAACAATATTACATTTTAAAGCAGAGAACACTTGACAGGAAGAGTTGTGGTCTTTGTACACAAGTATCCACTGTGAACTCTTATTTCCACTCTGCTGAACCTCCCTCAGATATGCTGTAATGGTTTCATTATTTGAATCGACCAGTTTGCTCATTTGCCCTTCTATTGAGTGATGCATCATAACTGAGAGCCGAAAATGGTCCTCAAAATGTTGGAATTATTGGAAAAATAATACATTTAATTAATTGTAGATGATTAAGGTGATGTGGGAAAAAAAAGGTTCCAAAGGGAAAGGACATCTTGATTTTGAGCCAGAGTTGTTGGAGTCTCCTTTTCTGAAATCAATATTTGAACTGTGGTCCTGTTGAAATTTTCTAAAATATCAGGGTAAAAGCTTTGTCCTCACTGCTTTTTTACTGACTCATACATTTAACAGAGCCTTTACAGTGTAAGAGGTCATTGACTGGCAGCTAGTAAAACTCCACAAATGTCATTAGTGACATTTTTGGTAGTTGCGGGTGAAATGCCCTCCCTAGAGAAAGACTTCAGAAATCTCAAGCCAGATCAGCCCCTTTCTTACAGCCATGATTATCTAATTATCCTGTCTTTTCCTCTAAAACCTCTTTTTTCATTTCTGTTAGATCAAAGCATAAAACTAAATAATGACGTCGATATAACTGCATATTTATTTATTTCATTACCTACCTCACCTCAGTTTTACTAGCTGCCAGTCAATATATATATATATATATATATATATATATTAATTCCTCTCACCTCATTATTTAAGTCTAATTACCAGATTCTAATGCTCTCTATTTCCTTCCCCAACCTTTCTCCCTCTCCAGCACCCCTGTACACCCTCTGCATCTTCTCCCTTTCTTTCTTTCTTTCTTTCTCCCCCTCTCTTCCATATGCTGGCTTGCACAACAGAACAGCCAAATCAATATGGCCGAGGCGATTAATGCGCTGGCGGTTGCGAGGTACTTATAAAGAGCTTTCATGGCCCAGTGAAGGATGAAATCACCCTCAGAGTCCTGAGATCTTAAAAACCTGAGGTGCACTGGGCAAAGACAGAGAGAGAGAGAGAGAAGGTGAGGGGGAGAAAGAGCGAGTGAGATCAGTACAGAGTTCATTGGATCTCTTCAAATTGGTGAAAATGTAGAAGGAAAGAGAAATCTTTGAGGAGGTCATTGGACCATCTCCAATAACCGAGTAAAAGAGGCATGAGTCCACTTATGACAGGAGGAACATGCTGGAGAAGCTGAATGAAAGAGACTGCAGCAGGAACTGAGAGAGTTGGAGAGAGAATGACGTGGCTATTAGTGCTTTTGGTGCTACTGTAACTATTTAACGCCTTGGTGCTGCTGCTAAAGATCTCTGGGACTGAAGACAAGCTTTTGCCATGTTAACAGTCACAAGTGATTTTCTACTTAAATGCAGTGTACTGGTCTGGGAGTGAACACAGGTAGAAAGACAGTTGTATTGAATATGAGATTCAGGAGGATTCGTTAGTAATGGTCCAAATGAACTGTTGGTACAAAACCTACCACAATTACTGCTTCATGCATACTTACAGTTTATGCTGAAACTGCAGTGTTAATATCAGTAAATGTACTGGTCCTGTAATGCTTAATACCAGAAATAAATTGTTATCAAACTGAGGTATACTTTTGTCATATCTCACAGGTGCTTTATTCTATCATTTAAATTTTTTATGTCTTTGTCAATAATTGTTCCTATTGACTTAATATCATTAAATATACCAATGTATTGAGGTCCTGGGGGACCCTATTCAAAGCACCCAGTTCTGCCTATGCAGTTTTAATAGATGGAGCTATTTATTGAGTTCATGTTTGCCATGGGTTCTAGTTAAAGTATGATACCAGAATCAAAGGATAAATGTAAATAAGCTTTTAAGTACTAATGTGGATTGTACTTGGGATTAAAGCTGCAATTTGTATTACAGAAAAGTATATATTTTTATTTTACACATCATGCAAATTCACTGTAACTTTCCTAAAATAATAATTTTTAGATGACATTAATTATATAACTTATAATGTTTTGAGAAGAAATAAGTTAACATTTGCTATTTAATCCGAGAGTACAGATTTACAAAACCTTTTTTTTCTCAGCTGAGTCCAGGGGGGCTCAGGTATACTTCAAAGTTCACATTTGCTTTTAAAATAATTTTAAAATGTGATTGATTCAATCACTATGTAATGCCTTACTTTGTATATTCACATATTGGGAATATAAATGATATACATAAATATAAATCACAAAGATTTATTAAAGAACTATTCTGTTGCTTCCAAAGATGTGCAACTGTGTTAGTTCAGTGTTGTTTCATTGTGTCCATATTAAAGATACAATTAGTCTCTTCAGTGAATGAAGCTTTGCAGTTCAAAGTTAGCGTAACATGAAACTAAACCTGGTGAGACAGGCCTATGGCTCATGTTAAAAAGATCATCAACATGCAGGTAATTATTACAGTTGTGTTACTGGATACACTGGAAAAGCTCACTGTCCACAGCTGGTAAAAAAAAAGTAATTATGGAACCAAACATGCTCAGAACTACCACATTTAAAATACATAAATGGTGCCTAATGGTGTTGGTATTACACAGAATATGAATACATTTGTCTTTACTTTCATTATTTGAAAAAATTTGAAAGGGGCGTTTGAGTTTACACCAAAGATTCACAACGAGAGTTGAAACTTTGAAATACAAAAATGTCATTTATAACTTATATATAACTTATAGTAGTCATGCTTTAATAAAGCCACCAGGCTGCTTTTTCATGGTGCAAACTCAGTGCAACTTCAACTTCAAAATCTCACACTCCTTCACACACACACACACACACACACACACACTGTGACTGATAGTAATTTCCTTCGTAGCTCATGTGTTGTGATGAAATGTGGTGATCAGCCTGAGCTGAAACGCTGCCCTCCACATCGGATGGATGACTGGGGAAGGGAGAGAAAAGAAGAGAGTGGAAGAGAGAGATGCATGGGTAATATTAGAGATAGAGAGAGAGATGGATAGGTGAAATGTGGATGAGATAGGGGGGACTGCAGTGGAGCACTGAAACAATGGATGCCTGCACACACATGCATTCACATACCATTTTACTGCACACGAACTAAACCAAACACACATTTCACTCACATGGACATTAGTGTTGTGGGCTTAATAACAAACACCTTGGTAGATGACGACTGTGTGCATGCGAGCGTGTTCATGCCTAAAATTAATAACCCAGCTTCTTCCCTTTCCATCAATCCCTCCACTCCCTCCTTCCCTCCATCTTTTTATCTTCCAGATGCCCTTCTTCCTCCTCGTGGCAGAGCCAGAGGATCTGAAGGAGAAAGGTAACAGTGCTTTCAGGTAATACAGAAAATTTACTGGTTGCCATTTACTTCCAGGGAGAGCGCGGTGAATGTTTGATGGTAAAGGTGCCGTGGTGCAGAGGGCAAAAACTTTGACCTTGTGTCATCTTTTCCAAGACGGATCCGCAGGCAGATTTTAATGGGGGCTGACCTGACATTAACCTCTTTGACTCTGCTGAACTCACCTGTGGGTCCATCATTACAAACACATGTTGCATGGTGAAGCACTGTTCTAACCCACGGAAATTCTAGTCGAGATCTCTTGGTTTCCGAAGATACCAAATGGGACATTGAAAGGTATTCATAAACCATAGGAGTTTATCAGATCATGGAGTATGTGGTTAGCTTGGATTAATGTACAATAGGTTACACAATCTATTTCAATAGTGGCCAGTTTTCACGGTGAAATATCCAGAAAAGTTACTTCTCCATTCTCCATTCATATCCTCATTATGTTCCAACATTTATATTTTCACTAAAATGAAGATAAATGCCCAATTTCTGTCTCATGACCCTATCAAGCTTGTTGTCAGGTACATGTGTTGCAGCAGCTTCAGTGCTCCGCCTGTCTCCACAGGATGCATTTAGGCACAGTATTGAGAGCTTAGAGCTTAGAGGAGACAATAGGCTTGGAATGTAAAAATACGCTTTGGGTCGCAGTTACAGCTGTATCGATAAAAGTAGAAGAGTATCTGTTCCTTCAGACATGCGTGAGACAGACGACTGAAAAACACGACCTTCTGTGTAGACATGCCATTAGTTACGCCTGTCAAGCTTTCCAATCTGCATGTATGCAGTTTACAATGACAATTATTCGATTGATTGCGACTATTTGATTGACTCAGGGTCCAAAATTAACACCCGCCAAGTGACAAATGCGGGTAGATTTTCCATATGGTGAGTAAATCTTGGAAGGCTGTCCACCACACTGGCAGATAAATGTTTGTACCAAAATAGTCATGTGGTGTCTTTACCGCATTTTGGTGTAATTTCCTCTGCTGTCTTGTAAGAAAGAAATTGACACACACACACACACACACTATATGTGTTTTAACGTGCGTCTAAACAGTGTCGCAAAACGGACCATCTTGAGTGCTCCTACTTCCATGGCACTGTTTACTGTACATGACATCAGCTACTCCACTAAACTATTACTTGCCATCTAGCTACTGTTAGGCTAATTAAATAGAGCTGTGGCGATATTTACAAGGAGGGTTATTTGGGTAGTCCTATCACCTTGTTATGTCTCGTCGGTTGTGTTAAGTTCATGTCTGTCATATTTCTGTTTCCTGTTCTAGCGTGTCTGTTTTATTTTGAAAAGTCTAACCTTCCCTCTCGTTTCAGGTTCCTTTACTTCCAGTCCTTGTGTGTTTCCCGCCTGTGTGATTGTCTGCCCCGCCCCGATTGTTTCCACCTGTTCCCCATTACCTCTTGTGTATATATTGTCAGTGTCTCCCTGGTCTTGTTGCCAGATTGTTGCCATTCCCATGGTTTGTCATGTCACGCTCTAAAAGAACCTTTTTTGTAAAGAACTTACATTTTCCTCAGTAAACAGTTAAAAGCCTGTCTGTCTCCTGCGTCCTGCATTTGGGTCTTTCCTGCCTTGCCTGGAAGCGTAACACACCTGACCCATTCTCCTTTTATACTCGCACTCCTGTGCCAGATGTTGGTGATTACTTAATTGCTTGATCCTGACTATAGTCTGAAGATAATTTGGAAAATGTGGGTGTAGACATTATACATTTGAAAGGCATGGCAATAGAAATGTTGGAGTATTTTCTAAGCCCAAGGTAACCAGTTGTTTTAAGTAAACCCCAAACAAAATGTAACCTGAATGCTAACGTAATTTACCAATACATGACGGAAATTGACAAACGTGAAAGCTCGAGTGGCTCGCAGTGCCAGGCAGGTGGTTTGGAGACGTAGATTTTTGCTGTAGTGAGATCGAATCCAGCTTGTCTTTTTGCAGTGCATGATTACAGCCAAGGGCTTTCAGCAAAGCGTAGCTTGTGTTTTGGCAGGCTTTGAAAGGCTGGTCTGTGTATTTCCCAACTGGGACTCCATAGTGTAAGGATCTGAAGGACTTTTTGTTTGGACTTGTGGGTGTTTTGGGTTTTGTGTGTTTCCTGTTTTATTTTGAAGTTCTCTGGTCTTGTCTCTTGTGTATTCTTTACTTCCTGTCTTTGTTCGATTTACCGCCTTTTTTGGAATGTTTGCACCTGTGTCTAGTTTCCCACCTGTGTCTACTTCCCTGATTGTCTCCTCCCTTATATATACCGGTCCTTTCCCTTTGTTCTCTGTCGAGTCATTGTATGTTAGTTTGTGTTTGCCTGCCATGTGTTTTCAGTGTTCTGTTCCACGTCAGGCCATGTTCCTGTGATTCCCTGAGTGTGTGCTCCTACCTTCTGTCACGAGGATTTTTGTGAGTTTTTGTGTTAGAGAATAAACCTTTGGACATCGTCAACTCCTGCCTGTCTGCATTTGGGTCCTCTCTCTGTTGCCAAGATGACAGACCGTAACACATAGTTGTGATGTGGGTGACTTTGGGAGGCTTTGGAACTTCCTGAATTGCCTCAGGAGCATTGATGTAACAACCTGTACAAATAAAAGCACCCCAAGGATTGGGGAACATTGTTCCATTAACATTGTTCCAGAGGGATGTTGTTCCATTATTCGTATGGCAGTATGTGATGAGATCTATAGACAAAAAGACCCAGTGGCTGTCAGTGTAATGGTCTGAACAAGGAACAACAGAGACTTTCATTCATTCACCAATGGGCCTTTTCATTTGGAGGGACAGGGACAATGTCATTCCAAGGAAAAGCATCTACTTTCGTTGTATAACACGATACATTAGCATGGTATATCATGGCCTTAATGGTTATAACCCCAGGTGTATACAGGATCCCTACACTCTGCCACAAAAGGTTTGATGAAGGAAAAACTCTGTTTCCTGTGACTGCTTTACAATAAAAGCCACCCAAAGTGTATTTGTCTTTTTAAATTAGTGCTGGACAAATTAAAGACAAAATGAACAGAGTTACACAACAGACAAGAAACCAACTAAAAACGCACTTCATAAACTTAGTGTTGTTTTAGCTTAATCAGACATACAAAAGTGCTTACATGGACCAAATTGTGCATTTAAACAGTATATACACATTAGCCAGGCAAAGTGCTCTTTACAACACTAATGTTTGCTATCAAATATTAGTATGGTGTTGAATTTTAATCCCTAAAATGCAGCTGCATGTTAAAGGAAAGGTTGAAACCCTGACCCTGAAGGAAATAAAAATGGCAAATTACCCAACCAACAGTGGTAAAAATGTGTGAATTAATAGATACAGGTAACATTTAGGATTTCTGACTTTCTGCTGGGAACATTCTTGTAACAGACCTTTAGGCTATGCTTTTTTCTGATATAATTTACGATAAAATAATTGGCCAACATCTGCTTAGCTCTACTAATGTTTCAAATTTCATCTTGTTCTCAACTCTTCATTGAACCAGTATTCCCACTCGTACATTTGTACATTTTTGCATTGTGACCGTTTGCAATTTGCTGTTTGTTTGTTCATGATGCATGAACTGAGCTTGAATTAGTGGTGAGGCAGGAAGGTGGACAGGAAAGACGGACAGTGACACACTTAGAAAATCTGTGTGTGTGTGTGTGTGTGTGTGTGTGTGTGTGCGTGAGAGAGAGAGATAGATGGATAGGTGAGATTAGCTCCAAATAGGGGATACTGCTGTGATGCTGATGCTCAATAGCTGCTCATGTATCACACACACTAATGCACTAGCTACACCTCCACCAATCCACACACACACACACACATCAATCACTCTAGCATGCATAGGGCGTTTGTTTATGTACTTAATGTCCACACACACCTTGAGGGTGATTGTGAGCATTTGTGTGTGTGTGTGTGTGTGTGTGTGTGTGTGTGTTGACACTAACAAAGAGCCTTTGTCACCTTCTTTTCATCAAACCATCCATGTATCAATCAATCGCCTCATCTTTCGCCCGTCCTCCACCTCCTTATCTCTCTCTCCTTGTCTCCAAAAAACAGGCAGGTTAACTTTAAAATTTCAACCTATCGGAGCATAACGGCAATATTAGCCAATCAGAGGCGGCCCAGGAGGATTTAGGAGAGGGCAGACGTGACATTAACAAAGGTCAGGTCAATCAGCGTGTTGTGTGAATATCGTGTGTGGTTGAAGGAGCAAGGAAGAGCATGTGAGGTCATTGAGCATATATGAGTTAGTCACATTCTTGTCCATTTAAAAAAAAAAGTGTATTTTTCTTCCTGTGTGTATGTGTAAATTTGTGCAAGTGTGTATCTCTAATTTTGTGTGTATTCATGTGTGAGCTGAGTATTAATCCTTGGTTACATTTGCAGACTGGATATACAAATCAAACATGTATGTATTTACTTAATGTCTCTGCTTTATTGGTATGTGTATTTGTTTGGGAATATTTGATTTAGCTGTTTATGTGCTCTAGTGCATCCTTATCTGTGTGTGTGTGTGTATGTGAATTTGTTTGTTTCCATATTTGTGTATATGTATGTCTGTATGTTCTGTAAATGTGTGGGTGGATGTGTCTGCATCTACATGTCTACTTTCCTTTCTGTGTCTGATTCTGTGTGTGTCTGTGAGAGAGAGAGAGAGAGTCCCCCCAGGTATTCCCTGCAGCCTTTATGAGCTACAGAGAAAACAACTTATCACCGCTGGCTTTCGGAAAGCTCTCTGTAGCTCTGTTTTTATCAGATTTAGTGGTCGTAGCACAACCTCTGTTCATTTTCCATTCACCCTGTTCTTCATATTTATTTATAAGCATCTCAAAAATATATTTGGATTTACTGTATGGATTGTATGGATTTACTGTAAGACAGGTGGCTGTTCAGTTGGTGCATTTTTGCATTAACCATAAGGCTTTTCGTGTAGTTTCACATGTTTATTACTGTTAAAGTTATTATAATTTCGAAGTTATTATAATTACTGTGACTGCATCCACCTGGCACCTTCTCTGGCACCTTCTCTCTCTGAGCCGGGGGTCCATCAGTTGGGCACTACTCAGTGGTGGGGCATCGCAACACCTCTCATATTTGCGTTTGGTCACCTAGTTTCTCTCTCTGCTTCTGTTACAAGGCCTTCCTTGCCACGCTCTTGTCCTTCTCATTTTCTCGCATCAACCTCTTGAGCCATCTTGCTCCTTAGTTCCTATTGTTCCCCTTAGCTGGTGTCCTAATCCACCATCTCTAACATTGCCATCATCCACTGTCCACGCTGTCACTAACAGCTACTTGTGTTGTGCCAGGGATCAACAGGTCCGCATCCCCAGCTGCCTAATAGGCACGATGCCTCCCAGGCCCTGCAGGGATTGGTGCATTCAAGGCTTAATCAGAGAGTGCAGTGCACAGGTGTAGACTATCCATGGGATAGTCAGTGGGCGAAGGCAGATCAAACACAAAAATGCATGCAAAGGAAAATGCAAAAGCAAAATGCAAAGCAAGTTACACTACAACCCAGCAAACCAAACAAGTTAACCCCGAATCGACCCAAAACAAATGCATATGTTCAGCTTAATAAATGTCTGCCATGTGACATTGCTAGATTAGATGCTAACTATTATTAGTTGTAGTAATAGCTGCAATAGCAACCATAGCCGTGACATTATGTATAGTTGTATCATCTACCGTGCTTACAATACTGTAGCTTTACTATCTACCAAGCAGGCATCAGTACCAAGTCTCATTATTAGCTGCAGAAATAGCAGGGAAATACATTGCAGTAATAGTAATATTTTGTTCATCACTGTGTAATAGTGGTAGCCACTATAATATTTACCACCAAGAAGTAGCATTAATCAAATGTTAAAATACTTCACTGATACAGCAGAAAGAAAGAAAAATTTGCTTTTGACAAATTATTTTATTACTTCAATTAAAATATGGAGATGGATCTGTTAACATCAAACTTAGTAGTTATAATTTTACCAGCCCAATAAGATTAGTGTCCATATTGGATGATTTTGTGACAATTTAAGTTCAATGCCAACGTTCAGTACCCATGCTGGAAGCTGTGTGCTTTTAATCTAGAAAGGCACATAGTAAGTGTTTGTCAGGGTGGTGGATGGGTGTATAGCCATTTGACTTAACATGCAGGAGACCGGAGTTTGCGTCCTCTTGAAGACCTGCAATTTACATTCACCTTTTATGCAGATGTCATAAAAAGTTCAGATTCTAAAAATGTTGGCATTGGATATAAACAAACATTGATATTGCAGAATTGTCTAACATTGACGTTCTTGTCTGACAATAGGGTTAGATTTTACCCATAGCATTCTTAGGACTTCTCATCCATGTTGGCTTAAAAGATAAGCATGAAAGTTAATTTTTGACCTTGGAAAAGTGCTATGGAGGAAATCATAATGAGTTTATGATGAGCAGATTCTTCTCCATGACAACCGTGCAAACCCCATGCACAGATGAATGAAGACCATATGATATGGTAGCAGTTCTCAACGGGGGCGGAACTGCCCCCCAGGGGGCGTTCAGAGAATGTTGGGGAGCGCCGGAAGCAAAATGTTTGAAAGGGGGGCGGTGAGGTGTTCTTGAGGGGCGTTCGAGTTTACACCAAAGATTCACAACGAGAGGAGTTGAAACTTGCAACTTTCAAATAAATACGGTCTGCAACACTCTAAAACCTGCCAGTTTACACAATGCGACTAAACGACAAGGTGTTTAATTTCCATACCAACGACTCTTTACTTCAGTGTTTCTGTCAGCTTTCTGTCGCGCAGCTCCATGCTGCCTACACTGGAACGGGACATTAGAGAATCATCTATAAAATTTCACCAACATGCCGTTTACTGTGTCAACTCCAGGTCAACTCAGGAAAATGGACGCTCTCTTCCTTGGTATTCCCCGTGAAGGAAATTAAGAGTTTCTTCCTTTTGAAAGCATTCATTTCTACACCGTGAATGCCGTGGTATCGCCGTGGTCACACAAGTTATCAGCAATAAAATAACCAGTTAAAAATCGAATAGTCAAAACATCTGCACCGAAAACAATTTGGTGGTTACACTCATTGCAGCTGTCTGAGGCTCTTACCGATTACCGCCTCCTCATTTACACCGATCACCTGAGGATGGTTAAGGCCGACATGGATGGGTGGTGCAGCCCTTTTAGGCGAACCTGACCGAATGCGAGCCCACTATCCAGGTGCATCTTGTCGACATCCAGTGCGACATCGAGGCCTACGCTACTTTCCGTACCTCTGGCTGGGGCAGCATGTGGGTCAAATATGCCCGGCTCTCTGAGAGAAGACTAGGCTGCTGATTCTGCTGATATAGTTGAGCAGGGATTCAGCCAGGTCCTCCACATGCAGTCCAAATACCGCAATCACTTCTCTGCAACCTGCAGTGCGTAGCCTCAGACTTTTTCCTCGGTAGGCTGCTCTTGTTTTCCGTTGGAACAATTAATAAGAATGCTCCTGTTTGGCATTTCTGATTGGCTGTTATCTAGCCTAATTAAAGTCTGAATGTCAAATTTCTAACCGCTGCATTTGCTTAAGAATATAATTTCTATTCATATGGCTTTTTGTGCTCCCAAGGAAACTAATGATGATGATATTCCAACTGTACAGTTAAAATCAAATCTGTTATTTGGCATTCAGTGACACACTTTTTTAATGATATAACACATAATAATAATAATAATAATAATAATAATAATAATAACGAAATAAGTATAGTATAAATATAATAAATAATAATCATAATACTAATCATTATTATTTTGCATTCATTGACATGCTTTTTTAATGATATAACAGAAAAATAATCAACATTAATATTCAGGGAAGACAATTTGCCTACATTTTATTTGATGGGGGGCAGTAAGGGACCTGGATAATGGATAGGCGGGCACTGGCCCAAAAAAGGTTGAGAACCACTGTGATATGGTTAAGAGATCTGCAAAAAAATAACAGGTGGACCTTGAGTTGGGGTTGTTTTCTCAAACTACTATTTCCAAGGTCAAGAATAACGTTTCATGCTTACAAATTGCTTTGTTTATAGCACCAAGCCAAACGTTTTCCTCTTTTGACCATGAAAAGCTTCAAGAACATTTACTGTAGTTGAGCGAATTCTTTCCTGGGAATAAACAGGTATAGTGGGGATACATTGTGCAGATGATCGACTGAATATTTGACACACTAAAAGAAGTCACACTGACACCGGCTAAATATTCAAAACCTTATACAAAGCATTTGCTGACTCACTGCAGCTGGCTTGTTGTCATCAAAGTCATTCCAGTTAACTGTTTTAAGAACAACAATAACCTCTACAGCTTTCCATGCAAAATGCTATAATTAAAGGATGAAAAATATGTTTTCACATGCCTTTCTCCCCTTTCCCACAATTCCATTTTCTAAGTCAACACAGTTCACAGCTTAGTTTCAAAATATCATGAGTGAGCTAGGAGGGAATTCAATGACTCGGTGATGTAATTGGACACTAACAAAATCAGGAATAGATAGATAGATAGATAAATAGTTTATTTGTCCTCAAGTAGGAAATTCTTTTCCACAGTAGGTGCATACATAGTACAAACAAGTAAGACATACAGAATTATACAAAATATAGGATTTACAAGGACACTTAATTACAGGGGTCACACAACAGACACACAAACATGGTTTGACACTCTACACACCACACTGAATTTAGGAACAAAGCTCTTGCTAAAACAAGTGTTTCTGTTTCTGCACGAGCAGTCTATACCTGCGTCCAGAAGGAAGGGGGGTAAAGTGCTGGTAGAGTGGGTGGTCTGGGTCAGGGATGAGGTGACACAATCCGATAAGTTGGGGGTGGGAATACCAATGAGTTTGCTGGCTAAATGAGTTATCTTTAAGAGTTTATTGTTATTGGTGACTGTAAGCATATGGATAAAACAAATGGCACCATACAGAAGGACTGGCTCAATGATGCTATGGTACAGGAGAAGAAGATGGGGTTGGACAGACAGGTGATTTAGTTCATGGATGGCTGTAAGTCTCTGTTGACAACGCTTGTGAATGTCCATGGTATGCTGATTAAAGCTGAGGTTTTAAGGTTTTTATCCAGTGTAATGCCAAGGTATTTCCTTTGATGGTGAGACTGGGGGGATGGACCAGAGTTCTGGGGGGGCTAAAGAGCCGTTCTTTAGTTTTTGAGATGTTAAAGTGAAGAAAGTTATCATTGCACCATGTGCTAAATTGAGATATGGAATGTTGATAAGCAGAGAGAGTCATTGTTATTGAGCAGTGCGAGGATGGCTGCGTCATCTGCGTATTTGAAGTAAAGGGTAGTGGTGGATGGACTTAAACAGTTGTTGTATAGAGGGGAAGAGAAATTGACTGAGTTCTCACCCCTGTGGATCGCTGGTATTAATGGTGGGTGCTTGTGGTCTGTTGGAACTTAGAGGTGCTGTAGTTTCTTGATTAGCTTATGGTGCTGGATTGTGTTAAAGGTTGTTGTGTTAAAATCGATAAATAGAAGTCTGGCATAGTTTCTGGGGATGTCCAGGTAGCAGACTGCAGGAGATAGGCCACTGCGTCGTGTGTACGTAAGACATTTAGCATGTAGCAAGTCCAGTTTATTTTTCAATGGTAGGACGTTTGAGTCTGCGTCTGCATCGTACCCTTCCACGCCTACCTCTTTTGCTCTTTGGACTGGGTTTTATATCAGGCAGGATAAAGATGGTTGGATTCAGTTGACAGTGGATGGAGTTCCGTAGGAGTAGAAGGTTTTCCCGGGAATAGGTAAGTCCATGCCCCACTCCTCCTTGGTTTAAATCAGTGCTCCAAACAACATAGTCACTGATAATACATGTGATGATGAAAAGTACATCTCGCCCAGTTACTCCTGATGTTTCAGCCGTGGTACACTTTTAACATAAAAGACAGTAAAAAACATAAACTACAAAGGACAGCTTAACACACATGCACACGAAAGCACCGACCGTGACATTGCAGCTAGAGCTTGCGCCGTAATGAGGGTCATCCCTCTAGCCTAATTTTGAAGTTTTTAAAAGAAGCATCTTCAACAACTCACATCCTAGGTGGTATTAAGAAAGTATGCATGTACAGTTTAAACTAGATTACACTGCGGACAAAGATGTCAATTCAAACTGAATTAGCAGAATCCTGCAGTCAGGCATTACTGTAATGTCATTATTTTTACCCCCAAAAGTGATCTGAGAATATGAGTATTCCATTAAGATAGACTTGAAAAATATGAACCTCTACTTTAAAACTATATTCACTGTTAAACTAATCCAGTTTGAATATAAGCAGCATTTCACTCATAAGATTTATATTTTGACCATGTTACCCATTCACTGTTATAATTTCAATCAGTATTAAACAAGCAACTAAGAATTTTACTTTGAAGAACACAAAATGATTACGTAGCACACACACACACACATACATACACACTTGTGTATGCATAACTGCATTGGCTTTTCTAAACTTTAGTTAATTCCAACTGACCTGAAGAAACGGAGGCGATTGGTGATCTATCATCAGAGACAATTTAAAGCTTGCAGAGAGACCGGAAAAAAGAAAGATACACAGACATTGATACATTAGTCACTTTGAACATAATTTATCTGACAACCTGACTGACTAATTGACATAGTGATTGAGATCAGTGTGCCACTGAGAGTGACCTGTCATTTCATGAATCAACTACAGTCTTGACATAACTTGGCCTAAGTTAATAAATCATGCTTTTTTAAACTGACGGGGCCCAAAATGGTCAATGGGCTTGCTGCAGGTTGTGGCAACTTGGTTGAATAATCAAAGAATGGCAAACAGTGTTAAAGGTAAATATCTGATTCATTTCAGTTTTCAAACACTTGTCATCCAAGCAGAGAAAACTGTTAAATGACAACTGTGAGTATCCCCACACCCGCCCGGCGCCTCTCATCCTGGGCAACTCCGGAAAAGAAGAGAGTCCAGCCCCTCTCCAGGAGTTTGGTTCCAGATCCTGAGCCATGCGTAGAGGTGAGCCCAGCTATGTCTAGCCGGTACCGCTCCACCTCCCACACCAGCTCCGGCTCTTTCCCCGCCAGAGAGCTGACGTTCCACGTCCCTAAAACCAGTCTGCCACGCCCAGCTTACATTGCACCCAACCCCGATGCCTATCCCTGCAGGTGGTGGGCCTACAGGGCGGCAGCTCCATGTTGATTTTTGGGCTGTGCCCGACCGGGCCACCAGACGCTCGCCATCATGCTCCCCTCCCGGGTCTGGCTGCTGGGGGGGGGGGGGGGGCCCGGTTCATCGTGGGTTTGTGAATCGCTCTTAGTCTGTCCCCTCCCCTGGGACCAATTTGCCTTGGGAGACCCTACCAGGGGCCACAGGGGCACACAAACCCCTCCACCACGTAAAGGTGGCGATTCATGGAGGGGTCATCTGCAAACATGATATATAAATGGGGACATAATACAATTAGCAGAGGATGGTTTCGATCCATCGACCTCTGGGTTATGGGCCCAGCACGTTTCCACTGCGCCACTCTGCTCACAAATCCCAGGCCGTAGGCTTCCCCATCTGTGGTTTACTAAACAATTTTAGTAAATTGTCATGCGTTATGTTAACACAAACTGAAAAACATGCTTCCATCCAGTGCCTCTGATGACTCAATTAATGCAGCCCCATTTCTCAGTCTTCTGTGCTTTGGTGGCCAATGCTTCAAACTCATGGTGAGTCAAGCACTTTGAGTCAAGTATTTAATCTGAAAGCCTCCCTTGTTAAAAAACACTGTAGTGCTTTCATTCTGAAACCAGTGACGCAGTGGCTATGACTAGCTTAACAACAGGGACGAATGTATGGTGGCCACTCTAGTGCCAAAGAGAGAAGACATTTCACTTTTGGCAATGGATGGTTAGTCATCTGCAAACACGTTAACTTAAGTATAGTCAAGACATATGCAGACAGCACTGCTGGTCTGGAGTATCTAGAAAGGTATCCACAAATAGCAGAGGATGGTTTCGATCCATCGACCTCTGGGTTACGGGCCCAGCACGCTTCCGCTAAAGATCTCTGGAGAATGCGGGCATTGATCCCGCTGCCTCTCGCATGCTAAGCGAGCGCTCTACCATTTGAGCTAATTCCCCTGTGCAAAGTGAACTTCCCCTCCCCCTCCCGTCCATGTCAAACCTTTCCAGATTCACATCCCGCAAGGTGACCTGGATCTTACTTTTACTGTTAACCACACGTTGAAACAGACAAGGTGGCCGTACCTTGCAGCGATTGGACTGCTAACTCAAATCCTAACTTGTCCTAATAAGTCCTAATAAGTCCTAACTAAGTCCTAACCAATTCCTAACAATGGAACGCAAGTCCTAACAATTCCTAACGATTTACCTACCAAGTCCTAACCATGGTCCTAATGTCACGTGACAAGGACAGTGACAACAGTAACGCCCCTCCTCCATCGCTGACAGCAAAAAACAAAACAAAAAAAACAAAAAAACCCAAAACACTCGTAACGGCGTTGGTCGACAGCATTTCAACAGAAAATCCTCGGCATGTAAAAGCAAATTATTGTATGAACATATATGACTTTTCGAATGATTTTTTATTTACTAGCCGGGCTTGATATTGAAATTGTCGCTGTACGTCGTAACGTGCCTCTATAGTTGTACCCTCATACATAGATATATATGATATATATGTCTATGCCCTCATAGTCTTGTCAGACGCGGCGTTTTTCCCGCTGTTAATGTTAGCCAGCTAGCAAGCTATCTACAGAGTTCATCTGTCTGACATGTACAGTGATATTTGATATTTGCAGAAATGACGAAGACAGGTAAACCCGACTCATATTGGGCAGGTATCCTGTACCAGTATGCCCAGGGAAAGTACCGGTTTACCACAGGTAAAATGCCGGGGGCCAGGAAATGGAAGGCTGTCATGCAGCGGATAGACGCCTGCCCACTGACTCTTCTATACAACCACCAAGTCCGTGAATATGACATCTTCGGGAAAAAAATCCTCTGCAAGTGTGGATATCATCAGGTAAGTGATGATTATATTTACTTTAGATATTTTAGTTAATTAAACCAGTGCTGGTGGTAGTTGTCATAAACCATTGTGTATTAGCTTTTCCATTAGGCAATTTTAAATATCTAAACAGGAAGATGCATTATTTCCCCCATTAGTTGTGCTTGGATTGTGTCACAGTGATTAACAATAAAGCTAAAAACGTATTTTTTTTTCACAGTCAGCTGAGCAGACAGGTTCATTAGGGAGTCAGCAAACAGAGGCAGGGAGGCCGCTTACAGACCCCGCCACACAGAGCACCTCTACTGCAGGGAGGCCGCTTACAGACCCTGCCACACAGAGCACCTCTACTGCAGGGAGGCCGCTTACAGACCCCGCCACACAGAGCACCTCTACTGCAGGGAGGCCGCTGACAGACCCCGCCACACAGAGCACCTCTAGTGCAGGGAGGCCGCTGACAGACCCCGCCACACAGAGCACCTCTACTGCAGGGAGGCCGCTGACAGACCCCGCCACACAGAGCACCTCTAGTGCAGGGAGTCAGCCAGAACAGAGCATCTCAAGCAGTCAGACACCAGGGAAGATAAAGTGCGCTCTTTGTATTAAGGACATTAATGTCGAACGGTTCTCTGAACATTTGTCTGATTTTCATGCAGAGGAATGTTGTGAGCAGTGTGGAAAAAGGGTAACTGGGGCAGTTGGACTGCTCCACCATATTGAAGAATGCCATATTTCAGGCACCAGCAGAAAAAGTGGGGCTCCACCACAACAACCTCCTCCACCACGACAACAACCTCCTCCACCACGACAACCACCACCACCTCCTCCACTATCACAACTACCACAACAACCTTCTCCTCAACGACAACCACCAAAACAACTTCCTCCATTACGACAACCACCACCACAACAACCTCCTACACAACAACCACCACCACCTCCTACTCCCACATCTCCATATGTTGTCTACCTGAGGCCGCCGGAGGTGAATTGGGTGAGTTTTTTACCCAAACAATTCTTGCGGGTCATTAAGCCAGCCGACCGGGAGTGGATTGCCCAGTGTCTTTACGAACCCACAGGACAGCTGAGGCAACAGTTTTCCCAAAACTGGTTTCATCCACCCAATCCACCAAAGCCGACAACTGAACCACCTGATCCCATGACCTACTTCAGGCAGCGGATGTTTCTGTGGGCACCGATGCGGATGTGGGGTATTCCGCTGAAGTGCCATCAGTGCAACACTAAGATGCACCACTCCGGGATTTACACAAAGGTACGGTAAATCATCGACCTTGACTCCAGGTGCTACTTGGTCGGTGGGGATTATCCTCGGTGCAGTAAGTGCATGATCCCTGTTTGTCCTTGGAGTGCCGACGTGTTGAATCAGTTGGATCCTGCCCACAGAAACAGGTTCCCCGCTGTTCTCACCACACAGTTGGCTCTGGACAGGAAGTGTGTGACCATGCTCAAACCGCGAACTGCAGGGAACAGCTCCAGTTACCTGCAGCAAGCACTGGAGGAAGTTCACAGCGAGGAGTGGGCAAGGCGCACCATCGAATACCTGTCTGACTGTGAGCTTCACAAAAGGAGGAGTGCCTTAATCCAATGTGAGGAAGCAGTTTATCGGTGGCCACCACCCTTTTGCCCCCTACCGCTTGCACAGTGGTTTGAGACGGTCCATGCCAACGAGATCCTGGGTCATCTGGATGAGACGAAGGGTGTCATCACTTCAACATATGGCAGAATCTTGAAGCTTGACTCCACAAAAAAGGTACAGGCAAATCTTTGTAAACCTTTGTTTTTATTGATGGTCATTGATTTGACTTAATTATGTTGTTATACTGATTTCTTTTTTTCTTTTTTTTTATAGATCACAAAGAAACTCGCTGGTGGCATTGCGGACACAGCTACATGGATGACAAATGTCAGTAACGAATGTGGCCAGGTACTGAACTGTGTGCTGACAACTGGTGAAGGAGCTGGCCTAGATGAATTGTGTCAAGGCATCGTGAAGCGCTACCAGGACGCTGGGGAACCTGAGCCAGATGTCTTTTATGTTGACCGAGATTGCTGCAGTGAGACAGGTGTGTGACCTTCAGAGGATCTGTGTAGTAATAAAGCAATAAGCCCCTAGAGGCTCTTTCCTGTCCATCACTTTCAACCACTTATCCACACTTAGCCCACCCAGTAAATCAGAAATTCACAACATTTTGAAATAATGTGTTTGGCGCAGTAATACTGATGTAATGCGGTCACAGGTGTGTGTTTATAGAGTATCTTACAACAGGTTCAAACATGGCTCAGCAAATCATAATCAAGGACTGGAACTATCCATTTTATAATGTATTATATGTTACAGGCACAAAAGTAAAAACTTTTACAAGCATGCAAAACTTAATGTACTTTTAATTTATACTCAAATTAAACAAATATTCAAGTTGTTGGAATGAGATACATTTTTCTATATGATAGGTTGCCACCAGTTTTTACCTGTTTTATGTCATGGTTGTCATATCATACCTTGGATACCTTGTGCTCTCAGTCATGGTGAAAATTGAATTATAACAATGTGCATATATTCAGGTCTTGTTGTTCTTTTGTACAGGTCCACCCCCAGTTCTTGTCTGGTTTTGGCCGTGGAAGACCAAAGTGAGACTGGATATTTTCCACTTCATGAGGCAATTCACTATTGGACTCACAACGGAACACCATCCTCTCTATGGCACTTTCTGCTCAAAGTTGTCGAGTTGCATTTATGAGTGGGACCAGGGTGACATCTGTCGTCTCAAGGAAGCCAAGAGGTCAGAGCTGAAGAAAAAGCATGCTGGTCATGCTCCTACAGAAGCCCAAGTTCTGGCCAACATCAGATCCAGTGAACTGGCCAAGCACTGCAGAAGGAGAACTCATGGGGTTGAGAAAACCCATAGCCTCATCCAGGGATTGCTGAAGTCCATGTGGGAACTGACTGACACCTCAGGTTTACGCCTGATCAATCCTGAGAGCATGGCACGCGTGTGGGAGGTGCAACAGAAGCACTTGACATGCATCCAAGATCCACCTGGTGTTGAACTGTACACCAAACTCAGCTCAGGGTCACAAAAGGGAGACAAGGTCCTGGATGTCTTCAGATGTGGCAGAGGGTCGTCTTCTGTGGAGAGCTTTCATCGCCACCAGTACACATTTATCCCCGGTAAGTAGAAATGATATATCTTTGGCATGATTCATATGCTTTACATGACTGCTATTGAATTAGAGTTATAAGAACATCATTTTCTGAGTCTCAAGTTTCAGAGAAAATTGCACACATAAGGAAATGTGTAACTTCACTTAATAAATGCAACTAATATTTCAATAATCTCAAACATCATTTTGTTTTTTCAAGGATGGAGATGTAATGCTATGCACACTCAGATGTACATGCTTGAGGGTGGATCCAGATGGAACATGACCCGAGCTCATGAAACTGTGGATGTGAGTGGTGCATCACACACCAAAATCTATGATGTCCGCCTGATGTCCAACATAAATACCCTCAGCAACAGAGTCCTTGGTCATACACTCTTGCCAGAATTCATTCCCCCTGGGAGACCCACTGGTAAGATACTCCAGGAGACATCATTCTCCTTGCAACCACACCTTTAGTATAACACATTCAACAAATAATCTTTTCTCTGTCTTTCCCACCAATTTCAGTGCAAACTTGTCTATTCTTCTGAATTAAAAATATGTAGTTTTTTTACATAATGATTCTTTATGGCAGGTGAGCGCAGGTGTGGAGTATTTGCTGGCTCAATCTGACAGAGGAGATCTGCTGCGACCACATCAGCACAGTGAACTTAACATAATTCTGCCAGACCTGCAGGTCGAAGTTCAGGAGGAGGAGTGTCTTAATGTCACGATAGGTGATGCAGCTGACATTCTCACTGAGAGCTCACGCGAAGCCCCTCAGTGTGAAGACAAGTTGGACATTTCACCCACCCACAGTCCTTTTCTCCATGGTGACTCACCCAGCACATCATCTCAGGTAATCTGACCATTGCATGATAATCTCTCATTGAAATTGAATTGAATGAGGTTCTTCATTGTTAATAGTCTCAATGTGTCTTTTTGTGTTGTATACTTATAGACCAATAAATTTGGCACTGATGCAGTTTTATAATCCGAGGGTATTGTTTCTCTCACAAATTCACAGGAAGCCTGTTTTGACGCAAGTGGTGCCTCTCACAGTCCTGGCAGTCCAGCCAGAAGTGTACTTGCAACTTCTCTGATGGACCTAGCACATTGGCTAAGGTAATGTGACTGATGACTAATCATTTTTTGTTCTTCATTTTTCAGGATAGCAGATGTGACACACGAGGTGTTGCTGGATGGGAAGCGGTTGACAACTTGGCGGAGTATCTTGTCAACCTCAACCGCACGATAACTGCATTATCAACCACAGAGACAGGTGAGATTGTGCGGCTGTATTCCAATCTACATGCCATGGACAAGTCTCCCTCCAAATATACCCTTAAATCTAAGAAGAAGACCTTGCCAGGGCCGTGGAGAGCTTCCAGGAAACGTAGTGGTTCTGCACCTGGTCAACAAGCAGCTGAAAGGTGAACTGACCTATAGTGGATGCACACATTACATAATTCACATGTATAATTCACATATAACATATAATTCTGGTCCTTGGTTACGGCTGAGCCGTGTTTGAAGCCGTTGTAAAATATAAGAGGAGGAAGATAAATAAGAAAAGAGACACACTGAAATTAATGAGCCCCAATCTTTTAGCATGTTTTCCACTGCGTCTGTGTTGTTGCGTCTGTGTGTTGCTTAGCAACTATTCTGCTAAATGTCGCTGAAGAACTAGGGCCTACATTGCTTGGCAAAAGAATGATTATTTGTTATCAATAAATTATTGCATTTTTTGTTTGTGTGTTTATTTTATGAAACCTTGCCAAGTATATGTAGCAACCGTTTTATAAAAGCAATACGCCCCGAGAGGCTGTGGTTTCCAGTGATTTTTGAACAGCTAAGGGGGCTTGGGGCTTAATTAATTTATTAATTACATGTTACAGTTAAGCAATATCACACAAGCAGAGTCATGTTGTTCTGTATGTCCTCACAGCATTTTAGACTCTTTAGTAACAGATTGAGACAGGTGGACTGCTATAAATAATCAAATTGTGAAGTGGGGTCATACTGTATATCATGATTCATATAACATCTCTCCAATCAAATTAGCGAAGTGTCTGTTGTATAATATTGATTACATTGTCTTTTTCCTTCACAGGCTATTCATGACCCATGGCCAGGCTGCCCAGAGACCTGATACCAACAGGATATCAGAATGTGTTTCCCTCAGGCTTTTGAAGGAGTATCAGCAAGCCAGAAATAGGCCAAAAGACTGCAAGGGTAAAACGTTTCCCATTCCACAGTCCATTGTGCAAACCTACTGTCACATCAAACAACTGCTTGAAGACAGCCGGGTGATACAGGACCAGGCCAACTTGGTGGTAGTTACCATCAACAACACCACAGTGTCTTCCTGGTGAGATACATTTTTGACTTTCTACATTCACTTTAACCCTCTGAGACCCACATTAAGTGATTTTTGTTTTTGCATGCCTTTGATTTTTGCCTTCTAAAGTTGTCATATTTTACAGTATCATCAAGTTTTAACACATCCCACAATCGGCACAGCCTCAGCTAATTGAATATGTCACTCAATAAAGACTTCTGTACACTGTAATAGGGGATATTAGCCCATAAAACAAAACAAAACAAAAAACAAAAACAGAACATGAATCTTTACATATTTTATTCAAAACAGCACTGCAAACCATAATATCGAAACAAAAGCTCAACATAGAAAGTTGCACACATCTTTGGATAGTGCCAGAAGTGATTTGAAGTTTCTAGCTTCCTGCCAACGCATATCCCTAAACATGATATGCATCATGGCAGTTCCTGTCCACAATCGCACACAGGGTACCTGACATGCCTTGCACCAGAAATTGGGTAGTTTTCTTACAGATTATGCACTCTCTTAGTCCTGCAGTCCACGTTTTGGACTGGTCTTGTGTTAGAGAGATTGCCATGGGTGTGTGATTGTATTGCCAGGGTCCTCTTCTCCTCCTCCATCCACTGTGTTGGTGGCCCACCTTGTCAGCATCCACACTATACATATGGAAATAAATAAACCATTTCACTGGGTAATAATAATTACTCAAACCCTTGTTTAAAACACAAACTTCCCCAGTGGCTTATTTTACATACATTTACTTTACCATGCTATAATAATCAGTATTGCTTACAGGGAAAACACACACAGTGTTATCATTATATACTGTATACTGTAGGTCTGTCTGGATAGCTTGTAGGTAAACAGTGTCCTAGTGTGCAAAAACAATAGTTCTGCAATCCAAAATCACATTTCTCTACTCTGTAGCCTACATAATCAATCACAATTTGGGTAATTTCATAATAGCATTACTTACTTGTCCTCATAAGGATTCATCCCATCGCCAAAATTCCTCTCGTCCTCAGAATAGCACAGCTTGGGCGCAGAGTCGTCTGCATTTTCCTCAACATCTTTGGCTTGAAAAATCAGCTCCAAAGCCTCAACTGCTTTAGCTGTACTACATTTCTTCCTTGCCATATCGTTGTACTTTTTCTGTTACTACAATAAACTTCAACAAACTTCTCTTCTCTGCTTTGGCCTCAGAGGGCTGCACTTGAGGAATATAAATATATTTAATTATTTTAACATAATTACATTTAACCAGAAAGGATTTGATTTAGCTACAACCTTTGCAGTTGTGCTTGTCTAAAATAGTAAACATTTTGTATTGTATGTTTACCAGGTTGTATGAAAGACAAAAAAGAACTGGTTGGGACTCATTGCTGCAAGGAGTACAGCTTCCCCAGAAGGTCTCTGTGGCTAAGGATTCCTTGCCAAAAGCAAAAGAGCTCCCTTTTGCACCTGTGGAACATGGACATGTGGTCATGGAGTTTCAGGAGCCAGAAAATCAGGAGGGCGAGGCAGTGATACGCCGGCGCCACAGCGTCAGAACTGGCTTGGCACAGCACTGTACTCCTGAGTGGTATGCATGGCCTGGTTCTTCTGCCTCATCCTCATACCAGCAGGGTCATCTACCACCAGCCCCATCACCTGCCTCATCCTCATACCAGCAGGGTCATCTACCACCAGCCCCATCACCTGCCTGGTCCTCATACCAGCAGGGTTTCCTGCCACTAGCCCCATCTCCTGCCTCATCCTCGTACCAGCAGGGTCATCCGCCACTAGCCCCTTCACCTGCCTGGTCCTCGGATGAGCAGGGTCATCTGCCACGAGCCCCATCACCTGCCTGGTCCTCGGATGAGCAGGGTCATCTGCCACCAGCCCCATCACCTGCCTGGTCCTCATACCAGCAGGGTCATCCGCCACTAGCCCCTTCACCTGCCTGGTCCTCGGATGAGCAGGGTCATCCGCCACCAGCCCCTTCACCTGCCTGGTCCTCATACCGGCAGGGTCATCCGCCACCAGCCCTTTTCCCTGGCTGGTCCCTGCAGCCGCCGCTTCCTCCCTCTCAGCAATTCTACCCTTCAGCCTCGTACCATCAGTACAATATACCACCATCTCCAGTATCGACACCAACAGCAACAGCATCATCATCAGATCAGTCATCAGTCCACTTCAATCGTCACCGAAAATGGAGACTGCAAAAGGCAGCGCTTGAAGACCAGGAGCGTGTGGCAAGAGGGGAGCCACCAAAAAAGCGGCACTGCAAAGAGGGCTACCATTATCAGTGTAGAACATGTGGTCAGTCCAAAAGCAAGAGCACTGGCCATACCCAGATGAAGGGAAAGTGGTATTGTCCAGCATCTGGACAGACCATCACAGAATGGAAAGAAACTCTTGACAAGCAGTAGTTGTCTTAGTTGTCTTTTAAGAACAAGAATTAGGTTAATTACCTAGAAGTTATTAGTTTATTGGTGTCTTCAAATGCTTTCAGCATTCACACCCTCTGTTCTTCTGTTTCAAAAATGTCTTTATTATTATTGTTCCGCCACTTTTTTTGGCACTCAACTAGTTCCACAGTTTTCAATGTAGAAACTAAATTCAAACATCAAAATATTCAACTCAATTACGAATCAAGCACTATTACTTTTCTCATTCATAACATTCATACTTTCCAAAATATTCCAGGTTTTACAGGAAATTTCCCCCATTCAAACACTTTTTCACTTAGAAACTCCATTCAAACTTTACACACTTGGGACTTTCTCACATTAATTCAGCTTTTTCATTCATTCATTTATTCATGCTTTTTACACAATTGCAGTTCAAAATTCATGCAATTTTCAGCCCTTGTGAGAGTTGGGTGGGTGACATCATCGCTAGACTGAAGGGGAGCCGTAAAATCTTCTAAAAATCTTGCTCTCTCTCTCACAATTTTTACTCCACAGAAGATTTATACATAAAGTCATAGACATGTAACTATGGAAGCAAACAGACTCAGAGTTGGCACAGTCAGCTTCAAGAGGCAGCAGTTGTTCTCTTACACATTTTCATAGTTTTTCATGTATTTTATTAAGGTTTATCTACTTATCCATACTTTCAACTACAAATTCCATTCAGACCTTAAAATGCTCCACATCATTCATACGTTATTGGTATTATTCAACATTTAAAGCCAGCAATCCAATTTAGCATCAGCCTTTCAACATCCAGCATTTACGCCTTCTCTAGTTAATTATTAGTGTTTCATTTTGAAACAAATGTGAAGTGTACTTTTTTAAATTGTTATGTTAAGTGAATATGTTTGTGAATTTATTTGTATTTATATATATTTTATTTTATGAAAAGTAAATAAGTTTTGTGAAGAAAGGTTAGAAGTGTTTAAAAGACTATTGTGTTGAAATATAACAATAGTCTATTGGTATAGGAGTATGTATGGAGTCCCTCTCTCTCTCTCTTTCTTTCTTTCCCCCCCTTCCCCCCCCCCTTTTTTCCCTTCTTTCCCCCACCCTAGCAGTCCCTTTTGCCCCATTTCATTTCTGGCCGAGTGGTTAAGGTGATGGACTGCTAATCCATTGTGCTCTGCACGCGTGGGTTTGACTCCCATCCTCGTCGCAGCTGAGTTTCCTTTAGCCTGCCATGTTTACATGTCAACAATGTAACTGGTTCCATTGTATCAACCCTTGTTGGAACAATACGTCACAAAATTCGACCTGAGTCCTCTACATAGAAATCAGTCCACAGGCTGCTACAGGAAAGTCGGGAAAGGTCTACATTAATTACATTACAGCCCGTTCACACACAGGCAATATAAAGTGATTAATACAAACATTATGACAAGTTACATACAGTACCTTTAAAGTGGGACAGACACACACACAGAGAGAGAGAGAGAGAGTACTGTTTCAGTACATTAGAAAATGAACTATTGTAGATGTAAAATGTAGAATAAAAAAACTTACAGAACCTTGTTGGAGAGGCTATAATCAAACTGTCTGATGAGGTGGTGACAGTGCTGGAAAGGGGCTGGGAGAAAGGAGAAATTACATAATAACCACACAAATCATTCTCCCAAAGATATACTTTTTAACTTTTTTTGTCATTTATCATATCAGATAAACTTTCATATATCACAATGGATGAGATGGAATTTCCCTTCAACGGATAATAAAGTGAAGTGAAACCTGAGAATACAAGATTCATAGAAATTGGAAGAGATATAAATAGCAGATCCTAGTTTATCTTTAAGGATTGTAAACAACATAAGAAAAAGGCTACCACATTCATCAACCAATATTTGGAATCATACCTGTGCAGGTTTTCTGGTGAGACTGAGGTTAGGCTTCAGCACTGAGCTATGTGAGCTACCAAACCGTGGTTTGACAAACTGGGGGGGTTGAAATGTCACACATTAAATGATCACAGAGGTGTACAGGTCAAAGAAATATACATGTACTTAAAAAGTGTTTTGGAACTTTATCATTGTGTAAGCTACAGTTAGCAGGTTTTGATTTTGATTTGATATTTCATAAAATGGTAGTGCTAAGTACCATTTCAAGGTTTAGTTTGGGTCGCACTCGCATTTGACCAGCAGAAGGTACAACACCACTGGTAGAAACTGCAGCAGAGCCAGCAGCTGCTGAAGGAGCTGGGCTAGCTGCAGCAGCAGATGTGGCTGTCTGCTCATGAGGTTGTCTGATAAAAATAACAAAGAAACCCACACTCATGAATACAAGTCAATCTTAACAACATATATTATGGTTGCATCTTTAGTTTATTTCTATTATTTATGTATCCCAATTAACTTTACCTTCTTAGTGTGAAATCCACACATGCAGACCTTTGCTCCACCAAACAGAGACATCTGCCCCCGATGCTGGAGTGGACACTTTTCTATCTGTAACAAACCAAAATTAAAATTCAACAAAATACATGGCATTAATTGTTGATACTGACATATAAAAAAAGCTATACCTTATGATAGTGGTCATGCCATTTCTTTTGCCTAGGGGCTGGTCTGTTCCCAGCATCAGCAGGCCAAACCTCTGTAGTGGCAAACCTCCTCAGCCGGGACAGCCATGCATTGTCCCCCATGGCACAGTGCTTCTTGGGTTTAGATGCCACCTGAGATTAAAACGGAATAGGACAATGATGGCAATGGGTCAGGTGCTCAATGGGGTCCTCTCACTGTATCTAAAAACACAAAACTATTGTATAAGATCCCTTTCTCTCTCCCTCTCTCTCTCTCTCAAATAAAAATGTGTTAAACTATGAGAAACTAATATTCTGTAATTGTATACAGCTACGTTACGTTACAGCTAACCAAAGACATCATTACTGTATACAGTTACTGTACACAAAATGTTTACAGTACATCCCAAAGTTAACCACAACATAAGATCAAGGGCAAATAAATAAATTAATTAAATGAACATTTGACAAGTTTAATACACAAGTTTTGCTGCCGGTAAAAAATTACATCAGAAATGACAATAAGTTCACAGTACATCCTTGTGTTCTTAGCTAGCAAAGTCAACCACAACATAAGAATAAATAAATAAATAAAAGAAATATTTGACAAGTTAAATACACAAGATTTGCCGGTAATAAATTACATCAGAAATGTGAATATGTTTTGATTTATTTACCCTGAAAAATTACGAGATGAGAGCATTTCTTCACTTGCCAGTACTGAGGTAGCAACAGCCATGCCATTGGAATCTTATTGGTCGAACCAGCGGGTAGGGAGTCCAAGCTTTTTGATCGGTAAGAAATGGAGAGGAGGTCTCTTTTGATTGGTTAAAAATGGACAGACGATTTTATTTGATTGGTAAGAAATGGAGATGGGGGATTTTTGGATTGGTAGGAAATGGACATGAGAAAGTGGACGAACGTGCCTCAGGAAGCGCCACTCTGCTCGCAATTGCCAATGCAGGGGCTTCCTGATCTGTGGTTAACTAAACAATCATGTGTACAGATAATGAGAGCACACAATAAATCATCAGAAGAGGATCAAAGGAGAACACTATGTGCTGATGCTGTTTGGGACGAATGTATGGTGGCCACTGTAGCACCAAAGAGAGAAGACATTTAATTTTTGGCAATGGATGGTTGGTCATCTGCAACATGGTAACTTAAATAGGGTCAGAATGAATTTAGACAGCATGGAGCCTTGCAGGTCTGTCGTATCCACAAGTAGCAGAGGATGGTTTCGATCCATCGGCCTCTGGGTTATAGACCCAGCACGCTTCCCCTGCGCCACTCTGCCCATAGTGTCAAAGCAGGGGCCTCCCCACCTGTGGTTTTTATTTATGTGTAAGGAAACCGGGGGGACACTAACTCAGCTGGCGAGGTACAAAGGAGAACTACATTTGTAACTGCTTTGTTTAAACTAATGAGCCTTGTTTCAGCATTTTAGAGCATTCAGCCACACTACCTCAACTACCAACTGGCCTCAACTGTTAATGAATGTTTAGTCATCTGCAAACATGATAATGAGGTTATGGAGAGAAAGCATAGAGAGAGCATGAAGCATTGCAGGTCTGTAGTATCTAGTAGATGTATCATCAAATAAGAGGATGGTTTCGATCCATTGACCTGTGGGTTACGGGCCTAGAACACTTTCGCTCATTGCGGTCATTGACTAACTTTGTCAAATGGCAGCGGTGAGTTTGGAATGTCTTTTGAGAGACTGGAGCCTTGGGATTTTGATGATGCAAATAAGCAATTTTTCTGAGCAGCATTTTGCTCACAAATTCCAAAGTTAAGCATTTGGTGGACTTTGCAGAAGTAATTAGTTTATACCTTGGAATACATTGGTTAAAAAGGCCACATGAGCTGAAATGCAACTTTGTTCAGTCTATTCTCTGCGTTATATGAAATGTCAAAAGCTAGGCAGTAATTTAACATCTCCTGCACACAGCAGTGCCTGAATATAAGAGTAAGAGTGTCACATACATATTTTTGTTTGTTTGTCCTCTAGCCGGTCACAGAGACTTTTATTTACATCTTGTTATTTTTGTTCCACCTCTCCTTTCCTGTTTTCTTTCTGTCTTCTGTCTCTCTTTGTCCTTTCATGCCCCCTAAGATTCAGCTATCTGTTTGTTCTCCCTTCTGTCTTTGCTTCGCCTTCATACTCCCTCTATTCGTCTCCGACTCGGTTTCACCTCGACATGGACCTCCATATTTCTCTGCCTCCTACTTCCTTTCACTCGCTCCAGTATATATATTGCCCACAGTCAGACAGTTCATGGAAATGAGCTGTCAGCATCTCTCAGACACTCCCAGTGGTGTGGAAGGAGAGCTGCTTCTCTTTCGCCGCTCTCTTTCTCTCAGTGTGGTGGAAGGAAGGCTGATTTTTCTTTTGTTTCTTTCCACTTGGTGCTCTGGGGATTTTGATGATGCAAATAAGCAAATAGACAAAGATCCATAAATGCTTATGTAGAAACTCATAGACATGTGTTAGCCTTTGCATCTTACGAATAAAGCACAATATGTCAGTGCTTTTGAGGTAACCCCAAACTCCCAAACTACCTGATTGTCCTGCTTTGTTCACCTGCTGCTGCATGTGGAAGAACTGGAGAGCATAAATCTCTCATATATATCCTTTTTGGTAGATAAATAGAAGCAGACAGATAAGACATTCATCATACTTTCTGAGGATGATTGCCTGTCTGTTTGCCACATATTGAAAAGTTTGGCAGACTGCAGTGCAAAAAATATTTCTGGGTTTTGATGTGCTGGTGTCTGTGGATTTTAGAATGAGATTGATTTGTAATGGTAGAGCTTTTTACATGCTGAGTAATTTGTCAAGGCTGTGTGGAAGACCAATGCCAGCCTTTATTGTGATCTATTTTTCAGCCAAGGGAAGTTGACTCTGCATTTAATTGCTATTGCTGAAATTTTAAAAATTATTTGATACAAAGCAGCAGTGAGGCAGCATATAACAGCTAGATTTCGAAATAAAATAAATTAATTTCAATGGATCACTTCAATCAGCAGATCTGCTTGCAAGGACAAATCTTTCGCATTGAGTTCAACTTTGGTGAACTTCAACACGTGAATTTGCACAGTTAACCAATAGCAAACCATCTTGACAGTTCTGACCTTAGACACAGGCTACATAGGCTGCGTAGTAAAAGCAGCAGGTTAGAAGAGCAGCTGTAGCAGTGTCAGTCCTCCGTCTGTGTCTATGCGTAAAACGGAATAAAAGAGACGTGAAGCTTAAAAATACACTTCAGGTTGCCATTATGCACACGCAAATGTACTTTTTACCCCAATACATTTACTTGATAACTTTAGTTACTAGTTACTTTGCGAATCGAGATTAATAATACAAAATATAATCAAAATTAATTTTTATGTATAGACTAAGATAACACTTTATTGATCATGGGGGTAAATTAATGAGCTACCCAGCAGTATATAAAGTAATTAAAATGAGCCCCACCCTTACCAGCTGTGACATTAAAGTGATGAACACATTAATGCATCAATAATTATAATCCAATAACATACAATGGGCCGTTTTGCATAATTATTACCTTTTACTTGTGGTAATTTAAGTATGCTTAAATACTTTTGTGCTTTGAAAGGACCAGTGTGTAGGATTTAGTGGCATCTAGCGGTGAGGTTGCAGATTGCAACCAACTGATAACCCCTCCACTCACCCCCCTACGTGTGCAAGGCAACCAGGTTGTGATCCCCAGTTACTGCGTCTTGAAGATTTGGGAGCGTTTTCCAGATCCTCACAGCCGACAGAAGGCTTTCGCCCAAGTAGGGTGTAGGTCTAACTGACATTACTGACTAAAACTAAAACATCACTTTACACTTGTTTTTCCTTTTTTTTTTTAAATTGTAAATGTGTATATTGTAATATTTTAAAATGTATATAATATATACATTCACCACATTGTCGGTTTGGTTTGTTTTATGATGTAGGATATTTATGATATTTGATACTTTTTCAACCCCTTTAAAACTTTTCCAGAGTTTTTTCCAGCGATCAAAGTCCACCGCGTTGAAAATGCAGCTTTTTTGTTCTCTTTTCTTCAGCAGTCTTCATTAGCTCTGCATATTTGGTGGTGTAAGCCATTCCTGGGAGCGCTGGAATAGGTAGCTTTGCCTGTTCAGCCATGATCAGTCACACTGTAGAGCTCTTCGGCCTGACTGTGAACGCCTCTTTGTGGAGCTCTCTCTCCTGAATGGATAAAGTGGGAACGGGATACCAGAAAATGTATTTTCTGTTTACTGCACAGCAAAGGGACTCAGAGACCCATGTTACTGATCAACCACATTCAGTGATGGCTTTAGAGCTATTTAACAATTATTTTAACAAAAAAGAAAAAAAAAAACACACAACACCTTAAAGAGGTCTGGAGACAAATGTGTCCATTTGGCTGGATTTTTCACCATTTCATTTTGAAGCAACTTATTCCAAATAAGGAATCAAACAGATATGCATCTTCACTTCTGTATTACTGCAAACAATTTCTGAGCTCTGTTTGTTTCAAGAGGACTCAGTTTAGTGTAAACTACAGTGATCAGGATATCAGCAGGAAACGCAACCTCTGGATGTTTGAGTACATAAAAATAGGATGAAAATCTGTTTGAACTGACCTGGTTTTAGTAAAGAACCCAGGTATTTTTTGATGAAAATCATACAGTATCTGACTGTTCTTCTGTTACCTTCACTGCTGTATGCCATTGTTAACCAGCATGTCCCCATAGCAACTTAGCCACATGGATTTGTTTATTTATGATGTTATGAGGTTGTTTACATTGTATGTATGTGGCACTCTTAATTTCACTTGTATAATGGAGTGCCCAACAAAGTTAGCAGGCAATCAGTCTTTCACGTCTTTTAGGTATCATCACTAGCAGTAGATGTTCTCCACACAAGAATTGAAAAACTAGTGAACCACAGTACATTAAAGCCAGAACCAGTTGACTGAACACTGAGTACCATCTTAGTGGAACCAAATAACATTTTACCAAGTATTTTTGGATACATATTGGATGTTTTGCGTCAAGCTTTGTTGACCACTCCCATTGATCGGTCAGTCCACCACTTTGGTCCAAACTATTTGATGACGTACTATGGAATTTTGTGTGATATTTTATAACAATAATTGCTACATTTTTCCAATTTATTTCATCAAATATTTTTGGCTTCACTAGCAGCATTTCTCTAAGGATGGCAATGTCAGTCTGTCTCGGTCCACCACTTCCAGGTGGAAATATCTCAACAACTATTGTATGAATTGCCATGAAATTCTCTACAGACATTCATGGCAAAGGATGAATCCTACTGACTTTGGCAATTGTCTGACTTTTCCTTGAATGCCACTATGAGGTTGACATTTAAGGTTCAGAGTGAAATATCTCAACAACTGTTAGATGGAATTTGCAACAGATATTCATGGTCCCCTCAGGGATACATTTAAATGGCTTTGGGGATCCTCTGACTTTTCCTCTAGCGTCACCATGAGGTTGACGTTTTAGTTCTTTATTGAAATGTCTCAACAACTATTGGGCACATTCATGGTCCCCAGATAATTCATTGTAATCACATACTTTGGTTTAAGACCAAATACCTGCAAAACTAATGACATTTCCATCAACCTCAGTTGTTCTTTGTGTTTAGTGCTAATTAGCATATGTTTGAATGCTAACAATATACCTGATAACCATAAACATGCTAGCGTTATCATTGTAAGCACGTTAGCATGCTGATGTAAGAATTTAGCTCAGTACAGCCTCACAGAGCTGCTAGCATGACCATAGACTTTTAAGCCCCATTCGGATAGAATTAACATTACATGGGGAGGTGGGAATCAAATATCCACTGTGCTCCTTGGTAATTTAACTCATCCTTCCTGATGGCATTTTAGCCTTGGTGAAATCATAGGATGTAGTCTGTAATAGACATGGTCATTCTGCAGGACTAGCATAAAGAGAATATCAGTACCTACCTGTAGCTCACATAACAACAACAACATAACAGCCCATTTGATAGGCTTTTACGGGGTCTTGCTCTCCTGATGGCTTACATTTTTTCCATCGTTGTATAGGTTTCCAAATAGGTCGGTATGTTGTTGTTCACATGTTGCCGTTTATCAGATTAGCAAAAACAATTCCAACATTCTCCATTTTCACACAAAAGTCAAACTTCACACTGAGCTGATTACAAAAAGTAGAAGGACAAGCAGCTCTTCCAACGGGAAAAATCCACATTAAAATATAAGGACGTCACTCCGGACAGGATTTAAATTGCAGGAAAAACAGTAGGTAATTGCAGCTGTAATTATTAGTGGGGTGGAGATGAAAAATTACCCACATTTGCGCTCTGGATGAAATTAAAATCACTGACCACTCTGGGTAATATTAAAATCACCCCACCTCCCAGAAAAAAATAAATCCAATCCAAATGGGGCTTTAGTCTTGTCTTTTACACATGGTCCATTGTCCACAATTTGTAAGAAAAACACCAGCATCTTTCCATATAAAAGAGAAAAGGTCAGTACTTATCAACTGTGTCCTTTGTTTTGAGCCTCCATGCTGTCTGAAACAACTAAAAAAAACAAAAGGTGTCCATCGGCTGACTCGTCCTCAATCAACCACACGTTTAATGAATACTAAATACACAGTGAGACCAAGTGACTCATTCTCTTCCCCATTTGGGGATATCACTGTTGAATCAAAGTATTCAAAAGATTGACCTTCCAGTCACAAACCTGCCTCTATAAACTCTCAGCTGACACTGTCCCTCATTTGAACTCAGACAAAAGTTTTGGTTATTTTCTACTGAGGGCAACTTCACAAGTAGTGCCATTAAATTCTCTTTCACCCCTGACAGAGCCTCAAATTGAGTGAGTATGTTTGTGTGTTTATGCCCTTAAAGTGTATGTGCTATGTGTGTGTGAGCAGTGAGAAGGTCCGAGTCTGTGCATTCATGCAGTCCATGTCCAGCAACAGTATGTGTGTCTATGTCAATTCAGGATTTATTTCCTGGCACATTGGGTGTGTCTCAGACTTTTGTGGATTGTCACCGTGTATGTATGCATGCGTGTGTATGTGCACATCTGTGTGTTACTGTCTCAATAGCCCATTTCCCTGAAGTCATTTCTCATCTCTGTGATGGTCTTTGTTTCAAGGATGCAGCCTCATACCCTAGAGTGGCTTTTTTTTCCCCACCAAAACCAAACCACTACACAAATAAAGCTGAACTGCCTTAGTTTTCTCAAACATTTTTTTTTTTATGGTGTCTCTGCTTCATTAGATGGAACAAAGAGGCGAGTGGCATGAAAGACAGTGGCATGCATTTGAACTCAGAATGTGAGGAGCATATACAGGATTATGCATCTCGGTCTGATGAGCAATAAGGTCACCTTGTGATTTTTGCATTCTTTGTCCCCACACTTTGCATCCATCCAGCAGTAGTGCTAATGTATTTCTGACTTGGTGCTAACATTTGCACTGTGGCTGGTCCTTAATATTAAATTACTACATACTGGAGAGGGGATTACTGTGGAATGCTGTGTCACTTGTTTTTCAATCGACTTACAGTAATAAACTGTCACGCAGGATACAAGCACAGTAGACTGCAGTTTTACTGTCTGCTTGATCAGGGAAAATCCCCGCACTCATGTGCTGACGTGCATACGTATTACCATGGTTAAAGGTTGATTATACAGATCGATTACAAGATCACTTCCTGAGTAGTTCATGATCAGCAGATGGATTTATTAGCAGTTTAGTTTTTGAAATCATGCTACCACTGATCACAATCGCCAAACAACTGGACAGAAACCCTCCTTTTAAAGGCGGTCTCGGTCCGATTGTTTGGTCCGCACCACGCTGTACTCTTATGGCCTTTGGCCTAGACACACTAGCTGTAGTTGTGTTGTTTACCCACTCTGCCTGTTTACAGCGTGTTGTTTTGGATCATGATGGTCGCTACACGAATGGTGGAGGCTACATTAGTGGTACATGTGGTAGGTATATTTCCATCCTAGACCTAACCTCATAATTCTACTATGCAAAGCAAATCAATTGGGCAGAAAAACCTGCTGGACAGTGTATCCCTCATATTTTCATACAGTGGTGAAAGAGATTTTTGTAATTACATAAAAACTGGAGCACAGTTTGGAATAATTAACAAGTTATGTACGACAAATGACAAATTTAGACTATTTAATTAGATTTAAAAATAATACACAAAATGAATAATAGTAAGACAATATACCACAAAGTATTAAACTTTTCAAAATGTGTTTGACATTTCATACTTTATTTGAATTAACTTTAGCACAGCAAAGGTTCAGAAAAGCCATGAGAGGTTGAAAAACACTCTACTCCCACCCTCCATCATCTTATATTAAAACAGGGTAGCCATTGCTGGCTGCCAGCTATAGGCATGTCAGACCACAACAAAGACATGATGCAATGTGTGGATAAGGCTGGCCAGACCTGATTGCTTCTCACAAATGGAGACACTACTCATTTTCTGTTGTGATAGATTGCAGCAGTAGAGGCTTACAGAGAATACGAGGCCGGGAATAGTCAGACTCACTTATGATAATCTATTTTAGACATAGGCCAAGTATGTAGCTTTGATTAGTCCCCATGTTAAACCATATTCAAACAATGGTGATCAATGAAAGAGAGCACTAACATTTTGCTAAATACAGTACTTGTGCTGTACATACAGTGTCAGTGTGGCAGCTTCTGGCGGACAAAACAAGGACACAATGTTTCACTACTTCAGGACCAGATACATGCGATTGCCTCTCACACATGGAGACGGGACATGTTGTAATCTCTCCCAACATAAAATAACGCGTTCAGGAGATGGAGTGGGGGTATGGATTTTTATGCGTGTGTGTGTGTGTGTGTGTGTGTGTGTGTGTGAAAGGGGATAGTATAGAACTGACTGTTATATGTTTGGAAGTGGTTGAGAGAAGGGAAATGAATCTGGAAAGGTTTTTGGGTAACTTCAATACATTTGATTGCTTTTCCAAAATAGGCTGGAATCAATCAATAGATGGACGAGAAGAGGACTGGAGAAGTTAGCTTTGCTGTAAAAGTGTTAGTAGTCAGTATTCACAAAACGGATTGCTAGCATGGAAAGACTGCTTGCATGGGCCTGGGACAGAACCAAATCATTAATAATGTACTGAGAATTTCTGTGAAAGTGATTACATGACATAAATAGTTCTGTCTTTAAAGCTTGTAGACCTTGATCCAAAGGTGCTAGCGCTTTCTCAGTATGCAGGGCTTTTCATTAGTGGGGGGTTAGAGGAATCTGATTAAAGAGCAGGAAATAAGCAAAGGCTCCTACTTCCAGTCTTAGTTATTGAGAGCAATCCTTTGGATACCGCCTCACAGACAGAACTCTCAGACTTGTTCAGCCATCTGAATAAATGATGTGTACAGGCAAAGACGTAAAAAGGAATAGGCTAGGAGAATTCATAGCCCCATGCCTCATACTTTACAGTTTATTATTACACGGCTTTGTTGAATACTCAATTTTAATTGGTCAATTACAGCATTCTAAGGTCTGTTATTTGTGTATAGCAGACCACTGCTGTGAATAACAGACCGTTGCTATGGACGCAGTTCTGATCATAGACTCTGGAGGACCACGTCCAGTCGTATCAATCCGTAGAAGGAAGTCCGGTAAATTTAACGTCAGCTAATTGACACTGTGGCAAAATACATCCATCAGAAAACACCATGGAAGATTTTAATATTCAATATTACTATATTTGGAGAGCACAAAACTTTTGATTCATGGTTAGTGGCTGAACTGTCGGCAATAAAGAAGAGAAAAAAAACGGCACAGAAAAAGCAAGAGAGGTTAAAAGACAAAGAGCTGGACGGCTGACAAAATTGAAGAAGACAGACATGAAGTAAACACTAAGGAACACGGTATGGGCTATGGCAGTGTTTATAGACTGGTTAATCCAAAAGAAAATGTCAACAGACTTGCTATCTTGCTATTTCCAGTCTCACCACCAGTCACCCTCAGGATTTTCCCTGCAGTGTATCCCCACAGCCACCTACGTACCTGCTTCTCATTTCCCAATCACCCCCATTAGTATATTTACCTCATTTCCACCTGCTCCTTGCCAGATTGTCTGAGTCATCCCAGTCTTTTGCCTGTATTCTGCCTGCCCTGCTTTTGTCCCTTATGAACTTGGTTGCCACATCTAACTACATACCTGTAGCTGACCTCTGCTTCCCTTATCATAGTAAACTTTGTTTTTAGTCAAATCATTGTGCCTGTAAGTTGTACTTGTCACGATTAGCCATTTAGGCAGCAGGGAGAGTACCCAAAATGTAGACAGGCGAGGAGGCTGAATAAGTCCAAGGATTTATTTACTATGAACAAAAACTCACACGAACTCAGGAACAGACACGCAGGGAATCACCAGGAGCATGACACGAGGAGAACATCCAACACATCAAACACAGGAACATCAGCGATATCACAATCCACAACACACGAGGAACCAAACGCAGGGAAACACAACAAACCAACAAGGAACAAAGACAGGGGACTGGTGTATATATAGGTAGGAGACAACGAGGGAAACAGAAACAGGTGAGTAACGAGACACAGGTGAACCTAATCAAAACTGGAGGGAAACGGAACAATGACAGGAAGTAAATAAGGCACAGAAAGAAATAAGAACAGGGATTTCAAAATAAAACAGGAAACCAGACAAAACACAAAGTCCAAGCAAGAGTCCTTCGTGGACCATGACAGTACTTTTGTGTCCCAAGTCTTGTTTGACTGTGCAGTTACATTGGTCTTGTTAGAGGAAATTAAAAAAACAACTCTGGTTTTCTTGAACCTGTTGCTGATGCTGACATTTGTGTTGGAACCAAATTAAACAGGGCCGTGTAACATCCATTTATGGTTAATTGTGTGAGTGAGCATTTGGCTCGTGCACAAGCACACAACTTCATGCTGACTAAGATCCAGAACATGGAATAATGAGCTTGCTGGGTGTTATAAATCTGATGGTAAGACTGGGTATGCATATATCTAATTATGTACATACACAAAGTTCATTCTGTGTAGACTTTTATGAGTCTGATTCGAGCTTCTGTGTCCCCAGTTTCATATAAATGTACTGGGGAGTGTTTTGATGGTTGACGGTAGTTTCACTTTAGCCTGTAGTGGTGTACGAGTGTGGTCTGGCAGAATCCATTATTGAGCTCAGACAGTACAACAAACCAAATGTCAACCGCAGGCACTGAAGCCACGCTACAGTCACATTTCAGAAGAGTTGTGGGAAGCAATGTTGTGAAACTACCATGCACGCCTGAAAATAACCTATAAAGCTCAAAAAGCTGTTCCCAGGCATGTATGCTAGTATGAATAAATTGCAATGCAGTAGCCTTTATTGTGCTTGATTGAACATTTCTGTCAAAAACCTTCTAAATTTCTGCTGCTATCAGTTTTGTCTGTTTTTGCAGGAAGACTATTAAAAGACGAAATGTATTGTCTACAGTGGAGGGAGGGAGCTGGTCACAAGTTGCCAAAGGCCATGTGAGCACTACACAAGTGGCCAGACTAGACAAGTTTGTATGCAATCCTATTTTTTGATGTGGCCCCAAGTCTTATTTTTAGTATTTCCTTGTAATTTGGGCATTAAAATGTTGAGTCAGATTTATGAATAGAAGAAGTCACACGCACATTTTATTAATCTGCTTTTCTCTCTCCCAAATCTGACGTAAAACATGAAACTTGAATAGGAAGTACAGGGCACTGTGTAATTCCCACTAGAACTGATTTGAATTGCATGCATAAGCAGTGCCCTCTGAATAAATTCCATTCTGCTGTTCTTTATTAAATTAAATACATTTCAAAAGGGGAACTTTACAAATTACATACCCCAGGCTGTAGGCATTTGGCTGTTGATGACCTGAACTTGATTGATTGAACTTATAGTTTATTTTAGCTCTCAATATTCTAAATACTGCATTGTCCAAATGAACTGAGTTACTGTAGTTTCCTTTGGAAGTCAAAGAATTTGCTGGAAAGTGCTGATTTAATTTGTTGGGACATTTGGTAATGACTTTTTTGTTTGGACATGGGTCACAGATCAGTATTAGTGTAATGTATCTGAATGAGTGGCGGTTAAAATAAAATCTAAACTTGAAATCTGAACTTTATTATCAATTATCTGCCTGTATTCTAGTAAAAAATAAAAATTCATTACAACAGCAAGAAATCCTTTAGCGCCCCCAGTTTATCAGCATCATACTTCATGGATCGCTGGTGCAGCTGTTACTGTGTTCATGCCTACTCACCGACTCACTGATGGTAATAAGGACTACATTAGACCAGACCAGCATGGCTTGACATCTTGAATGCTTAATGTCTGTCTCAAGTGGGTTTGCTGGAGAAAGCAGATATCATCGTGCCATTCTAGTTTGTCTCCTCAAGGACATTAAATGAAATGATGTTCACAACACACTCAGTAACACAGTATGAGGGTTCAGTTTATTGGATGACATTTTCATACAGTGGATCCCAGTTTTCATAGACTACCATAGCATATTACTGTGCTGCTGCTGCTTGCCAGGTTTTTTTTTTCCTTGAGAGGAATTCAAAAGCTTTAGAGCAAGACGTCCTTATGACAAAAAGCACTATTGCAGCGACCACTATGGAATCCCCAACATCACTATTGGACGCAATCAAAACTGTTGTGTGTTGTACTTGTTATTGCAGAGCATGCATCAAGGAGATCCCCAATTTCAACTGCTAGATTGCAAGAAAAGTTACTGCAGGACTTTAAAGCACTATTTGCACAGGACTAGTATTACCTTGGGACCTCTAGTAATTTGTAATAATTGCGGATGTCTTCTGTGATCGTAATCCTGGGCGAATCTGCCATGTCCGTAATTTGTAAAGTAAAAATTCCACCTACCATATTTCACCAAACACAGAGGTCATGTGATAATATTAGTCCCATGCGCATCGGCATCTTGGTGATGTGGGGTCGCATTTGTTTTTTTGTTTGTTTGTTTCTCCACACCTTTTTTCTGCCTCTTTCCCGGTCGAGAATTATGGAGGCTGCACTGGCAATTTTAAATGAAAGTTTTGTTTTGACAGCATGAGTGTCTCTTCCCGTGTAAAGTGCCTGCATTTCAGCAGTTCTTGTCATTCAGTAAGTGGATGTTACGCATCATTACCATTAGTTTAACTTGCTTCTGGGAGAAAAATTAAAATTTTAAATTTTAATGTGTACAAATCTCCTTCAAAACTCCTTCATGATTCTAACTGCCAATAAGAAGAGCAGAAGTGTTGACAAACCTGTGAAGTTGTTTTGCCTTTTGGGTTAAATATTTCATTCATAATCTAGTACTTAAATAAAAATAAAAAAACCCCAAAAACTATCAAAACCAAATGTCATCAAACCTGTGAAATTTGTCATATCAGTATGAGTGGCTGCTGCTGTTTCTGTTTCTGTTCATAAGTGGGGGGAAAAGGCCTCTTCTTTGCCAGGAGTCGGTGTGCAAATCTCTCTGTGCAGAGCTAGTAGTGGCTCGAAATGTTTTCATGTTTTCTTTTTCTTGATTTAAAGCTTCGTGTACTTTTGCTGGGAAACACGTTCTCAGCAAACATAACCTGAAAGCATTGAAAACTGATTACTCTAGTGTGACATTTGAGATGGAGAGCTCTCCCAGCCGCAGAAGATGTTTGTGTGATTGCTCCAAATCAATGAATATGTTTGGAGCAGCCAATTTCGTTATATCACAGCGAGCACGCTTCATTGGCCTCTGGGTTAATTTGTGCATCACTTGGTGATGGCTGCTGAGCCAGAAACGGACAATAGATGGAAAGCTATCCTATTGCACCATAATATTAACACTGTTCCCGTTCAGCAAGTAAAGGCTTAAGTTTATATACTGCTGTGGAGTTATTGGGGTCAAATATAATGTCACAGGTTGATCAGTCTCTTTTAACCATAATGGTCCAATGGGAATGATAGCATTCCACTGGCTGTTAAAGTGAGGCTTGCACGTGTCCCAGTTGGTGTAGCTCGCCCATAACATTGTTTTGAATGCAGGGTTTCATTTTGTAGGAGATTTGTGGAGTTTTGCCTTCTGTGTGTGTGTGTTTGGGTTTCCGTGTAGAGTATATGAGGTATGCTTTGAGAAAACGTTTGTAAACAATTGAGAAAAACTGAGAAGATTTCGGAAGAAATTTTAAGTTTGCTTTCTACTTAGTGTGTGCCCCAGGAATCTCCTGTTGCTAGCTAACTGAGCACACATCAGCTACTACTTGGTATTTTCAAAGTGGTAGCTAATTTGTTAGTACCTGACGCTAAGTGGTTGCTGGAGTGTTTGCTAGTGTGTTTCCAGATGGTTGCTAAGTGGTTAGTATGACTTTCTGACCAGTTGCTAAGGCAGTGTTTGCTAGTGTTTCCAGGCTGTTGCTAAGTGTTTGCTATGGCTTTCTAAGCAGTTGCTAAGTTTGCAGGATTATAATAAGGATGCTTCTGTGTTGCACAGCAGGCACACTTAATGATATAGAGTCTACAGCCATGCTAGCAGCTCTGTGAGGCTGTAGTTAGGCACAGCAATGCTTTTTAGCTAAATGCTAATGTCAGCATGCTAACTACATCCATGATGCTAACATGCCCACAGTGCCAACATGCTGATGCTTAGGGGTAGATGTAGACATATTTCACTGGAAAAGTGAAAACTTTGACCAGCTGGTGGTGCTAGAGAAAAGGTGAGGGACTCACCAAAGTCAATAGGATTCATTCTCTGAACCATGAATGTCTGAATTAAAATTCTTTGGCAATAGGCAATAATATTTGGCAATAATATTTGGCAATAATATTTCTGTCTGGACCAAAATGGTGGACGGAACGACATTGCCATCCATAGAGCTGCGCCGCTAGCAAAGCTAAAAATATTTCATGGAAATAATTGGATACATTTTGCCATATTATTATTTTTACACAAACAGCAGAGTGGGACCTGTGGGACTCCAAACAATGAAGACGTAAAGCCAATATCAACAAAACACAAGGGTTAAATGGAGTGCAGGAGGAATGATCTTAAATCTTTTCTGGTTGTGATGCTTTTCTTTATCTGCTGACCTCACAGTTTTCACGTATTTGTTACCTTGATCACCTTTGTTTAATGAGGGAATTTGAGGGAAAAAATTAAGGATTCTATTAAATAGATTTTTTCCTGTATTTTTCTAGGCAAACCAGAAGTCTTCATGTATATAATCATATACATATACATTTTCCCCGCTGTGGGACAATAAAGGCTTATCTTATCTTATCTTATACATAATCACAAATATTGGATGAAACTATTCACATGGAATGTTTCTTCATTTTCAAGTAGCCCTTTTTATTTTGAAAACTAAATGTGCAATGCATCCATATTTGAAGCTAGTATGAGACTTTGAGAAGCAGACAAATGGAATTAGTACTAAAAGAAAATGTTTGGCTTATGACTAAAAAGGTTAAATGTACAATTTAGCAATATCACTTTCCGAAATGAAGGCATTCATTAAAAAATGGTAGTTGTTTTTTTGTTTGTTTTTTTGTATATGACAGAGTAGCCACAATTTTTTTTATTAAATGGATATTTTTTTTTTTTTAGCACTTTTGACAATTCCCCCTAGTTTTAAAAGTTAAAATAGGTGTGAAGGTACAAAAAACAGGTCACCTCTTGCTTTTACCAACAGTGTAATTCAAAAGTGTAATTCTATGCACAAAACATGAAAAAGCTTTTAACAATCATTAGCACTACTGACAGACATGGGCTCCCAGCGGCTTTGGTGAAGACTCTGCTTGCACCTTTTCTGCCTCACAAACATCATTTAGCAGTCCACTGTAAAAGATTTCTATAGTTTAAGAGAAAATCCAGCCTGAAGCGTTGCCATAAGAAAGCAATAAGCTGCTTTGAAAAGGCTTTAAATGCCTCATTCACTTCACTCAGTTTTTTAAGGACCGCTTTCAGGTGTGTTTTTCTTTCATATCAAGTCTGACTATTCTGTACTCCAAAAGAAGAAAAAACTGCACTAAGACGATTATTTTTGATATACGGCTGTCCAATCCATCATGACTAAACCTGTTACAAATGAAAACTGAAAGTGTTTGAATAGCAGAGGTGCTGTCTAAAAAAAAAATGTCCCAAACTTCTAAAGAATAAAAATGTCTCATCTTTAGAAAGGTGCGTGTGTACTTTTTAATGCAGTTTCAGTGGGCTTCAAAGAGTTCTTGGGTCGTAACACAGTGTGTTGTTCCTTACATTATCATGACAAAAAGGGGTATAGAGTATTCATATGACAGCTGTGTTATTCTTCTGTGAGCACTAAAACTCACTGAAGTGTCAAAACTATGAAGGTGCGGTCATAAAGTGGTAGAAATAGAGATCATTCTCTCACGTCTATAGCAGTGGGTGGTTATGTCATCTATTTAGCACTACAAAACTGTGTACACAGTGTGTGTGTGTGTGTGTGTGTGTGTGTGTGAGCCTAAATTCCTTGACAGGTCTTCCATTGTTTAAAAATTAACTACTCAGCTCACTCCCCACTTCCATATACATGTTGAATCCTACAAATAGAATAGCATGAATAAAGAGGCAGCAAAGCGTGCCTATTTAGCATTATAATGCCATTAAATAAAAATAGTCATTTTAAGAATTTATTTTAATGATTTTCAAAGTCACTCATCGCACACAGACTACGCTCAACTGCAGTTCACTCGAGCAAAATTACAACAGGTTTTTCATTATTTACAGACAAATCACTTCTATCTGTACTGCACTGTTAAAATTGATTTTATTTTTTTTTAACCTTGAATTATATTTGTAGTTTGTCATTGTGCTCTGTAAATGTGTTGTTAAAATGATCCATTGATCCTGACAATGAAACATGAAGCTTCAGGCTGTTCTTTTTTTTTTGTTCTTACTTATCTCTGTTATTTTATTCATCAATATTTACTATCCACCTGCACTTTCAAACCACAATTGTAAATGTTTGTATTCTCTTTATTACATGCCTATACCTGCATGATACACATTGTGTATATACCACAGACTGTATATAAAGATGGACGACATGACAGCAGTGAAGCCAAAACATCTTGATCGCCCCCTGGTGGCTGGCTGCAGTATAGGTCATAAACCCGGCCCACTCCATGTTAGCAGATGGGACATGGGCCAAACATCACGCTGATGTTTGTTCAAGTGTTCATTTTTCTGATAAGTTTGGTTTTAATTAGTTATTTGATGCTATAAAAACGGGTTGAGACATCATGATTAACAACTGAGTGTGCTCGCAATTGGTTTGGGCGGGTGTATAGGCGAGACCTTGACTGCTCCACTGCGGATCACTACTGCACAGACGTCACCAGTGCAAGATGGCAGCTCCTGTATACGGGATATTTTGGCTTCATTTTTGTACAGTGGGAGGACGTGGAGACGTGTCGTCCATCTTTATATACAGTCTATGGTATATACCTGTGTGTGTGTGTGTGTGTGTGTGTGTGTGTAAAGATTCACTGTAGTTATTTTCAAGACTCATTCCAATGAAGCACCTTGCTATATATACAAGGCAATATAAAGTATGTACCAGACTTATCACTTACTATGTACAGTATATTACTATACACTAACATAATTTATTTATAGATTCAGAGTATGGCCCTAGTTTTAGTTTTAGTTCAATTCGATTTTAGTTATTTATGTCTAATTATGACTGCAACTTGTGATTATTTGCATTATTGATTAATCTGAGGATTATTTTTTCGATTAATTGTTTGGTCTAATAAATGTCTGCTGCTCTAAATGTTCTTGTCTAACAGAAATACTGTTTTCATTCACTCATTATTGCCAGTCAACTCCTTTTTGCTATATTTTCTGTTCAATATGAAGCTACGGTCAATGAATGAACACTTCCTGCACAGATATTTTCACATTAAAAGCCTTCCATCATCTCAAAAGGCAGAATCAATCCTATTCCTGCCGGGCTTTTCATTTCAAACGTGCAGGAAAGGTTTAGTGTTTGATTGATGGTAAATTAACCTTGCTCGTAAAAAACAACACAACACAGTAGAAGCAACTAATTATAATTTTTTAGTAATTAGTAACAAAGCATTTCTCAATACTGTAGTTCGCTTTTTCAAAACTGTTCACACAAGTCAGCACAACAGAAGTCAACGTGGACTAAACTGTGGATCACTTTTCATTGCTTTGACACAAAATGCATTCACTGACCACATCTTTCAAAATTCATGAACTGTTTTCTCACTCAAACTCTTAACCACCACCAAAACTCTGTGTATTTATACTCCATTTTGCAGTCAGAGATGACTGTAAATAATCTAAATTTAAAAAAAAAAAAAGTATTTCATGCAATGTATATACTGTAAAATGGCAAATCTTTGGAATGGGTTTTTCTCAGTAAGGCAGCCAGACACAGAGAGACTCCATAGAGGATCTATGAATGAATCTATAAATAAATTATGTTAGTGTATAGTAATATACTGTACATAGTAAGTGATAAGTCTGGTACATACTTTATACTTTCATTTGTCTATTAGAGGTAGACCGATAAACCAGCCATATATCTGCCTCATGTTATTATTCATTGTGTATATACTATTATATCAGCATATATGTTGGCTGATAAGTAACAGTTGCAGTACAGAAACGATCCTGCTGCTGTGTGATGGTTACAGGTATTTCTTTAACTCAGAAGAAAGAATCATGCATACAGCAGTTGTGGGCAACAAACAAAACATCAGTACTGACTTTTCTCCAATACCCCAGAATCTTAATCAATGATGCATGAACATAATTGGTCATATTTATTGGTCTAATGTAAGTAAGTAAGTAAGTAACATTTATATGGCACCTTTCACAGAGCAAGGTCACAAAGTGCTTCACAAGAATAACATTGTTACAAATAAGACAGAGGCTACACTCAACATATATGAAAAGGTGCTTTTAATTATGTCTTATGGTGCTTATGTCATATGTTTACATATGTTCATCTCAGCACCCCTAAAAAAGGCATAATAATCAGGGTTTTCCCTACCCTTACTGGCTAACACTTAGGCGCAGCGCTGATATGTTTTTTTCACAACATCATAGCTGAATGAAAAGAAAAAAAACTATGCTGTCAGTTCTCTACCATGTTTTAGTGTCATTTATGGTCGTGACTTTGAGAGGATGAACAAATCGCTGTTCAAATCCTTTAACTATAAGCCTTGTTTTACCAATGTCATTTTGTGATTATTAGTTTTGATAGCACACAGTGCGATCACTCACAAATATGTGAACATCGCGCTTACTTTTCTTGCTAATGTCTGAATGTAATGTGAAAAACTACAACCTGTGGGTTATATAAATATTGTAATGATAATAGTCTAAAATTATGTGAAAATGCAGTTTTTAGACAAATAACGTTACATTTCTTGGGATTTTCTTTCTTTTGCAAAACTGAAAGGGGCTGAATATTTTTGCAAACAGCATTACATTTTTCATTTTCTTAAAAATTATTTTGTGGTGTAAAACTTGTTACTTATTAGTAATTCATTAAAAGTATTGTTGTAAATTAAAATATCATAAAAAAAAAAAAAATTCCCCACTCGCCCCTGTGGGCGGTCTATTCCTCCTTCAAGCTCGGGTCCTCTACCAGAGGCCTGGGAGCTTGAGTGTCCTGCGCAGTATCTTAGCTGTTCCTAGTACTGCACTCTTCTGGACAGAGATCTCGGATGTTGTTCCTGGAATCTGTTGGAGCCACTCTCCCAGTTTGGAGGTCACAGCCCCGAGTGTTCCGATTACCACGGGGACCACTGTTGCCTTCACTTTCCACATCTTTTCTAGCTCCTCTTTCAGCCCTTGGTATTTCTCGAACTTCTCGTGTTCTTTCTTCCTGATGTTGCCGTCGCATGGAATTGCTACGTCTATCACTACTGCCTTCTTCTGTTTGCCCACCACTACTATGTCCGGTTGATTCGCCATCACCAGTTTGTCAGTCTGTATCTGGAAGTCCCACAGGATCTTAGCTTGGTCATTCTCAACCACCTTCGGAGGTGTGTCCCATCTTGGCCGTGGGACTTCCAGCCCATACTCGGCACAGATGTTCCTGTACACTATGCCAGCCACTTGGTTATGGCGTTCCATGTACGCCCTGCCTGCTTGCATCTTACACCCCGCTGTTATGTGCTGGATTGTCTCAGGGGCATCTTTGCACAGTCTGCACCTGGCGTCCTGCCTGGTGTGGTAGATCCCGGCCTCTATCGATCTTGTGCTCAGAGCCTGTTCCTGTGCTGCCATGATTAGTGCCTCTGTGCTGTCTTTCAGTCCAACCTTTTCCAGCCACTGGTAGGATTTCTCGATATCAGCCACTTCTTCTATCTGCCGGTGGTACATACCGTGCAGGGGTTTGTTCTCCCATGATGGTTCCACCTGCTGTCCTTCCTCATCCGGGGCCATCTTCCTGCTGCTATATCTATCTATCTATCTATCTATCTATCTATATATAGATATATATATATTATTGTTTTAATTGTTATCCAATGAGAAATGAGTGATTTAGCAGGGGGTTAAACACTTTTGAACTGTATGCATGACACATTCTCATTAATGGCTGAGCCCCCCTAAAGGTCTGATCCTAGAATTGCCCTGCATATCTTTATTGTAATTTTAAACTCAGTACTGATACTGACCTCAAAAACCCACTCTTGGTCCGGCTATACTGTGTTTTCCCAGCTCAAGCTAAAACTTGCTGGTAAATGTGAGCCATCCCAACAATTTCCAGAGGCTTTTCACCACACTCCAGTAATAGCGTTTCCTTGCCGTAACAGCCTTTCCTATAGAGTCCTGCAGCACGACCTTACTTTAAATAATTAACGGAAACCATTTATGCAAGTGCACCTCTCTGTCGGCTAAATTGATCTTTGACCCCACGAAGGGCAGGTTGTGGATTAAGGAGCTCATACAGACAGGTGAGGTTACAGCACAGGTTACGTTAACATGTGGCTTATATTGACTAACTTAACAAATGCAGCATGAACTCCAAACCCCTCAAAGCCAATGTGTCGATTCAAATCCATGTATGTCGTCAAGGTAACACCTTCTTGTTTTTCACTGCAGGCTGTTTCAAAAGTAGCATGCATTGCTCTTGATTCAGATTGTGGTAGAGGTTCTTTTTTTCTTCTTCAGTTATTTAATGAACTGCCTAAGATTCTCTTAATCATATAATGGAGTAATATTTTAAGTTGTTCTCTTTAAAAATAATCAAAAGGGATGACTTAAGTAAGCAAGGTCTGACAAAAGTACAGAGTCATTTGTTTTCCACACGTCTGAATCAAACACAGTAAATGAGTCAATGTGCTTTCTTCATTTCTTTTTCCTTCTCTGGGTGCAGATGTGAGGAGCTGCTGATCACAGCCACTTCAGAGCCGGGCTTCGCTCACTTCAGCGACACTCGACGATGGCAAATGACAGTTAAAAGCACGGCGCAAAAACAGTGCCATCCACAGCAGGTGCTGCAGCCCACACACACACACACACACACACACACTCTGCATTAGAAGCATAATAATGTGAAAATGACTTCAATGTCAACTCAAGTGGATGTAGAGACAGTCGGCTGCACTCTCTCACATCAAACGGAGTCAGCAGACATCTGCTGAATGGCAGCTGGGGAGGGTGTGTGTACACACTCTCTGCCTTTGGTATAAAATAAACTGTCTACTCATTTTGGGATGGAGATTATTGCAGTGACACATAGCGTTTTTTTCTGGCGCGCTGGCAGTGTGCTGGGGAGCAGTGGGATGAAGCTTGTGCAAAGAGAGAAAAAAAGGCTGCACGTTTTGTTTCTATGACAATATCTTAACGCTACGTTAAGGGGGTGACTACACAGCTAACAACAAACTTACAACGCGTAGGGTGATAAAAGCACAACAGTCACCTGCAACAGTCAGTGTCCAGCTGATCTGCTCCCACAAATGTCTTTTTTGTCTCTGTCTGACATTTCATAAAGGTCAGGACAGACAGACACACCCAGAACACGTTTCTCCTCCATTTTCTTGGTTACCAGGGTGACGAGTTCCATCTAATATATGATTGGCTGCCTGAAAAAAAGCGCCAGTGACGACACCAGCGCCTTTCTGAAAAGTTCAGAGATTTTCAACTAGAAGCGCTCGGAGTGGCCAACAGCGGGACAAAATATTGATTTTTTTTTTGTATTCTTATGAAAAATATCTGACTCTTTAGATGCTAAATGCTCCGCTCCATTCACCAGCAAGTCATTAACTGTGTCTTTCTGCTGTTTGGTGCTGAGCAGGTAGTGTGCAGTGGGGTTTTAGAGCTTTTTTGTGGAAACAGACGCCTGCTGCAGCTGGAAACGATGCTTGCTGAGAGCAGTGACAGTGAACCAAAACAGTGAAGTTGGAAAACCAAAACAATGAGCTGTGATGGCTAAATGCTCCGTAGAGTTGATGGGAATCGCAGTCGGGTGGTAAAACTCTGTGGCTTTATTAGTACAAACGACCCCTTTCACAAACAAGTAGTCATGTGCTCCAAATATAAAACTATTGACTATAGAAGCCAGCCTTGTGTGACTGCTTGTGTTGGACGCTGTGATGTTGTAGCATGAATATGATGATGTCACAATTGATGGGAAAAATAGCTAAAACTGTGAAAATAAGACACCCTTTAACACCCTGCAACACCATATAAGGCGTCACTAAAGCAAGTCAGTGAGCACTACAAAAATGGTAAATGTAAAGACTCCATTACATTTTAGGCCTTAAAATCAATTGAATGATATAGGGTGGTGTGTCTCCGGCACTAAAAAGTATTAAGCTGAAGCCCTGCAGTCATCGAAGACAATCCCAAGGCTTATCAAGGTCATGGACACACTGCAAATGTGATTTTTTTTTTTTTTTTTTTTTTCCTGACTTCATAGAGCCATGAAAACTATAATGTTCAATCTTGAACGCGTGCATTATCTCGGCAGATTGACCCCTAGGAAAAATAAACACACACACACAATCACACGCTAACTGACACAGTGAATATAATACCTTTCAGAAAGGTGTGAAAGTTGTTTTTTTGTGTGGAAACACTTCATCAAGGTTAATCCCTGAAGAAAAAGTTCTTTACTGCCCTTCAGGGATTTGTATCACCCTGACTTGAACTCAGAGCTTAAACTGACAGCGGCACCATCATACTATTATGAAATTCAAGATTTCCCTTTAGAAACTGCACCATAATGAGTAAAGCAAGACTATACGTGAAAGATATATTTTTGCAACACAGTAATGACAATCTATGGCCATGTAGGAGAGAGTGTGTACAGTGTGTGTGTGTGTCATTAGGGACAGATGCTGGCGTAGCAGGTGCACTGTCCCCTGACAGGTGACAACTCTAACTGCTTTGAAAACCTTATGGCCAACAGAGCAGGGTCACATTGTTAGTTAAATACTACGTGGTTCTCCAGGGGCGATCGCTTTAACCTGCCTGACAAGCCATATGGTGAACCGACCGGCAGCAGGGGTGTGACGATTGAGAGAAGGTCACATTTGGAGTTGAACATTTCGTGATTGTGGAGGGGCAAATGAACTGGAGTCCAACTGAAATCACAAAAGTCAGCCATTTTTGTTCCCAGAAATAAGTGTGACAGTGACCTTCGAAATTATTATAGTACTTTTTTGTATAGAAAGAAAAAAAAGGTCTTTGGAGATCCATTAAAAACGATCATTAAGCACAAGCTGTTGTATGTGTTTGATTGACAGCTGAGCCATCAGGTGCACTAAAACACAATGTAAGCAAACTTGAGTTGGTAACTGTGGCGTTCAAGCCAAGGGCAGACAGTGTTTTGTTAGCAGTGGTAGGCCCCACATTTACCAAGGGGTCCCATTAAGGAGCCCTTAAGATCACACACTACATTCTTTTTGTTGTTTTTTTCCCCTCCTTATTGAATGAAACGGTCTGTCTCTGTAGGGATCCTTTCTATAATGTTGTCAGACACTTAGAATAACAGTCTGAGCCTGTCAGTGGCAAAACACTTTTAGTCGACAGATTTTCACGGGCGCAATTGCCCCAAAGGATTAGGTTGCAGCCATTGCCTGTTCGCGGATGCTGGCAGAAGAGATCTACTGGACCAATTCCAAAACTAATGGTAACTATTAGTCATTTTGACCCCAGAATTTGTAAAAATAGGGCCCAGGTTTAAAAATACCGGAGTTTCCCTTTAAGGCAGAGATTTTTTTTATTTGCAAGTCTTGTCGTGTGTTCTGATTTCAGAGTCATTGGCAGGTGTGAAACTGAAGGATGGACATCTAAAACTGGACTTTAACTTGTTTTTAGTTTGTTTGGAGTTAACTAAAGAATACCTCTCAAATTCTAATCTCACACATAGTCATCAAGCTTACAGAAATCCTACTGGCCACTGCCAAAAAATGTATTGCAATGAAATGGAAGTCAGATTGCCAGCTGGACTGTGGCTCTGAGAAGTGAAGGGTTGCATACATCTGGAAAAGATAACTTACTCACTAAGGAATAAGGTGCATTTTTTTCCTATAAAATATGACAGCCATGGAAAATCTCCCATCTCACATGATTGAATGATTATTTTATTGTCTCCTTTTATTTTGAGACATCTGTAATGTACAGTGTATTGTCAATGTATGGCTGTGTGGTTTGTATATTATTTGAAAAACACAGAGCTAGGTAAGTAAAATATATAATTTTGGGGGTGAGTTTCTCTCTGTGTTTGTGAGTGTGACAGTAATAGAGAAACTATAGTTTAGTGTGGTGGATCTATGGCTGCTAATCTTAGTTTAAGGGATAAGATGACAATACAGCTGATTTAATTCATACTGTAGTCAAATTGTTGACAGTGAAGATGGCAGATTACTGTGTGAATTGCTGCCTTGCATGGCCTCTTGTTTCTCTGTGGTAAACTAGTATTAGAGGCCAGTAACACCCGGCTGGGTGTGGTGATCCTGATGTGGGCGTTTTATGAATATTTTGCCTTCTCTGTTCAGCTTTGGCTGCTGCAGCCGCACCTGTGACTGGCAGACAAATCTCTTCCCCATTACCTGGAGAGACTCACAGGAGAGACACACAGACTGACAGTCACTAAAATATTACACTGATATCATAAAATCACTGCTGAGTAGCTACAAAAGAACGTGTGTTTTTATAACATATGATAAATGAATACTAAGATAATGTTGGATACGCACGAGATAGCCTATAGGAGGTACGACATTTATATTAAAATATAATGCACCAGGCACGTATTTTAAAGTGATATTAGAAGTTACATGCTAGAATGTGGTATTTTAACTAGTATAGTATTTTCAGCTCATCGTAAGTTACTAAACTGTACCACATACAGTATGTTCTAAGTCCCAACAGAGATATTATAAGAATATTATAGTAATATTATACAGAGCTTAAAATGCCAAACTGTGAACTAGTGCTCTGATTTTTTCAGTACATGCTTTAGGCAATTTGTATATTGTGTTTATGAACAATATTACTGAATTTATTATTATTATTATTATTATTATTATATATTGTAGTGAATGGGGAAGAGGGCCCATAAACAAAGTTCCATCCCCCTCTGGATACCTCTAAAATCTGCATCACATTCAGTCCCAACACATCTTTAGTCAATGTCACAGGGTGTCACAGTGTCACAGCCAATGATTGAACAATAATTCAAAATGAAAATTGATTGATTTTATATTGGCTGCATACAAGGAATTTCTGTCTACAGTGACACCATATTTCTCCCTTTTCGGTGCACATTTTTTCCTCAAAAGAGAGCACGGGTAGCAGAAAAAGAGTGTGCAGTTTAATTTCTGTTGTCTTTGAATAGGCGACATAGCAGGTTATACTGCCTTTTGTTAAAAACATATGAAACCTGCTGAAAAGTTGTCCTTTTTTTTTTTTTTTTTTTTACAATGTGGTTCTCATTTTAATAGTTTTGGCTGTAATTTCTGCCAATTATGATAGCATTTTAATGACTTTAATCACTGGCTTCATTGACATCAGATATGAATTTTCTAAATCACTTATTTGGAAGTGAAAATGAAAGTCCATCCATCCATCCATAACTCTAACTGTCCATTGAAAACCCTCTGAAAATGGACCTCCTGTGTCCGGCCCCGAACTGGTTGCGGGAGGTCATTGTTTGCATGATCTTGTTTTAAAGTGATCTGAAATAAAATCCGTAATAGCTAGGGCAGTCATTCTTTTTGCAGCTGAAAGCTAAGGCTTCTGTCTTTTGTGTCATCACGTTGTACGCCTGTGTCGCATGGTGACAATGTTTAATTTTTGACACAATTTCATTAATTTTCTCCTTTCTCAACGAGCTTAACAATTTTTACGCTCATTTTGACAAGAACAACCAGGAGCCTGCATCCAAGGCAGAGCTGACTGTGAATCACCAACCCCTAACACTCTCCCCCACTGATGTCAGAGCAGCGCTTAGCAGGATCAACGCACGCAAAGCTGCTGGCCCCGATGGCATCCCCGGACGTGTGCTTAGAGCATGTGCTGGGGAGCTGGCAGAGGTCCTGACGGACTTATTCAACATGTCCTTGGCCCATGCTGTTGTGCCGACCACCTCCATCGTACCAGTACCATAATACTCCACTCCAACATGTCTCAACGACTACCGCCCAGTAGCACTCACCCCCATCATCAAAGTGTTTAGAGCAGCTGGTTCTGGCACATCTCAAATCCTGTCTTCCCCCCACCCTGGACCCCCACCAATTTGCCTACCGCGTGAATAGGAGCACGGAAGATGCAGTCTCCATAGCGCTGCACTCTGTCCTCTCACACCTGGACAATGTCAACACATACGCCAGAATGCTGTTCATAGACTTCAGCCTAAACCTCACCCTAAACACCGGCGTACCACAAGGCTGTGTGATGAGTCCGTTCCTCTACTCCCTCTTCACTCACAACTGCAGACCTGTACATGGCTCTAACACCATCATCAAGTTTGCGGATGACACCACAGTGATTGGCCTCATCAAGGGCAACGATGAGTCAGCCTACAGAGAGGAGGTGGACCGCCTGGCTGTGTGGTGCAATGAGAACAACCTGCTGCTCAACACCAATAAGACCAAGGAACTCATCATGGACTTTAGAAGGAATGCTGACACACACCTATCCATCCATATTAATGGTGCAGCGGTGGAGCGTGTGACCAGCTTCAAATTCTTGGGGATCCACATCTCGCAGGACCTCACCTGGTTGACTAACTGCTCCTACCTGGTTAAGAAGACTCACCAGCGCCTCTTTTTTCTGAGGACTCTAAAGAAAAACCACCTCTCTTCAGACATCCTGGTGAACTTCTATCGTTGCACAATCGAGAGCATCCTAACCAACTGCATTACAGTTTGGCATGGGAATTGCTCTGTCTTGGACCGGAAGGCGCTGCAGAGGGTGGTGAAAACCGCCCAGTGCATCGCTGGAGCCTCACTTCCTGCTATTGAGGACATCTACAGGAAGCATTGTCTCAGGAGAGCAAAAAACATCAGCAAAGACTCCTGCCACCCAGCTCACGAACTGTTTGCCCTCCTGCCTTCTGGGAGGCGCTACAGGAGTCTCCGGACCAAAACCACCAGGTTCAGGAACAGTCCCCCCCCCCCCCAACACACACAAACACACACACACACACACACACACACACACACACACACCAACCCCCCTGGACCGAACTGAATTGACATCACTGCATTATTAAGTGACATGTGCAATGACGATAAAGTTGAATCTAATCTAATCTAATTTTCATTATGGTTTACTGACTTACATGGCCTTTTAGCTTAGGTTGTACATAGCTCAAATAACCGATGGGGTGTTGACATATTTTGTTCATGTTTCTACATTCAGATTTGTTTTGGATCAATATGTTTTATGTGTTTATTTAGTATAAGTTGATGAAAAAACATGCCCAATCTTTGTCATAAATTAAAAAAATACAATTTCAATATTTTTTATCAATTATTATGGTTTACTGACTTACATAACCTTTTAGCTTAGGTTGTACCAATTTTAGGGATAAGACTTTGAAGATATTCCAAGAAATTACATTACAATAAGCAAAGATACCAATATAGACAGGACCATTTCTTGCATTGAGATCAACACCCACATATATGAGGTAGCCTATTCAACACTCAGTACTACGCATAAAATTAGGACCATCCCTACCTGCCCAGCAACACACATGCACACACAGTGAGCGAGTTAATTTGCAGCTGTCTGTGAAGTGTCAGAGTTTCATTACCAAAGGAATTTAAAGAGGCATCTGCAGATCTGCTGAGTCAGCAACAGCTGGACACAAGAGGAATGATGGATGGAATAGAAGCATGGATGGGGAAGGAACCTGGAAGAGAAGCAGCTGGAATAAGGCAGGAATGGTTGCTAAAAAATGAAATGGAGGTGTGGAAGGCATGGGAATGGAAAGGGTCTCATTGCCAGTAATGAAAACCTCAAAGGAAGTGCTTTAATAAAAAGATTTCCCTGTGAATAAAGCCTATTGTGGTCTCACTTTTGGCCAAGGATGAATGAAAACCCTGTCTTGACAAGTGCTTCAGGAATGGAAAATATAGTATTTTCAAATTGACAGGGTGCAGAGAAAGGCCACAATTTTCTGGGTTTCATTTGCCCTGCTGTCAAGAGAGCAGGCAGGGAGCTTTTCACTGTCCCTGGAACAGCATGAAAATGGGAAAAGCAGGGACTAGTGGGGACGTATTGTCACGGGAGTCATGTATTGACTCTGTTACTAACAGAATAGATGTTGTGTATTGACAGTAAGGCTTAGGCTTCTCGTTAGCAAAGTCATTTATTATGGTTAGCAGTTAATGTATTGACACTAAGGTCAGTGTGTGGTGCCCTGAGACGGTGTAAAGATGAATGCTTATAACCTAACCGATTGTGAAACTGAATTACAATTTTTCTCATGTATTGTATGTGGTTTATATTTACTTTTAATGCTGCCTTGGGCAAGGTCTCAACAAGAACTTTGTCTGGAAGTCTGTCCCTGACTTACTAAGTGGGTGCGTGAAAGAGCAACGGCCAATGGGGTAACTTTATCAAAGAGAATAAGTGCAAACAGTCCTCAATTATGGCCTCGGGAGGTTTTTACAGCAATGGCACGGGCAGTACTCAATTCAATGTATACCTTTTTGTTGATGCTCACATGAGACACTGTGGTGTGAGACTCTCTAGATGGCATGTGAGCCACGAGTGTGCACAGAGGCGTTTATGCTCAACAGATTATCCATTGCAGTGTTACCGGAAGAACAGCATAGAGCAGGGGTTCTCAAACTTATTACTTAAAGGTCCGCATCTGCGTTTTATTTAAAGCTGGGGTAGGCAAAATCTGTGTAACCTAAGCAAAACCTTCCGCCTCTCTCTCTGCTGCCTCCTATCACTCAGCTAAGCCCCTCCCACCAAACCCACAACTTGAGCTAATGAGGGACGTGTTGCTGCAGGTAAAGGAGGTGTTGGAAATTTATCACAAGTTTCAGGATTTTCTGCCATTCAATCAGGTTTTCACTGTCTGAAGGGACGTGTACGCGCATCTGCATTTGCAACAGCCAATACGAACGCACCGTCCCTCTGAAATAACCTGTGATAGGCTAAAGTCTCCTGTCACGGGATAGATTTTCTGAAGCCTGAAAACAGAGGCAAGGGGGGGGGGGGGGGCTGAAGTAGAGGTCTGCTCTCAGACCACTTGAATTACAATATGCTGCACGATTAATATGGATTTGTTGGCCAATGACGCCATAACAATACTGCCTACCCAACCTTTAAAGTCAGAGGTCCGGAACAATTGGCAATAACAAAATAACATTTAACATGAACTCATTTATAACCTTTAAGCAACATACATTCAAGTTCAAGACAGTCAAGATAGTCAAAATACATTTGATCCTAGTGGGAGAAATGGCAGTTGCTGTTCTGTGGATACTGCTGTTTGAAATGGCTGTGCTTGGTGTCATAATGACGTTTTACACCTTAATTACCACTCTTCACAATCCCTGTTTCTGTGCAAATCAAACACGTGCTTTGTGCTGGATTAGGGCATAATTAACACATATTTGTCTGTCCACTCCTACTTTGGTTTTCTTGCTTTTCTTTTCTTTGTAAATTTTGACAATGACATTCACATCATTGGCGATGGAATGTTCTGCAAAGACCCCCCCACCCCCACTGTTTACAGATAGGCTACTTGTTGTCACAATTAATTAACGTCCCATCTCTTTTGATTCAGCCAGAACCAAACCGAGGAAGAAAAAAACAAACACAAACTGAGTTGTAGAAATCGTGTACTATAGAAAACGAGACACATTCTGTATCTGCGATTTAGGAGCTGATAGCAAATTCTCTGGTGTAACGTTACTGCGTGAACTCGGCAGCAGCAACAACACACAGCACTCTTTCCAGCAGTTAACGTTGCAACAACATCAACGATAGGGAAACAAGCCACATTTAAACCACATTCATCTGGAGGATCGCTGTGAATGATCTCCAGCTACACTGTATATTCAATGTCACTAACAATTTATTGATTAATATTGTATGTATGTATTTCAAAACAGAAAACGTTACACCTCATAACGTATTGTATTCTTAACACAAGGTTTGGGCTGGATCTGGATTGACTTGCTGTTCAGTCCAGATGTCTTCGAGAATATACCATATCGCCATTATACAGTCCCTGTAAAGAAAGAAGTATATGGAACAACAAGTGTACTCTATAGAAACGAAGGTTGAAAGGTTGAATATCAGGCAGAACAATTTGATTCTGCTGGCAAAATATTATTTACTCAAATGTAGATTTTTTTTAACATCTGTGCGCACAATGGGCGTCTAGTCTGAAAAATGGGGAGGTGCACGACCACGAGCCGCGTCAACTTGCGGAACCTATGGGCTTGACGCAAGAGGCGCGATGACATCATTTTGGCGCACCCACCTGTGTCTGGGACACTGTGTCGAGCATAAACAAAGCTTTACAATTTGGCCGCAATTTAGAACATTGACCATACATGGTGCAGCCATATACCAGGTTTTGACCAATACTTGTTTTATTTGCAGTGGTTTAGGTCAAGGGTCTGCATAGTAACATAAAAAAGAGAATACTTTTGTCTGGAATGAAATTTCTGTTAACTTTCGAATCATTATTTTTTCTTGGTAATAAGCATACACTTTTTTAAAACCCACGTTGGCCTTTCTCTGCTTATCACAGTAAAGAGTTTAGTGACTGACGGCTGATTCTGTTTGTCACGATTCACCTACCAGCAACAGCACAAAAGCCAAGCAGAGCTCTCTGCCTCGTAGGCTTCAACAACCCAAGCTGTGCGGAGCACCTTGCATTGTTCAGCTTTTAGAACACATGCAGCGTGATCAGGCCCAGTTCTGTGTTTGTTGGAGGGAGACAACCCCCTCCCATCTCATCACTTTCTCCATCTCTGTCTGCCTCACCATTTTTCATGTGTCTTCCCCCTCTCGCTGACTCCGCTGAGGAGCCATTCAGCAGATGTTTGTTGACTGTGCAATACAAAGAATAGCTTGACAATGTCACTATATCAGAGACTGTTGACAGGCAAGTCTTTTTCACACAGTTATATGATCCAGAGTGCTCAGGTTATGTTCCTGCCGCTGCTGTTTGGTCCCATTTTCTCAATCGTGTCTGTTCAAACTGATATTTTTAATTGGGGTTAATTTCCAAAGCTGCATGCAAATCTTTATCTTCACTGATTACACTTTCACTAACTAACTAGAAAACTCGTCTGCATTTGGATTTGTGACTTTCTGCGGTTCGTCTGGCGATAAGCCTCATGCTTGCACAAATATACAAACTAAATCCCCCCTACACTCAACATGCCCTGTGCAGTATATCCTCATCTAATGTTATTCCACTCCTGTGACCTGCACCATTGAACCTCCTTACTATATTACCATATTTACTCTATTAACTGTATTTGTTTTCAGCTTCTCAGTGCAGATCTCAAGAGCCCACTTACTGCAACGTACGCTTTGTCAGCATGCATAATAAAAGTTTAGACATTTTATTTTATGCAGCTACTAAACCTGATTTATTTTCTTTGGGGAAGGAGTGGCACTTACGTAATTTATTTTTCTTACCAAGTCACACTTTCGCATCATCCATAACTGCTTTGTGCAACTGCCACATCTGCTTTTTTTCAGTATGTCCCAATTACTACTAAACAATAGAACTTTGTGAACCTGAAACAAAGTTTGGTAGTGTATCCTAGTGGTTAGACCCTCACTAAAGATAAGAGAGCTGTAAATTCAGATCAATCAGAGCAACTTTATCATTCATTTGGAGTCATGTTTCTCGCCACCTGGCAAATGTAGGCACAATAGTCAACCCCTTGGTCTCTAACTGGTTTGGTTTTGGCTTTGGTCTCTAGTTGATAACAGGGTTCATACAGCTTTTTAAAAAAAGTAAAACTCAAGAACTTTTCAAGCACTTTCAGGGTGCCTAAACCACAAATTTCCAGACTCCCTAAGCCTTTATCTTCACATCTAAATTGTTACTATAAATGCCAAGAGACAACAAACAAATACGACGACGGGATCATTTAATTTCAAATATTAAAAGACTTTTGGTTTACATGAGTGATTGTGTAGATGAAATACCAGATTATGTTGAAAATCAAGCATTTTTTAAGGAGTATAACTGAATTCATTTATATTCCTAACCTTGAAAACATAACGGTTAAAATTAAGCATTTTCCAAACTTTTTAGACTTTGTACGAACCCTGCGTACAGTAGATTTATCTGAGCTTTCTCACTGAAAACAGCTAGCTGCTGCGGCTGGAAACGAGGTTGATGAGAGCTGTGAGAGTGAACCAAAACAGCAAAGTTGCTAAAACGCTCGGTAGAGCTGAGGTCAACTGCAGTCGGGTGATGATTCTCAGCTCATTATTTGTAATCATTTGACACTTTGTACATGCAAAAATATTGATTTAGCACAGCTTTAAATGAAAAAGTGGTTTGTAGAAAAAACAACTTTATCTGTACCAAAATCTGTACCAAAATTGTAATAGCTTAGAGTTGATTATTATTTGAACAGTTTTGATAAAAGTGCACTCTTTTTTTAAATCTTAAAATCGGCATTCATTTCATAACTTTGCGATAGTTGCTGGCTTTTGTTGTATACTGTACACAAGTGTGTCGATGTTTTCCATATATTACCATGCCATAGAATAAGCAGCATTTGTAGGCAAAGAAGTAATTGCAAATTTTAGGAAACATTAATTATAAATTACGAATGTTAACTTGATGTATGACAATATAAGTTAATAGACATCATTGTCCACTCACATTGAAATTCGTCTTTGGCTTCAGCACATGGTGTAATAAACAATGTATGTATTGTGCGATCAAATTTAAATAACAAACATAATTTACTGTCAAGTTTTATAGCTCTTCCCATAGGAGTTAAGTACATCATCACAAACACAGAATAATTAACTAACCTGATTTGTCTTTCAACCTCTTTTTGCAGTCTGCCAATGCTGCTGCAGTAAATGTGTAAAAACAGTCCACTACAGTTCTGCCAGTCTACAGTTATCTATTAATGGAGCTCCCGATAGGTCTTTGCTCAGGCTTTAATGAAAAAGTTATTCTGATCTTCTGATGAAACACTGTGAAGATCCTCTCCTGAAATTTTGATTGGTGTGTCATTCAATTTTATGGAACAATCCAGTCTAATTCCAATCCATTAGTGGAATAATAACTGGAGATTTGAACTTGATGTGGTACTCAATTTATAAAAATCAGTGCATCATAAAATTGTTTTGGCAGACTTTAATGCTGGCATAACCCAGCTGTTTTTCAGTTGTGCAATTTTTTCATTTCTTTCGATTTATTTTTAAATAGGTCTACAAAGTGCTAAAAGAAAGGTTCCCTAGCAACATTTTGGCAGGTACACAAGCAGGAATGTTTCCTGGGGGTCAATTGAAGCCACTGACTCAGACAAACTCTTTCACCCCAGTGCTTTCCACAGACATTCAGACACACTTCTGCCGTGCCATAGCAACTGACCTGCTGCAGCACTTTCATACCTAATGGATTTACAAATGTAAAGAAACCACTTACAGCTTCAAGACACAGTCTGAAATAATGATCATATTATTGTCACTTTGTAGCAAGTACTCTGAACAACTAGAGAAAGACAAAAGAATGTCAAAGCCCCGATGTAAAGACATTTATTCCATTATAATATCATGAAAAAATGATGCTGGTGGAAATTGGTGAAGTATATGTGTTGCTTTCAGCCCATTCATCCCAGTATCCCCAGGTTTGATCTGTGGGGGTGAAGGATAGCGTTGGGCGTGGTCGTCGGTCATATTGTCTAGGTGTTGTAAATGTTCAAAACTTAGTTTGTTGTGCCTTTAACAAGCACAACATTGTTGTTGTTTTTTCTTATTCTTTCAGCTAGTTAGTATTATTCTATCAGCGACAAGTGATAGACTTTGTCAACAGCTGTGCACGTAACGTTCTGGTGGAAATCTGGTTCAGTGTGCCATCCAGTGAACGAGACAGTTCTCTCTGAGGTGTACAAGAACAGCTGTCCAGTGACTGAGTGAAAGATTTGAAATAAAATTTACAAATGACACTGCATTCTGAACAAAGGAATCTGATTTTAAGCAGGATTGTTGTAGCCTACAGCTTTAGTAACTGGTATTTTCCATTGTCAATTTTGAGAGGCTTTTTATGGAGTGAAAATAGTCTCAATATTATTTGTAAATGTGTATTCCATGATCTGTAACTGAAAAACAAGATTTGTAACTGAGAAAAAAATTTGTAACTGAAAAAGAAGATTTGTAACTGAAAAACAAGATTTGTAAACGTGTATTCCATGATTTGTAACTGAAAAAAAACGATTTGAAAATATTTTACTTACAGACTTTTAACTTCAGCTTCTCAGATCTGATCCTTTTCGCTTTCAAAAAGCTTCCTGCGCATACAAATGTCTCGTGTTACGCACGGATCAGGTTACTTTCGCTTTCGGGATCGCCAAGGGGCGACGCTACAATGGTGTTGTGTGGAAGCCCGTTCCCCCGTCGAAATGTGTTTCCCTCCTGTTAGAATTGTGTTTCCCGTAGCGTCGTCCCTAGGTGGTTAGGGGTAGGTTCAGCCGGCATCCGCTTTTTGCCTGGACTGGCTGTTTTCCCAGCAGAACAACTCTACCACCTAGCAGTAGCTTATTTAAACCATATATTTACATTTATAGGTTACTGTATAGAGTCTGTGGTTGGTAAATGCATGTGCTCTAATCGAGGGGGTGACAAGCTATTCTGTCTATTTAGAAAAACGTCTTTCCCACTTTGAAATTAAACACGAATACGCCGAAAGCCCAGATGTCCCAGTTTTCCCACCAGCACTTAAACGCATCATGCATTTACGAATCTGTGGAGCTGGAACCAGCGTTAAAATATCGTAAAATGATCCGTACGTAACACGAGACATTTGTATGCGCAGGAAGCTTTTTGAAAGTGAAAAGGATCAGATCTGAGAAGCTGAAGTTAAGTCTGTAAGTAAAATATTTTCAAATGGTTTTTTTTCAGTTACAAATCTTGTTTTTCAGTTACAAATCATGGAATACACATTTACAAATAATATTGAGACTATTTTCACTCCATAGCTTTTACCTTCCCACAACTGGATCTAAGCTAATTTAGCCTGGTTGATTATCTGGGTATGTTACCAAGCCTTCATAGGCGCCTACATACCTGAACGAGATTTATTTCTCCTCTGTGGCACAACACGTGGTCCTACCAATAACTGCTATATTGAGAGTTTCTCTAGACATTAAGGGCTCACACACACACAACTGGAGAGCCTCTCTCTTAGGAGAGATGCTAGCTATAGCAAGGTTTGCAGAGGAGAGAAGCTACAGCACAGGTACCCACACAGCAGCTCTCTCTTTACAGGGAATGCTTTTAGTGATTGCGAGAACACCACAAACCTCTCTCTCCATACTAGTTACAATGATCGTCCCACGACGTAACCACGTGGCAACACCTCACACCTGCCACGCCCACTTATCTTTAAAGATGTTGGAGATGAGGGTCCTTTGCAAATGCTGCTTATGGGCTAGTGCAAATGCTGCCGCTATGTCCTCAAACCTTTGAAAATTGCGCTCTACTGAAAAAGACCCAGTGTTCTCATTAGTAGAAAGTTGGTACAATATAAATATATAGAACAATAAAACATTGTAAATAACATCAAATAAAAACAATCTAAACATAGTACAAAATATATATCTTATAATTGAATAGTTTGTTTAGGGAACTAAACCCACATTATAAGGCCAGTGCTCATCAACACCCTTTAAGCATTAATTCTACAAATGCTGCTTACAGGCCTTGGCTAGTGCAAATGCTGCCACTATGTCCTCCAGATCCAAAGACCTTCACATATTGGGCTCTAATGAAATAAGAGCCAGTCCTGAAAGTATCTCCTGGGACATGGTTGACCTGAGATCCTGAGTTTTAAAGCTGATAAGCTTCTCTGTCCAGAGGCAACAGTGACTGGAAGAGTTGATAGCAGACATAGAGCAATGCTGAGGTTTCCATAGAGATCCAGAAGTTGTTCCTTGTAAATGTAATCAAGCATCTCCCTTTGGGAGGAAGATGCATGATCAGGAATGTAGTACTCCCCAAGACCTGCAAACAGAGTTCCCCTTTGAGGCTGATGTTGACACAGAATTAGATAGGAAATGAGCACTAGATGAGAGTGAACAGACTTCCATGGTCATATAATTGAAAACATGCAGTATATTTGTTTTGTCATCATTTCCAATGAGAATAAAACTCCTTCACTTCTTTGATTACACTGACCCATCCTCATCATCTTTCTCAACAGAGCACATGTTCACACCCTGTCAATTCATGCTGCATACACGTAGTTCAGCTTTATACACAATCATAACATGAATAATGATTTGAAATGTGCCCAGAGAGCGAGCAATACTTTTTCATGTTCCTTGGTTCTTGGGTAATGCTACATTTCTCATTGGTGGTCCAGGCTGACAGAATTCAAGAAAATCTCCTTTGATGTTTGTGCTTCAATAACTCTTCACTCCAGCTCCTTATGTCACATTACTGCTGCAGCTGCCAAAAAGTGGCTTTCACCTCTCAGGCTCCTCCGTGCAGCACTGACTTGGCTATGAAAAGATGGCTGTGAAGCCTATAAGCCAGGCCTCTCGGCTCTTTAAGATACCAGTTCACTGCTCACATCCACTACAGAGCAATTCTGCTCAGACGATTTCCACTGAAAACTACAGATCAGGACCCATATTTTCTTCTCAGTGAAAGCATTAGAAGGAATCCTACGCCTGTTTTCATGTCTGTTGTGTTGAAATAGTTTAGTGGACTGAACACAGCTCTTCTTCTAGTTGGGTGGCTGCAGCTCACGCCCCAGTGAAACTCGTGTCTTAGTCTGTCCATGTTGCTGAGCTCATTGGTGTAAATGCAGATTGGAGCATGAGTTGTACAAACATTTCTGGGAGGCAAAGTTATTCTGGAGGCAGAAATAATCTCATTAAATAAGCTGAAGCTCAGTGGGAAAAGCCAAAGAAGCACAGTTTTGTGGCCAAATAATGTAATATCACACTAGCCTGTTGGAAAAGGCAATAGGAGACACAGAGCTGATATTACGAAGCCAGAAAATCAGACAAAATTGCCATTTCATTCCACTTCACTCATTTAAGCCTTACATTGTATTAATTTAAGACCATTTCTGTTTAGTATAGGGAGTTACTTTGTTTTGTTTTGCCCTAGCCCATCAGTAGCATGTTGTATCCTTCCTGCAGGTGTTATTTTTAGTCGACCATCAAATGACAGGAATTAATTCCTATTAAAATTGCTCGACAAGTGATAATTCACAAAGGTTTTCTGGCTTTCGGGTTTACTTCCGCATTGTGCTGTTCACTGCACATTCTCACTAGTATTTCTCCCACTTGCCCCACCCACCTGTTCTCGCTGCCCATAATCTCTATATTGTGATGACATGGAAAAGTTTTACAAATATAAGACCCATGGTTTAAAGAGTAATTATTAACCTTTTTTTGCAGTTGGAGGTGTCAACATTTTCCCAGACATCTTTTTTATAATTGTAGTCTATGGGGAAAATGCTTTTTGGAGTGCAGTGGATTTGTTTTTGCTGCAGTACCGCAAGTGGCCACAGGGACACATTGTCAGCAAGGCTGAGTAGTGGCACATGACTGCCTTTCTAAGTTCTGTTTGAGAGAACACATTTGGTAATGATAATCTACAGCATCCATAGGTTGTTTAAACACATTCAACACTTCAGAGGTTTCCATCTGTGTAAAATGAACCAGTACTAATAGAGAATAGATGCTGTGTGAATAAAACTAACTCAACATCTTTACTTTTCTTCAGAGAACACCTACTCTGGTTAAGCATAATGTGTTATGTGAGACTGTGCGTGTTTTTGTGTGGTGATTTGCTTGGGAGTATAGGAGCTCTGGACAATCCCAGGACAATCTGTAAGAGTGAATGGGAGCCTGCAACTAGAGGTTAATGCAGGTTGTATGTTTTTCTAAACAGATGGATGACAGACAGTGACTTATCCTTTGACAATAGCAGGAAAGTTCTTCCAACGCTGTTGAGTGCTGCAGGAGAAAACTGTGTAGCCAGTTATTTTTATTCAAATGAAAGGAACAACAAGAAATGTGGTTTGCGTAAGTGCATGGGCTTTTGAGTTTTGAATTTCTGAGTGAGCAGTTGGTGCAGCCAGGCAATAATGTATTGTACTTGTCACTGCTAGAGTACACATCAGTTTTCAGACTCATCACAGTTCATTTTTATAGTAATACATTATCTAGGAAATTATACAGCATCATAGTAAGTGGAGAGGAAGCACATTCAGCTGTATGAGCATGGCTGAAAGAACATAACTGAATTGCACAAAATGTACATACAGAGTTGTAGTTTTGAAGATACAAATGGTAGACTTGCAGCACTTGTACCCTTTGGAGTACAAAAACTTGTACCTGAGGCCAGTACATCCTGGAAGTCTTCTGTACCTTTTTCTGAAGGTGTAGCTGTAGTTGTGAGATGAGATTGCTATATGGGGCAGATAATGGCCTTTTTTTTAAATTAATCCGACCTGGTCAGTCAGTGTTGTCTGCCTCTGAATTAATGGATATGGTGCAGACTGACATGATAGATGACATATTTGTGGTAGAATTGATCAACAATATACAGGTTAAATATGGGATGACCTAAACCTGAATTGAATCTGACATGATTGAAACACATTATTTATAACATGTGTTTAAATTAAAAGTTTTATTGTTTGTCAAGACCCGGACAAAGATATAATCTTGCAATTAATTATTTCATTTGTTTGTTGTGCTGTTTGTAAAAATTGATATTTAAAGATATTTAAAGTCAAAACTAAATCCAGGCCAACTGGGTCCAACCCCTAACCATTAATGTGAAAGGCTCCCCTGAGTAAACTCACTTTGGCTAGATTTTACAAAAGAAAACAGACAATACCTCAACTAATGTTTATTTAAAATAGATATTCAGTAAAGCCATTATTTTTCCTGTAGCGCGAAAGATAAAGCTGTGCTCCAGGCCATTCTAACAATTGTCATGCAGATCTCTGCATGAGATAGGATGCAAGACAGCTGAGCTTGTTGTGTAGGATGTGGTTTCTGCTTTTACTATTGTAAAACATCCAAATTATAATGGCCTTAGTGTTTAAATGACTACAGAGTAGACAGCATAACGGAGTATTTTAACAAAACTAGTGGCTCTATGAGGCTGTACTTAGTCACAGCTTTCAGCTAAATGCTAACGTCATAATGCTAACATGCTCACAATGACAATGCTAGCATATTGATGTTTAGGTATAGTGTTTACCATCTTAGTTGAGAGTGTTAGCATGCTAACATTAGCTAATTAGCACTTAACACATGAGGCTAATGGGAATGCCATTAGTTTTGCTGGTATTTGATCACAAGCCAATTATTGGACAAACATAAATTTATAACCTGCTGATCACCAAAGTTATTCAAATTCATCCTGAGGGGACCATGAATGTCTGAACCAAATTTCACTCAATCCATCCAATATATAGTTGTTGAGATATTAACAAACAAATATTAAAAAACAAAAATGTCAACTTGCTAGTAGCGCTAGAAGAAAAGTCAGGGGATCACCAAAGTCATTAGCATTCATCCTCAGGGGACCATGGATGTCTGTATAAAATTCAATGGCAATCCATCATGTAGATATTTCAGTCTGGACCAAAGTGGTGGACCAGTCACCAGGCCAACATTGCCATCCCTGGAGCCATGCTGCTAGCATTGCTAAAAATGTCAATGTCTTTATAGACCAAGAAGTTAGCAGTTGTTGAAGTTGGTGACTAACGCTACAGTCAGCTGTTGCTGCTTCACAGTAACAGGCTTACAACAGATGGCTGGTGGGAAGCTTTATTTGTAAAGCAGCAACAGGAAGTGTTATGTTTGCACTGACAGAAACTAATTGTGGTAGACGTAATTACAGAATATCAATCAGAATTAAGTCAATACAATCTAAACAATATCCAACACTAGTACTGGCTGATGCAACTCGAAAAAATAATATTATGAACACATATATTCTATTTGTCTGATTCACTGAGAAAGAGGATTTGTTTTTAAATTTTCATTAATAGAAGAGGATAGAATGTGGCCTAATTTTACTGTAAAAATACTGTAACATAATTACTGTTATGTCAGACCTTCAAAGTGTAAGTGTTGCCATTGTAAGTGAGCAAGTAAGTGTGTGTCATTCATTTTCATGTACTATGCAGGGCTGGGGCTACTGTATTCAAAAACAAAAAACAAAAACTAAAAACAAACTGCAAAAATAAATGTGAAAGCATGCAACTTCATCATCTGATCAATAAATCTATGCAGCATTGTATTAATGAACAAATTATCATTCTGAGCTCTGGACGTGTAAAAGATCATACTCTCTGCTTTCAAACCACTGAATGTTCCAAATGGGATTCAGATCCAAATTTCACACCCCTTTTTTTTCACATACCAAAACAGTATTTTGGCTTTGACATGCAAGTCACCTCTAGAAGTAAATGCCAACTGTAATTAGGTCTTTCAAGCTGTAACCGAGATGATTATCACATCGGAACAGTGACGATAATATCTATTAGAGACAATTAGAATGTGAATTAGAAAGGCAGGGAGAGAGTTCTCTACACTGCCGTACCTAGAATGTGTACTGTATGTGTACAGCCTCAGTCTTGGAACTTGGTAACTTGCAGAGCCACACTGTGTGTTGCACAAGCATCATAACAGTAATTGAATGCATGGTCTGATGGTTGAGAAGTCTAAGCAAACACCACTTCCTCTTGTTTCCCTCCATCTCACTCTCATACATCTGTGCTCTCACAGTGTGGTTTTGTCTAGTTTTGCTTGCATGAGTTTGATTGTTTGAATTGGAAAATAAGCAGCAGCAGCATGGGTTGACGTGTTTTCATAGTCCCATTGTGAATTAGCATCACAATTGGAAATTGACAAGTACCCAGACTTCTGCTGGAAGATAACTGACTGTCACTTGCACATGCAGAATTAATTTTGGTGAACCCCTCTAAACATTCACGTTCACTTAGCTGATGTTTCTCCATCTCGAGGTCTGAGGTGGCCCTCCAATCGGTCAGGAAAACATTAGGTGGTTTTAATACAATAATACAGGGGGAGTGATCACAGCAACCAAGAACATGTTGAGAGAGTTCTTGGTTGCTGTGATCACTCCCCCTGTTCATACTGGTCGTGAAGCGATCCTTCCCTAGTGTGACTACACTGTCAGAAATGAGGGACAAAATCGACAGTCCTTGTAGTTCAGCCAGAGCTAACATCAGGTAAGCGAGTTGTCCATAAGTCAATTGCTGGTGTTTTCTCCCGGCAACAAGCCTACAGGTGACCGCAAGTATCCCTCCACCACGGCTCAGTGAGGAAACACTGTCCAGTGAAAACACAAAGAGGGAACTTTGTATTAAAAAGACCACAGACTGTTGATCACATTACTTACTATATTTATGACATTTAAGATTTTTTAATTCAATACATCTTTGTAGTGTGCAAGAACCTTACTACAAGGGTCTTAAATAATATTGTAACTATGGATGATTCCCACTTCATTTGGCTAAGTTTAGTAAGTTAAGTTTTGTCATGTTAAAATAAGTCAAGGTTGACTTTCGGTTTCACACAGCACACGAACAGCAGTCTCCTGGGTGAAAGTTCTGTGATCCATCCATCTACCTCAACCATCCTCCTCCCTATTTGCTCTTTATACTACCTCACTGGACTTCTGCCTTTACTCCCGTCATAATTACTATGGCCACTAGAGATCAGCGTACATACAATCGTAAATATGGGTCGTAATAAGCTGCTGCACACGACCTATATGGATGTATTTTTGGGGACAATCACATCTGACCACAAGGTCGAATCAGTGGATATTCTGAATTTTTCCATCATATAACATGATCTTCATCAGCCGACAGAGTTGCCCAGTCATGAAATTGTATCCATATTTCTAAATGGATCTTGTGGTGAGCTGTTTTCTCAACTTGTGTTTCCACTTGTGTTGTGTGTCATTAGCAACATATTCTGACACATGCTGAAACATTAGACTTCAGAACAGCAGTGATAGAGTTGCCATTTACAGATCAGATTTGGGTCAATTTTGTTTAATGTTATTGACATATGAATAGAAACTGAAACTTAGATTTTACATGTATGATTAGGCCTAATAATAACAACCCTTCATATTTTCACATTTATTTTATATTTCCTCCTACAGTGCTGATGCTGACCACCTGCTAACGCCCACATCAGAATTAATTTATCCCACACCCAACATTTATCTTGTATCCATGAGATCCCAGTCCTGGCACAGCTCTCTACTTCCTGAACTGCCTATTTTGTTCAACAAGTCACAGTTTGTTAGTCACAGTAAATTGACACATCACGCTCAAACACAGGACATGTCTGCTTCTCACACCAACACCCACTAACACCAGCTTTGTGAACTTGTGCGAGAATGTTAGGACAAACACACACAGACAATGATTAAAGATACATATTTGTCGTGAAAAATGGCGCTGCGCAGCAGCAACATGTACTCTGAGAGCAACCAGAGGCAGCAGGGGTCTGAGAGCGCTGAGGAGGCTTCACAACATCATCGTACAAAAGCTGTTGCAAACATGCCCGCTAATCAGGATACTGACAACTAAGACGGATTACAGGGGGCGTTAACTGTGTAGACCAATATTTCATCATGACACGCACACAAACGCGCAAACACACAAAGTACACACGATGCAACCTAGACCTATCAGTTATAGAGCAGACTGCAGCACATGTGTCTGTCCAGCCAGTGTGAAATAAGGCTGGAGGACAGAAGACTGCAGCAGTGGGTGGAGGAGTAGTATGACAAGATGACACAGAAGTACCATGCTACAATTTACAATGACATTTTAGTATAGGCTTCAAACTTTTGCTGACAACAAGATTAGATGTGAATAAACATAGTTTCCCTGAACACAATGAATTATTCTCTACGCACATCGTTTTAAGAGCTCCAGGTTAGATTGCTTTGTACTACCTGAATAAGGAGCTAGTACAGAGCTATCAGCTGATAGCACTGGACTAATACCTCTAAGATAATGTTGTGTTTTGTTCCTTATGTGCTGCTGACTACAGGATTCCTAACATCGAGCATTTAAATATTTTTCTTTACACTTTCTGAGGTATTCTGACACTAACATTACTGCCAATGGTGGATATTGCACCAAAATAGCCACAAAATGTCCATGGAGAACTGAATAAAAGTTCTTAGAGAAAGAAATATGCTTTGCTCTTTTCTGTTTTTCAATTGTAGAAATAAGTGGAAGGTAAACAAAAATGCCGAAAAGTTGGTTTATCGATAACAGCAAAATGCGAAACAGCAAATAAATCATAATGTACATGAAGCATGTGACTTAAACATCCATGGAAGCTTCCACTCCACTGAAGAGATGAAAAATAGCGGCAGATGAAAACATTAGATCTGAGCAAAAACAAGACTGTAACCCTCCTCAAATAAATACATGAAACACATAAATGCCATATTTCCACCCTGTTTTCTACATTGCTTTTAGCCATTTGAGGTTTGACTGGTGCTCTTCTTCTGCAATGGTTTAATGGCACTCAACTGGAAAATTTGTGCCACCTACTGTTAAACCAACTCCTAATATTTGCATAACGGTAGTGGATGGAAATTCATATCAATTCGCATTTTCTTTTGCCGATTTTCTTGAAATTCGGTTCACATTTGCACTACATTTTGATGGAAACCTAGCTAATGTCACCATGAACAAAGCCATGCCCATACAGAAATGGTTTTCCCAGTATAGTGTGGAAGAACTTGACTGTCCTGCACAGAGCCCTGACCTCAACCCCATCCAAAGTTATTATCTTAAAAATATCATCTTTCAGGGCTTCGGAGGCTTTGTACATATTGATGTAATGTCAGGTGTCCGCATACTTTTGTGTCCTCCCGAGTCCGGGAGCTCTCTCCATCTCCACTCTCTCCATCCATTCTATCACTCTCCCTCTTCGCCTTCTTTGCCTCCTCCATCAACAGGGCTCTTTTTCTTTTGCCGAGTGGAGTTTCCACAGTTACTCCGGTTGTTCCAGTTGTTGCCATTTCCACTGTCTGGGGATAGCTAACTATAGCTACCAGGGGAAACAAAAGCGCTATCCTCTTCCTGTTTTGGTTGCGCAATGGTTGACGCACTTCCTTTGTGCCATAAATCAAGCCTTCATTTTCCTGGGAGATTGTACGGCAGCAGACAGAATTGCATAGTGACAGCCATTACATTGTGAATCAACATTTACTTATTATTATTTTCATAATAAGTTAAAGCGAAAAAACGTGTCTCTTGCCACTTTAAAACATTTTTTTTTTTAAATGATGTTATGAAAATGTGATGTTGACCTGCAGGTCACCCTTTTTGAAATGTTTGCTGGGTAAGAGTATAAAATAGTACATGCTGGAGCCACCAGCGCAGCCTGAGAGCAGGAGATTCTGCTAGGAAGTGCTGGTTTCAGGCAAGGATACAGTTTGCCTCAGGACTTTAAGTCAAGGTTCCCCCTCTTCACACAGCATTCACTTTCTCAGCTGAAGCCTGGAGCAAAAGAGCTCAGCAATAACAGCACGTTTAAGGCATTTAGTATTTAACTGTGTTGTGCTCTGCTGAATTTAGTCTGAAAAAAGCCCCAAGCCAAAGCTAGGACAACATGCCTGGTCACTGCTGTAACATGCTGATCTTTGTCGTGGCCTTGCTGTGTTGTTTTTTGTCTGCAATTACATTTGCTCCAAGATGTTTGTCATAATTTGGAAATGTATTAAACCAGACAGATGCTCATCCTCTCTGACTTGCCATGATGTGACTGGGGGGGTATCATGTCCTTGTTTTGTTGTTTTAGGACAATGTGTTGCACGGAGGCTTTCGCTCAAGGAGTCCTAACATGGGTGGACAAATACACTACACTTCCCCCTTCTTTCTGTCTCCCTATAGACATACTATACTTTACTAGAAGTATTCAAGGGATTGCATTTTCAATGGCCAAATAGTAGTTATAATTCATTTGTATGGTGAATAATTCAAAAACTGAAAACAAAAAGTTCTAACACAACCCTGCATTTTATCTCAACTTCTCTGTCACTCTTCATTCTATATCTCCCAATGACTCACACACTGTAATAAATACATTTTCACAAATTCACTCAAAAATCGAAGGGAGTCATAACATAAACTTAATTCATGCATATGAGAAGTAACCTGAAATGAACTGGAAACACATTTGAGTGTGGCAGCCTGTGGTGTTAGGCCGTTAGCTCGGTGGCTTGTCAGATGTAATTCACTTTCCACAGTCTTTGCTGTCACTCTCCACTGTAATTTGATAGACTCGTGCAGAGAAGCTTTGAGTAAAAAAAAAAACTAACAAAAAAAAAACGCATCCATAATGAAAAAGACATCTGTGTCACAGGTAGAATGCATTATTCTATTTTTATTCTATTTATATTCCTATCAATCTCTTTATTCTACCTCTTACCTGCGCTGTAACGATGTAAATTTCTCCACTGTGAGACTATTAAAGGATTTCTGATTGATAATGTATGAGTTATGGTGCATGCATGTGAAGCTGAGAAAATAGTTAAACCTGTGCTTCTGCCGCAGCAGATCACTGAAGCAAGCACTGAAAGACTACAGAAATATTATGATTTTAGTTTGATGTTTTCCTGTTTATGAAAAACTAGTTTTGCATAAACAGGAAAACATCAAAGTTTTACTAAACATGAACTGTGCCAGTAGATGGCGCTGTTCTTCAGATTGACCTGTGCTTTCAGAGGAAATCCAGCATTCCCTGCATCAATACTGTTTGTATAACTTTACTATTGAGTTTCCTGATGCATTTCATTACAGTTTTTCTTTTACAATTGCTAAGTCACATTTATCTATACTGAGTTCCCTTTTTCAAAATTCTTCACACAGTTCTCTTTACCAACATGCAGCTCACATCCAAAATGCACTAATGCAACCAAAACACTTCATACACATCTCAGGATCAACCCGTGTACCCGAACACTGACAACATGTATTTGCCAATAGTAACACTTTGTCATTCATTATATATTGACCATAAAAATCACTAACAACAGGTAGCATTACAATAAGTGTCACTATTGTCTTTGTAAAAGTATGTTAGGTATTAATCATAAACCAAGATTCCATTACAACAAAAAGGGCACTTCTTTATTGCATGGATTGTGCTACCTTACAGTAAATGTCACAGAGATTAATCAGAAATGCTTGAATATGCGTCAATAGGCTTTATTTTCTTTGTGAGCCAATTTTGCATTGATTCATTCCAAGTGCACAAATTAAAGTAATTCCAGTAATGCAATACGAAACTATACATATTCACTATACATATATAGATATAGAAATACAACAGTGCTAGTCAGCCCTGTGTTTTGCATTTGGCCACAAGTTCTCATCAACATGTCTCCTCTTTCTACAACACACCTGAGAAAGAATCTTTTTCATGTCTGATCTATCCCTGGCAGTCGTCTGCAGATATGTCCCAACACCCAGCATCCATTGTGTCCAAGAGGGACATCTGATCGTGTGGCTGGTGATCATAAACTTTCCATCGCCATGAGTAAAAGATTTCCTCTATGGGGTTGGGAAATGGAGAGTAAGGTGGAAGGAAAAGTGACACCATCCTGGAATGGGCTGTAAACCAACTGGAAGAGAATGGTGAAACGCCAGATCGCCCCTATGGCACTAGATGAAAAGTCAGATGGATCACCAAAGTTGTTACAATTCATCCTGACAGGGACATAAATGTCGGTACCAGATTTTATGGCAATCCATCTAATAGTTGTTGAGATATTTCTGTCTGGACCACAGTGGTGGGCCGACCAAACAACAGACAACATTTCCATTTAATTAGTACACACGTTACAAATCTAATCATGGTTGATCACAGCATGGCACCATGGGGGTGTCCCAACCCTGAAGACAACTATTATGACCTATTGCCTGAGATCTGCAACTTTTTTCATTCATGTCATTCATATTTACATACATATATGTAAATAATGGCTTTCTTTTCCTGTATTTCTGGATAGTAGATCTTGGCTTATACTTGGACATGAGATTTGATCTTTGTTTGGAAAAGGTTGGCAACCAATGCTTTGCTCTTAAGGCCAGTTCACACCAAAGATTTGCGACAAGACAAGTTGAAACTTGCAACTACTTGCAACGCGCTGGTCTGCAACGTTCTGAAACCTGCCAGTTTACACCAATGTGACTAAATGAGGTGGTGGATCGTTTCTATAGCAACGAGCCTTAAAATATGAATGAAGATAGTGATAGTGAGTTACTTGCTACAGCGAAAACATTAAAAAATGAGAGGGTCGAGGTGACCAGGTGACTTCGCTACGAGCTGACGTGCCTTACGTTCTAAAACCAGCCACTGGCGACTTGACAAGCTGAGTCTCAGGCGACGCCATCAGCCGGCTTGAGTCGAGCTGAGACGGGCCAGTTACTGCTGTAACATTCTAAAATGGTTTCATCTCGTCGTGAATCTTTGGACTGAACTGGCCTTTTGAGAGAATCCCAGCATCTGGCCTTTTGAGTGAATCCCAGCATCATCAATTAGTATTTGAAAATAGTTGAAAGAAAACTAATTTGGGATTCTCTTGAGCTATATGAATTCAGATTACTGTCGAGACTCCTGGTGCATTTCATTAAGGCAGGATAATACTAATTTCCAACTTTAAGTTAGCTGAAGAATGTATCAAAAAACAAATGGAATTTAATGTTTTTAAAAGGGTGATTTATTGTTTACATTATATAATTAATATGTCCATACTAATAACTAATGAATTTCTATTCAAAAATAGAATAGCAAACTGAAAGTAAACAGAAAGTAAAACATAAAGAGTGTTACACGAGTCCAACCCAAAGGGAAATCAAAAGTTGACCTAAAAAATAAAAACAAATAAAGGAAAAGGTCATGCTTCATGCAATATCTAGTGTATCCAGCAATATATTATGTGCTTGTTACCTCAAAAAGGCTACAAGCTGAAATAAAGGTTGACTTTCATGTGGAGCTGAAGCGTATCAAAGAGGAGCCGTTACTGCAGAGAGCGGCGGGATCTGTTGGTGCAGAGACAGTGGGAGTATTTGTGGAAAAAAAACTAATGAAATCCACTGGAGAGCAGTGATCCACTGACCAGCCGCTGCCCTGCTGCTGCTCCCCATGGGATCAGAGCACTGAAAGGCAATGAAGCGAAAGATCTCTCTGATGGAAGTCCAACACAACGCTGCATGACTGATACGGTCTGCTCACAGGTCGCTAGCATGCCATTACTCTCACCTGTTCAGTCCAGCACTCCATGCTCCAAGGGCCACACGTTCAAGCTGCAAATTGCTTTGGTTTGAGAATGTGGCACAGTTTAGAATCCAGGCTTACATGAAGCCCAATAGTCCATGAATAATCATAATCATAGATCAACCAGAGTCTATGTTGAAATAGATAGCTCATTCACAGTAAAGGTTTTCTGTGAAAGGGGTGGTAAAAGCTTTATCTGTACAATAGGAAAATAATACTGTGATAGCCATGCAAACACATGGTTATCAAATGGATAGGAAAAGCAAAATCATTGCTACAGACCTTGTGTATACTGAAGGGCAGGGGTTCCAAAAGTCACAATTTTACCCTATAATGATTTACTTTTTGAATTAAATACTTCTGCCTTACTTCACTGAAAAACTGACTGCTAGTTGTTAGTGGTCAGTGTGGTTGAACCTGTCAACAGTTAAATAAGCTTAGTCACGATGTGATCACCAGTTACTTAACTGTTCACACAGCTAAAATACACTGAAAAACAAGACTGGGTCGAAACCTAGCACTGTGTATGGCCAATGTGCTAAATTGTGGCTAAATTGTTACACGGATAGTCAGTGGTAGTGTCTATAATGTGAATTCCTGGATATAAAATGTTCATCTGCAATTTTTTGTAGTGGTCCCAGTAATATTTGTCCTTAAAGTGTACTGAAGTAGCATACCACAGTATGGTTAAGCTACGTTTGAGTCAAAAAATAAATGCAGTTGCAAGAACAATACTTTCCACTCATATCTTAACAAGCAAATGACACTCAGTAATATTAAATGGTAGAGTTTCATTTCATTTATTTATTGTCATATGCACAGTAAGGAAACATGTTTCCCTGTACAATGAAATTCTGTCTTTGCTATCTACAACGAACGCCAGAACAGTATAAATCTAAGTATAAAATTTTTTTTTTTTAAATAAATAAAAAAGATCAAATTAAAAACCAGCGCATATGAGAAATACAATAAAAATATAAACTGTATAAACTAAGGAGTAGTGTAGCATCAGCTGTACACGCAGTAAAGTGCAGTTACATGAGGTAGTCCATGTTTATAGACTGCTGTCAGCTGTTTAGGAGTCTGATGGCAGTGGGAAAGAAAGAGTTCTTTAGTCTGGAAGTCCTGCATTTCATGCTTCTGTACCTCCGGCCTGAGGGTAGAAGTGCGAACAGTCCGTGCTGGGGGTGGGTGGGGTCCTTGAGGATGGAGGCAGCTCTCCTGTGGACTCTGCGGTGGTAAATGCTCTGCAGAGAGGGCAGTGGAGTCCTGGTGATCTTCTCAGCAGTCTTCATCACTCTCTGCAGGCGTTTGCGATCCGTAACAGTAGTGCTACCATACCACACGGTGATGCAGCTGGTCAATATGCTCTCAACAACACAGCTGTAGAAGTTGCTGAGGATCTTAGCTGACATGCCAAACTTCCTTAGCCTCCTCAGAAAGTACAGCCGCTGTTGAGCTTTCTTGACCAGCTGTGAGGTATTGACTGTCCAAGTGAGGTCCTCGCTGATGTAGACACCCAGGTATTTGAAGCAGCTGACCCTTTCCACTTCAAGCTCCCGGATGAACAGTGGCTGATGAGGCCTCCTCCCCTTCCTCATGTCCACTATCATATCCTTCGTCTTGTCCATGTTGAGGGTGAGGTTGTTGTCCTCACACCATGACACCAGACTGGCCACCTCCCTCCTGTAGGCTGCTTCGTCCCCGCCAGTGATACGGCCTATCACTGCGGTGTCATCTGCAAACTTTAGGATGATGTTGTCCTTGTGGGAGGCGACACAGTCGTAGGTGAACAGGGTGTAGAGGATGGGGCTGAGGACACATCCCTGTGGAGTGCCAATGTTTGTAATGATGCTGGCTGAAGTCCTATTACCAATCCTGACAGCCTGGGGCCTGCCAGTTAGAAAATCTAGGACCCAGTTACAGAGAGTGGGGTGCAGATCGAGCGTAGACAGTTTGTGGATGAGTTTGTGGGGGATGACCGTGTTGAAAGCAGAGCTGTAGTCAACAAGGAGCATCCTGATATATGAGTCTTTATTTTCCAGGTGGGAGAGGGAGTAATGGAGGGCCGCAGCAATAGCATCTGAGGTGGACCTGTTGGGCCTGTAGGCATACTGCAGGGGGTCCAAGGTGTTCGGTATGCTGCTTTGAATGTGGGCCAGCACCACTCTCTCAAAACACTTCATGATTATTGGAGTGAGTGCTACCGGCCTATAATCATTCAGGCAGGTGGGTGAGCTCTTTTTAGGAAGAGGGACGATGATTGTGGTCTTGAAGCAGGAGGGAACGGTGCTCTGACTGAGGGAAAGGTTGAAGATGGAGGTAAGAACATCAGCCAACTCGCTGGCACATGCTGTAAGAGCCCGTCCTGCAGTTTGTTAATTAGTCAGTATATTACACAGTTTATACAAGGTGAAAGGTATGTGCATGACATACAGTATGTAAAGTTGAAAGCATTTTTCTGTTTTTTATTGTAGCATGTGTATTAAAAGAATACACGATTGGTGTGTAACAATAAAATACATAGAAGGATGATTGATAATGATGAGATTAAAGGTGGTGTAGTTGGGTTGTAAGGAAAGGCCTGAAGAACATGAAGTTAGGTGTAATTATTTTCAATATATTGGTGAGTTTAGGTTGTATTATTTTATGTAATTGTTTCATAGGTTCCTGTAGGGGGATTAGGGTTAGGGTTAGAGACAAAGAGCAAAGGGAGCAGTAGGGAGGGGAGAGTGGTGGTGGCGGTGGTGGGGGTGGGGGGTGGGGGGTAAGAGAGAGGAGATCTGAAGATTGCAGTGTGTGTTTGTATTTGTCTGTGTGTGGCATGACAGTCTGAGTGTGTGTGTGTGTGTGTGTGTGTGTGTGTGTGTGCGTGCAGGCGAGTGTGTGCATGTATGCAGTGATTGGAGCTAGCCTGCACAAAGGAGCGCTTGTGCTGAATGAAAAAAAAAAAGAGAACTGTTTATTGTCTTTAGAAGAGCCATGGTGTTATCTTGGTATTGCGGAAGAGTTAGTGAAGGCAATCCATTCCAAGTAAGGCACAGGAGATTGGTCCAAAAACAAATTTATATATGTTTTTTGTTTTAAATCAGGGGAATTTCCTTGTATGAAACATCTGGGCTAGTCTTGCTAACCTACAGTTGGCAACAGCACAGCGTCATGTTCTCATGCATCTCAACTAGGTTGTCCGGTTGTGCTATTCATTTTGAAAGAGCAGCGGCCAATGGGGAAACTCCAACACTCAACAGGCCTATTGTGTAACTTCACTCAGTCAGGGACAGACTCAACTTCATCACTAAGTGACAGACTTCTGCGTTTATAGGACTGGCCCCGCCAAAAAAAAACAACTATATACTATTAGGAAAGTTTTATTATTCACAACATTTGGCAAAAGGTTACAGAAATTATTTTTTTCATAGATTGTATGCAATGCAAGAACTAATCTTACCATATATTAGATATATGCTAATGAGTTAGCATGGAGCCTACCATTACTCGGTATGAAGCTATATGCTAAAATGCTAGCATTAAGTGCATACTATCACTCAATGTAGTGTATGCTAAACTATTAATAAATGTTAATTATTGGCTATAATCACATTTTTTGTAATAACGTATCAAATGACAATGTAAAATGATGTGACAATGTGAAAGGGCTGGCTTGTAGTGATGAACCTATAGAGAATTATCACCCAAATCTGTAGCTCCCCTTGATTTTATGTAGCTTTATAATGAGATTCAGCTCATTGGTTAGCTGTACGGCATTAACTTTACTGTTTTGGTTCACTCTCACGGCTCATATGCAACGTTTTCAGCCACAGCAGGCACCTGTTGTCAGTGAAAAAGCTCTAAAAACCCACTGCATACTACCTGCTCAGCACCAAACGCAGGCAGCAGGCAGGCAGACACATTTCACGACTAGCTGGTGAACAGAGTGGAGTATTTAGCAGCTAAAGAGCCAGATATTTCCCTCAGGAGTTGGTAGAGACCAAAAACAGAGCTAAAAGAGTGAATATTGGACTTACATTAATCTAGTGGACAGAAACACAGCTCCAAATAAAAGCTAATGTTGCTTTGTAACTGCTGGATGTGTAAATAGGCAACTGTTTGCTAACAAGTTCATCACATAAACTGAAAAGGCGATATGTCAATGTTGAGTTCAGAACTTGTTTCTTCTGCCCCCAAGTGGCCAAAAAACTCAGTTATTGCTACTATCACTCAACACTAAGTAAAAAGTTAGGGCCTCAGTATGATCCATACGAAGTGGTTGTCTGATCATTCACCAGCGTCTCAAATGTCTGTCATATCCATCAACTTTTGTAACTTTACTAAAGTGACAACCTGACAAACATGCCCATCATTGCAGTGACTGGTCAGGTGTGCAGAGGTGAGAAAATATGCAGCAACTTGTGCTGGTAAGATTAGCATATTTTTAAAAAATGTGTTGTATGTAAGAATACTCTCTGCTTATTTTATCGCAGCAAATCATCCAACATCTCCTGTATATTGGGGGAGAGAAGGTGAAGAAAGTGTGCACAGTTGTCTCTATTTTTTCAACTGATCATGTGTCAAGCTTCTATCAATATATTGTTTGATAACATGCTAACTAGGAGCACTGCAGCCTACAGTGTACGGGGAACATGGATGATTTTGGTGTCAGTGTAATTGCAGTGTGACAACATTAAATTTAATGAAAGACAAACATTTTCTGAAGTGAGTATATTTTGAGGCTAACTTGCCATTATGCTAATTGCATTTGCTCATCCAAAACCAAGTTTTAAGGAAATTAACCAAATGGCAAATGAGTGTTGGAACAGTCTGTAGTCTCTTGTGTTTGCAATGAATTTAGTTTGGTTTGTTGGATTTCAATCCCACATAATGTGTTCCATTTAGATTTTCCTCCTTCTTAGGCCTTGTGACATTCCTCTCCTCCCTGAGAGGAATTTCAACTGCACTTCTTGTGCCAAATGTCATGACTTCAATTATCCTCATTCCAGTCTCCCATGAAAGGTGTCATCTTGACTGCAATGAAGCAAATGTTATTGTGTGGGCAAAACTAGTTGTGCAGTCAAGATTAGCATATTTAAAAAAAAAAAAAAAAAAAAAAAGTATTGTAAGAATAGTCACTCTGCTTATTTTGTTGCAGCAAATCATCCAACATCTCCTGTATATTGGGGGAGAGAAGGTAATGCAACCCTAAAGTGGAATTAACTTTAATATGCATCTAGTGAGATGGTGGATATTGGATACAGGAGAGAGAATATAGATACCACTTTCCATCAAACTGTTGACAGGTCCCAATCAGAACGTGCCACGTCACAAGCCCCGCCCCCAAGCCCCGCCCCGTCCAATCAAATCGCTCCATTTACTACCGAAGTCCTGCCCGGCCTCTGAAACCCTGCCCCATCCAATCAAACCGTGCCACGTCATTGTCATAATTCCCGCTCTTTTTCAAAGTTTGACAGCAACACAACCCTACCTCCCCATCATATCTAACCATCATCACCTCTAAAGAACCCTATCTGTGACAACAGAGGTTAAACTGTCATGTTTGCCAACAGCTACTGAGAGGCACTTCACACACACAGAGAGAGAGAGAGAGAGAGAGAGAGAAGTTATCACATGCAAACAAAGCAACTAGGTGTCAAAACATGCAACATGGTCTAATTCAATAAACTCTAATGGTAGAGTGTGTTCATTTTCAGCCTAGTGAAATGTGTCTTTATCAGAGCATGTTGAAATGGTTCTTCTGTATGAGGATAGTTAAGATTATAAGGGTTGTGAAAAGAAGTTTCTCTGTGTGAAACCAATACGTATACTCATTCACATGTATACTCATTCATCTAATTCAACAGACTAAAGTGAAGCATGTTTCCTGTGAGAGCATGCGGTCTTGTAAATTCCTCACAACACTCAAAGACTGCAACATTGTACTTTTAAGAGCGGGTCATTTCTTTTTACTGCAAGTAAGTTTCCAGAGGTTAGTTAAGACTGGGTTGGGAAAAGAAGCATCTCCGTTTTGTTTTTTTCTTCCCAACAGAAGTTGTTATCACACGCATTCACACACTGACCACAGCCCAACGACAGGAGTACGTATGTCACATCAGAGGTTATCGCACGCATTCACGCACTGACCATAGCCCAACGACAGGAGTACGTATGTCACATCAGAGGTTATCGCACGCATTCACGCACTGACCATAGCCCAACGACAGGAGTACGTATGTCACATCAGAGGTTATCGCACGCATTCACGCACTGACCATAGCCCAACGACAGGAGTACGTATGTCACATCAGAGGTTATCGCACGCATTCACGCACTGACCATAGCCCAACGACAGGAGTACGTACGTCACATCAAAAGTTATCGCATGCAAACAAACAACGGTAGACTAGGTGTCAAAAGAAGCATTTCTGTTTTCCTACGTTAGTTCTTGTCACACACCCACAAAAAAAAAGTTTGTTTGTTTCTTATGAGAGCAAGATGATATATAAACAAGGCCCTGAAAACCCTTCACAACACTCGCTCAAGACGGAGGACTGAAGACGCAAGATGGTCCGCAGTAATATTATTTATCCTACTATTTATTTGGATCCTTAGCAAGAATAAAACATTAGGTCTAAATAGCTAAAATTATTTTTATAGAAATTACCGTTCAAGGCGAAATACACGCATCACCGTTTCCTAGTAAGTGAAGCCTTTTTATTTTATTATTGAATCTGTTTCATTTTGTTTGTCAGCAACGCCGTACATTTAAAAAAAAATTTAGGCTTCACACAGACAGAATTCGGTAAGTAGGCTACTGTTGTTGTTTTGTTTTTAATTGCAACATCCACAGCGTATATTTCTATATTTTGAAACCGCTTACTTACAGATTTCTTAGAATCCGTGGAACGCCGGTTCTGGCCTGGAAGCCCTCCCAATTTTCACGGTGATCCAGAAGCCGCCCAAGAGGAGACTGACGGAGATCAAATTGTGGAGGGTCCGAACTCCGTCTGTGTGGTAAAACATCCAACAGCACCCATCCAGGCGCGACCATCTCTGAGTAAGCCGAAGAGAAAGAAGCCGTGTGTTCCTCCACCTCCGGCCGAGGGAGTAGGTTTGGATCAGGCAGCGGGGAACATCCGTACGGAAGGCCGGGGAAAGCAGCCTGCTCAGGGGGTATCGAAGAGAAAGAAACCCGTTCCTCCACCTCCATCCGCGGGAGCGGGTTTGGACCAAGCAACGGGCGATTTCCAGACGGAAGGCCCGGCCGGGCGAGCTGAATCTGTAAGTCGATGAACCTTTT